>PVJO010000290.1:0-138075 GCA_004026905.1 Hystrix cristata | reverse complement strand
CAGTACCCCACCCCAGGTCACTCCAAGCTGAGGGCCACGCAAGGTCCCCGCGTGGAGCTATGCAGAAGCTAGCAGGTGACTGGCGTCTGGGCTGACAGGTCTGCTGCCCAGAGCCCCAGGGTCCCGGTCCCCAGGCATGCAGCCTGCAGGTGCTCTGTGGGACACATCTGCAGGCCGCATGAGTGGAGGATGCAGGGACCTGGCTGGGAAGACGCCAGCGGCAGGCAGCCAAGTCCCGGTTCCCTCCACGCACTCGCAAGAGGGTCCTTATTGGGCATCATAAAAATATCACGCCTGCTTACCAGGGATTTATAACGCAATAAAATGTAAACAAACAGCTCTTTAGATCAAAGTAGCATAAATAACAGACGTGCTGCCTTCTGGAGAAAAGTTAATAAATCTGAGGTTTTCAACTGAAAACAGCTCCCAGGGCTGCTTCCTGACCTGCTGCCTGGGGCGGGTGGGGTGACAGCCCTTGAGGGCCACTCACAGGTGACCATTGGTGCTCCTTGACAGAGGGCACCTTGGCCCCCACCCCGAGGTCCCATCTTTTAACTGCTGCCACAGTTAAAGCCAGGGGTTCCAGGAGGAACATCTGGAGATGAAGCCTGACCGTGCCTCCTTGGCCTTCATCTCCCGGACACCCTAAATTTCTCCTGAGCTATGAGCGGCTATGAGGCTGATGGAAACCTGGCTCCCTACACTGAACCTCAGCCCATGGCAGAGTCCTCCCACCCGCATCAGATGGCCATGTCCCCAAGGCCCCAGGCAAACCCTGAGTGCAGTGTGTGTCCCATCCATGCCCGACAGCAGCATTTGCACAGGGCTCACCCCAGGGCCACATGCTGTGGCTTTGACGGGGCCAGCCATGTGAAAGCACAGGCAGAGGGCACCTCACACCCCCACAGTCCCCTCAGGCCAGCCAGGGGCCCCCGGACCTCCGAGCAGGAGGTCCGTGGAGCTCTGCAGTCTTGGGACCGTGGTGACAGCCTAGGCCCTTCTGAGGTTCAGAGCCGGAGCCCCAGAGACATCGCAAATCCGGATGCAGACACCTGCTCTGAGCCCCATGCAGCCCACCTGTGCCATCTTCTGGTGTCCTCCCTGGCATAGAGCAAGGGACAGCCAGTGGCCTGAGGGAGTGGCAGAGTCAGGCTGGACCCCATGCTGGAGTTGAGCCGGCAATCTGAGGTTCAGTGTGAGTCTCCCGGCTCTGCACCAGGCTTCAGTTACTCAGTGCAACACTGAACAGAAACTCTGCGCTCCTCACAGGCAGCCAGTGCGTTCGCGGGAATGCCCAGCCGGGTACCCCATGCTCCCTGCTTCGTCCAGGCCCTAACCGCCCTGGCGGGGCACACTCCTGGACGGAGACACGTGCTCTCCCGGGCCCCTGGGGAGCAGGACCCCAGGCCAAGGCTCTAGGCAGCAGGGAGGACAGATTCAGCCATCATGGAGCTGCCAGGCCTGCGGTGCTCAGCACGGCACTCAGAGTACCAGGGAGGGACCAGCACATCCACGGCACTCTCCGTGAGCGAGAGCGGGAGGTGTTATTCCAAATGCATATGTCTAAAAATATCCCCTTTCTGGGTGTCTTGACTCCGAGCCGGAGAAAACAGGCACGTCTCCGCAGGGACCAGGAGCCCAAAGCCAGGCATCTTGGAGTGCTCTGGGCGCCTCCTCCCTGCGTGTCTCTGCTGTGGTAACAATAACGGGGTTTGCTGGAATCTGAAACACCAAATTGGCCCACACGGTGAGTGGCGCATCCGGGCTTGCAAACCGTGAAGATCGAAGACTATAAACTGTTGTTTCTTAAGTGTTTCAAAGCATAACATTGACACCGAGTTTTGCTGTAAAACAATCTGGGAAACGTAACGGCCCCAGGGGCTTTATGCAGCAGAGCGAATCGCGGCTGACACCCAGGTGGGAGGTCGCTCAGCGCCATCCGGCACTGCAGGACGCCCCTCTAGGAAGACAGCCAGGCCTCCGTGCCATGTGGTCAGAGTGGTGACGTCGTCCACTTGGGGCTGACCTTATGGAGCAGGCAGCCGAGGACCAGGTGCCTGGGCTTCCTTCCCTGGAGGGGGCGGGTCTCGGGGTCACGCACAGCCCCACACAGAAGGGAAGCGAGCCCACCCAGGGCACAGCGGGGCGTCTGGTCC
The DNA here is from genome assembly GCA_004026905.1 of Hystrix cristata. NCBI lineage: Eukaryota > Metazoa > Chordata > Mammalia > Rodentia > Hystricidae > Hystrix > Hystrix cristata. The sequence goes on along the minus strand of PVJO010000290.1, from coordinate 135,919 downwards.
TCAGAGGTGAGCCAAGGCCAGAGCTTCTCCCATGGACCATGGTGCGTGCTTCTGCCCGTCCATGGGCTGCACCAGTGAAATTTCATTCCGTGAATTCCATGTCTGACACGGATTCTCCATGTTAGACGTAAAATAACACAAAGCGAAGCGTGATTTTTCACTGAGCAGGAGCATGATCATGATGGCAAGCCTCCTTTCTGGAAGGAACAAGAGGAAGAGACAGGAAACCCACTCCTGTCCCTGCTCGGCCCCGCTCAGCTGCCACCTCTGCCTGGAACCCAGCACCTGGGACCCCTGCCAGCCTCCGCTGATGCCCAGGGTGCCCTGCTGACCTGCAGGGGTCCTTTGTGGGGTCAGCCCCTTCCCCTAAGTCTTCCCAGCAGAGAAAATGCCCCCCCAGCATGCACCCTGCCACTGTCTGAGACCCCAGTGTCCCCTGGGACTCCTGCGAAGCTGCCCTCCTGACCTCCAGAAAGGTCCAAGAGCAACAGTGCTGAAAGGTGCAGATCACCTTACCCAACCCTGCCCACAGGGAGCTCGCACCCAGTGGGGGCCTTCAGGGGACATCTACCTGGATCCTTTGGCCCCCTAAGGGTCCCTGGGATGCAGAGTTCAGCTCAGCCCCGAAGAAGCCCCCTCACCTGGGGTCCACACAGCCTTAGAACGGGGCAGAGCCTCATCCCACAAGGGGTACTTCCAGAAGCGAGGTTCCATGAGACAGCATCATGGGATCCCTGGAAGGAAATAGGTCCTTGGACCCCCTCAAACAAGAACCAAGATGCGTGTAACACACTGATCTCACCAGGGCCTTCTGACTTCTAGATCTATTCCCAGACCTACTTAATAACACATGTTGGCCATGCACAAACAATAAAGCACAGTAAATAATTTATGTTAAAAACTGTAAGACCGTATGATCTTTCCAACTTAAAAACACAGACTCTAGGCCGACAGAGGAATTTGGGGACTCACCAAGCTGTCCCCCAAGGTAAGAGCCACAGAAAGGGCTCCTTCTCCCAAGGTTCTTGACCCCATCTGCAAGGTTGCTTTGTCCTGGGCGGTGACCCTTCCCAGCTCTGCGGAGGACACTCACCCTGGGGACCCTTCTTCTCCTGCTGAGCCAACTCCTGTGCTCCTAGCTGGGATCTCAGCTGCATTGGGAACCCGGGACCCCATCCCTGCAGCTGGCCAAGCAAGATGTCAGGGATGTGTTTGTTCCTGGCGTTTCTTGGAAAGCCCTGCAGACAGGGGCCACTGCAGCCAGGCCCCGTGAGTGCCGGGTGCATGGAGACAGGGAAAGAAGCAGAGAGAAGACTCCTCAGAGGGCCGCATTGTGACCCGCAGCCCGATGAGCTCTCTGGCTGCTCAGTACCCCAAGTCAGGGGCTGGCCACAGTGCCAGGGGAGGGTGGGCACCTCTGCCCTCGCCCCGGGTGAAGCCCTCACCCATTTCCTCCGCCACCCTGCTGTGTCTCCTGGAAGAGAAAGGACAGAGATGTGGAGGGCCAGCCTGCAGGACCTTGCTGACCTCAGGGGGTCCAAAGGGCCTGTCACAGGACGGGAGGCTGGCTGCTTTCAGGGGACTGCCCCAAGTCCCAATTGGTGGGGTGGCAGCCACCTGCTGTCCCCTCGGGAGCCTTGCCTTGTGGACCACATCCCAGGACACCCATGAGGGGCAGGGCCAGGTCCCAGCATCTTCCTCACTCTGCACGCCGGCTCTCGGCCACCTGAGGCAGCATGGGTAGCTGGAGCTTGAAAAGGTGGCTTTGGGGTCTCTGGGGGGCTCAGCAGGGTAGGGCGGAATCAGTGCACGGATCAGTGAATATGTAGGTCCTTGTGGTAGAATATTACTCAGCTGTGAAAAGGGATGAAGGTCCAACACTGCTACAACACAGATGAACCTAAAAAAGGTCACACTCAGAGAGAGAAGCCAAAAACAAAAGGCCACATGATTCCACTTAAATGAAATGTCCAGAACAGCCAATCGCCGAGACAGGGTTAGATTACGGCTGCCAGGGGCCGGGCTGGGCCGGGCTGGGCAGAGCGGGCAGCAGAATTGGTGGTTAAAGGGCTCAGGGCTTCTCGGGGATGACAGAAACATGCCAGCGTCGTACATGGCGATGGTCACACGCATCTGCGTTTACTGAAAGACACTGAATGGTACACACGAAAGGGACGGATTGGACGGTTTCCCGGCCCCGACCTCACAGATGAATTTTCACTCAAATCTTCTTCCTCTTGGTCTAAATTTGAGGTGAGCTGGGCCTCCTGGATTTTGGGTGCTGAATCGGGCTGCCCTCCCTGGTCCCCTGCTGCAACCAGAGCTCAAGGTCCCAGACAGGGTGGAGCCTGCAGTGCCCGCTCTCTGCCACCAGGGGGCTCTAGGTGCCGAGGCTTCCCGAACAGCCAGCTGTGTCCCCCAGACCTGGACAGGCTGGAAGCCAGCACCCTGCATTTCCTCCACTGCTCACAGCTGGGACCTTGGTGCCAGCAGGAGCTGCGGGGGCGGGATACCCTGAGGCTCCGGTAACCTCAGCCACTCAGTTGTGCAGTTCCAGGGCACAGAACTAAGCAGGCAGTGGCTGGGCCACCTCTGTCACCAAACCTCTCTGGTCCCTTTCTAGCACCCTATTCAGTTTCTAGATGCTTCTCAAAAAGCCACGGTGACCCCCGGCACATCCTGTGGGCTTCCCTGCTTATACCCACAGTGGTTCCCATCCTCCTCAGGACACTGCACTGTGGGCCCGTCATATCTCACACAACTCTAGCTGCTCCCACCCCAGGCTTGGAGAAGTCATGGACCAAGACGGGGTTCAGCTCCTTCCTCGACCCTCAGCCTCCACCACCCCCATACACATGCACAGGGTCACCCATGCCTCTCCCTCCCAGAACCCCCAGGGCGGCGTGGGAGAGGGAGGACAGGAGACCCAGGAGCTGGGCCAGGGAGCGGTGGGGACAGGCCTGCTTCAGGCCAGGGGTGGGGCGGGGTGACTGGTGTAAGGTGAAGACAGCGGGGGCAGGGGAACAGTTGACCAGAGGCCTGGCGAGGGCCGCAGTTAAGGGGTGCTACCCTGGGGGCCATGGGACAGGTCCTCCTCTTGGGACTTGTTAGAGCTTATATATCTGCATGACCCTCTAAAGCCTCATGTGTTCACAAGGTGGGGTTCTCGGAAGTGACTGGATCATGGCTTGTGATACTAGAATTGTCCACTGATTAGCTGGCATAATTCTGGGTGTGGGTGATGGAATTACTGAAGAGGGAATTCTCCTAGGGCTTGTACCCTGGATGGAAACAAACAGGAAAGAACAAGGCAGGTTGCTGTTTCCTGCCTGCCCTGCCATGGACTGTTTCTCCTCTGTGATGCCACCCTGCCTTGGAGCCAGATGACCATGGACTGAAACCTCTACACACTGTGAACCAAAATAAACCTTTCTTCCTTTAACTTGTGGGTGTTTGGTATTTTGTCCCAGCAATGAGAAAGTAACTGAGTCAGGAATGAACAAGGCCGTGGGGAGCAGCAGGTCTGGAAGCCACAGCAGGACCCATGGGCTGGGACCGCTGGAGGCACAGTGGGCAGCAATTAGTACAGACAGCTGCAGCCCCTCAGGTGGGCCCAGGAGCCCTACTGAGGGCCTAGTTGCTGCTCAGGAGGCAGGAGAGGACAAGGAGAGCTGCCTGTGAGCAGGGCCAGGAGACAGCAAGTCTCTGGGAACGACAGGGTCTCAGGACTTTGGGGCTCAGCTCCTTGCTGTGTGGCCTTGGGCGAGGTGCTGGACCACTCTGTGCTGTCAGATGAGCCAGCCCTCAGGCAGCACCATGCCCAGCACTGGTGCCAGAAGCTAGACCAGAGGCTCGTTGCCCCGTCCCGCCTGAGGACCCAAGGCTCTAGGCTCCTGCCATGGTCTGGCGGCCCCCGAGCCCTGCCGTGTGGGTCCGCATGTTGGGGGCTTGGGCTGGGCCAAGGCAGGGTCTCTGCCACTGCACACTGAATGCAGATCCCCAAGAGGGTGGGCCGGGTAGGACTCAGCCTCCCCACAGACACAGCTTCTCAGAGGAGTCAGGGCCAGCCAGCCGGGTCCCCAGGCCCCTACACGGTCCCCACCTGAAGGGAGGGCAGGGCACTGCCAGCCTTCCACATGGGCACCCTGGGCAGCTGCTCACACTGAGCCCACCCTAACGCCAGCTTTGCTGTGGTTTCCTCCCTCCTGACGTTTGACATTTGGGGGCCTACTTTTATATTTTAATGCATGTTTTTATGGAAATATTTATGGCACACATGTAGCACATAAAACACCATTGTAAAACCGCTTTGCCCCGATGCTGCTGAAATAAATGTTGTTAGTGTTAGGGTCTCACGGGGTCCTCTCTGGCCGTAATGAGAACAGTCTGGCTCCCGCGTCTGGCGGCACCACCCGAGGCCTGAGGAACACATCCTGCTTCTGCCTCCCTGCCCACAAGAGGGGCCTCAGGGACAGGCGGCTGCTGCACAGAGTCCCTTGCCTCCAGAGCCCCAGGGAGAACACTGTGGACCTGACTCAGTTTCCCCACCCGTAAGCTGGCAGTTTCCTGTCGGAACTATTCTCGCCTGAGCTCAGGGACAGGAATGAGACGATGACAACCTGAGAACAGTCGCTTCAGCGTCCCTGCTGGATGGCTTTAAAGGGCAGAATGCGGTGCTGACCACCAGTGTGGCCAAGTTTAAAAATGTATACACCGGCCTCAGAAAGCCCTCCCCGCCTGGACTCAGAGCCGCCAGCCAGGGCTCCATCCCAGGCAGCTGGCGTGAATAATTGAGCGGCTGTTCGTGAACCCGCCAAAGTGGGGGATTGGAAGGAATGTCATTAAAAGCAACCCCGGCTTTGCAGGGGAGGTGCAGATGGCCTTGCAGGTGAGCAGGCCCCACACGGGCCCGGAGAGTGGCGGTGTCCCAGACCAGAGCCTGGCCAGCCCCAGGGGACACAGTCCTCTGTCCCAGCCCTGCCCTCCAGCGAGCTGTGACAACAGCACAGCCCCTCCAAGTGGCTTCCTGCCTCCGGGACGGGACACGGGACAGTGGAGGACAAAACTGTGAAGCTGCCTTAGAAGAGAATGAGAGAAAACCCCAGCGTCCCAGACACTGCCGGCCAGGCTGGGTTGTCATGGCCGCCAGGGGCACAGAGGACCAGGCTGGTGCCGGCAACGCCATGGCCTTGCCCACCTTCCTAGATGGCTCCTGGCAGAGCATCCTGGCAAGCCCACGTCTGGTCCAGAAACCTGCTCGTTTGGTGTTGGGGTCCTAGCACAGTTGCTCGTTTCCACAGCCCTGGAGGTGCCGGGGGCCGTGTCCAGCTGACACCCACTTTCAGACCACCAGAGTGGACTTGCGGGTCTGTGACCCCCAGATCTCCAGCCAGGTCACAATACCAGGCCTGGCTCTATCTTCTGGGTCTGTGGTCTCCCTCCCTGCGCTCGGCCCGGCCCTCAGAGCCCACAAAGAACAAGGCCTCAGATGAGCGTGTTTACTTGGTCTGCTTATCATGCCTTTTTATGTAAAAGAGGTCTCCAAATGCCAGGAACAGGAAACCCTAATAAAGGGAAAAAGGACTTCACCACTCTGCAAAAATCACAAAAGCTTACAAAACCATATGACATTGTTTTGCGAATTATTTCCTCAAGTCTCATAAAATCTCAGTTTCTCCCAACTTGATTCTGAGGGCTGTGATTCTAGGCACCAAAAGTGGCACAAGATAAAATAAGGTCATTTAAGAGGCTGGGGGTGGAGGAGCAGAGCTGGGGTTCAGAGTGCCTCCTCCCACGTGTGTGGAATGTGGTACCTGCTCAGGTACTGTCTCCCTGTCCCCCAGGGTCCTGAGCTGAACTGGGCCCAGTGAAGACACTAGAAGCTCAATCCCCAGCATCTTGGAGGAGACCGTGTCTGGAAGCAGGGCCTTAGCAGATGTGACTGTGAGAGGACAAGGTGACTGGGGTGGGCCCTGAGCTGGCGACATGGATGCACACATGGGGCGGCCTATGAAGACAGCGGCAGGGAAGGGCAAGCCACAACTCAGCTGAGGATGGCTGGAGGATCCTGCCTTAGAGTCTTCGTGGGGGCATCACCCTGCTGTCACCTAGACTGAGACTTGGGGCCCCTAGGACTGAGCAAGGACAGACTCCTGCTGCCTGGAGCTGCCCAGCATGTGGTACTTAGTGCCCGTAGCCCCAGGAAATGCACATGCCTGTCTGAGTCCCTGGTGCTGAGGACACAGAGTGGGCTCTAACTAAATTGGCAGTGTCCGGGTGTCCATAAAGTGGGGAAAGTGGAACAAAAAGAGGCATGCTGGGAGTTTGAGCTCTAAAATCTGTAACCAAGATTGGGGTGCCACTCACCGGGTGAGGACTTGCCTACTGTGTGCACAAGGTCCTGGGTTCGATCCCCAGCACCATAAAAAAATTCTACAAACAGTAAACAAGCCATCAGGAGCCAGAGAGAGCCCCCTGTGGCCCTGCGCCCTGTTCCTTGCACCCCGGGAAGTACTTGTCCACAAATCCTCTCACACCGCAAACCTCCACATTAAGTATGCATCGCCTATTTCCTCCTCTCTGGTCCACGCCTTCCTTTTATTTATTTATTTTAGGGTAAATAAGTGTTTCCTTTTGTTCCTGGCAAATGTGTCTCCCACATTTTTGCATGTTTTAAATATTCACGCATGTAAAAGAACTGAAATACCCGTTCTTGATTTATTATTTAGGGCACTTTTTCTCTGATAAAACAGAAACCTCCATTTGAAAGGAAACTTTACATTTTATTTCCATTAAAGCCTCTCGTTAAAGTTTAAAACCTGCTTTGTCCCCGTACTTGAGGATTGATATTTCCGTCTGTCAGGGAACACGATTGTGCTTGTCGACATGACGGGGAAAGGCCCAACAGGAAGGGAAATGCCAACCTGTCAGCTGGCCGCGATAGGGCCGAGGAGACGTGGGGGCCAAGGGAGGGGGGCCACTCAGGGTCAGGACCTGCTGGGGGCAGGGCCTCAGAGCCCGGTTCCGGGGCAGCTCAGCGCCGCAAGTCCCCACAGTGACAGAGCAGCTCTGAGAGCAGTGGCAGAATGGACACACGTCACCAGGGCCCCGTGAGCGGCCCACAGGCCTGGAGCGTCCCCAGCCGGGCCTGACTCTGGGTGCCTGGCACAAAGAAGACAGGACACACTTGAGTGCACACAGAGTGTGCGAGGTGTCACCTTTGTGCCCAGGCAGAGCAGTGCATAAACACACTGGTACACCACCCCTCCCTGCACGCACACGTATGTGCATAGAGCTGCAGCTCCTCACACCCATGCACACACAGCAGCTCTTAGAGAGTCCAGACCCAGCACACACCACCTGTGCCATGCCTGGGAGCCTTTGCCTGGGTCCTGTGTCCTCAGCAGTGTGTGTGTGTATCCAGATGGGGTACACATGTGGACACACATGTAGGTGGCATCTGAGTGTGCACACATGAGTGTGTGTGCATGTGCTGTGTACTATGTGCATACACAGGCAAGTGAGCATGTGGCAGGTGTCCAGGCACATGGGCTTGTACAGACATATGTGCATGTGAGTGGTATGCCTCTGTGTGCAAGTGTGCATGTGTGGAATACAGTAACATGTGTGTACATGTGCATATATTTGTGCATGTGATTGTGTGCACACAGGTGTACTGAGTGCATGTGTGGCCATGCATGCATGCGTGAGCATGTTTGTGTGGACACAAGGGTACGCTAACTCACGCGGCAGTGGGTGGGACTGGTGAGCTCTGCAGAAAGGTCCCCAAGCCACAGGGAGCCACAGGCGGTGCCGGGCGGCCCAAGCCCAGGCTGGCCCACAGCTCGGCTCAGGACTCCGTGTGTAGAGGACCAGAGGGGCCTCTCTCCCTGCAGCCAGCACAGATCCCTGCTTCTCAGCCTGGGCAGGCAAGGGGTCAATCTCCCACTCTGCCCCTTTGACTCCAGTTTTGGTTTGAGAGACCCTAGACAGTCCCAGGACAGCCATGCACATGGGGAGGGGCTTCTACCTACCTGAGGGGCCTGGGGGGGTGGTTCAGGTGTTGGGGCCCCCACCTCAGAATAAGTTGGTGAGTCTACATCTGCTCAAGCCAGTCTCCACTCTCAGGGATCTGGACGTGGGCAGCTCCCCAAGCCCGTACCTTCGAACCAGGGCTCTGGCAGTCGCTCCACCTTAATGGCTGAGCTGGTTGGGGACCAGCGTTGGGCCACTCTGGAGGCACAGCTGGCTGCCTCCCTCTGCAAGTTGCTGCTGTACACGGGTGTGGGGCAGGGTGGGGCACAAGATGCCCAAGGGCCATGTGACCTCTGCCAGGCAATGCCAGGGGCCATGGCCAGACTGGGCTCCCTGCCCAGGGCCACCTTCCCCAGCCTGCTCCGAGCAGGGCTTGACTTCACTTCCAGGCATGCCTTCCCTGTCCATGGAACATGCGATGTATAACAAGCAGAATCACTGCCACCGAAAAGGCCCCCGATGATGGCATGGAGGGGATGCAGGTGACACTGGGGAGTCCAGCAAGCCGAGGTCTGTGGAGAGCCAGGGCCAGGGCCTCACCGGCCCAAGAGGGAAAAAGCAAGGTGCTCGGGCGCAGGCAGCAGCACAAAGATCAGTCTTGCCTTGCTCCCTCTTCCCCCTGCTCCCGGACCCTGACACCAGAGGACCCCAGCTAGGGGAGAGCTCAGGAGAGGAGCCTGGGAGCCAGTCCCCAAGCTGTCCCTCCCTGTCCACTCAGCTGCATGGGGATCCAGAGAGGGGACAGAGTGACGTGTGGTACCCGGGCTGACACTCCCAGACCTCCCTCGAAGGAGGAGGCCAGAGCCCTGGGATTCGCTGCTTCCGGCAGAATCAGGACTGGGTGCTAAGCAACAAGTGTCTGTCGTCACCAGACGGGGACACCAGGCCCTCCCGATTCAGCTCACTAAGAGGCAAAAGCTTCCAGGAGCGTCACCCCAACTCCCTGTTTCTTGAGGGAGAAACGCTATTGTCAGCGAGGCTGGGGCCTGCTCCTTTCTGGATGCTCACTCAGCCAAACGCTCACTCACATGCGTCCACACACACCCTATACACATGTGCTCTGAAATGCCCACATCTTGTGTGTTCACACAAGTGTGCATCACACGCACATGTTCCCCAGCACGGTCCTCCTGGGGCCTGAGGGACCCTCTGCAGCCCTAACTGGGAGCCCAGAACAAGAGCCTCCAGATGGCATCTACTATGTGCCAGCCTCGAGTGCCACTGGTGTGTGGAGCTTCCCCTGGCCCCTGGCAGCCGCAGCTGGCACGTGGGGCAGACACTTCAGTGCAAGATTTATTGAATGGTGGGCAAGCGAGGCAGCCGATGGACGGCTGTGGCAGGTCCTCCCACACTGAATTATCTCTGGCAGAAATAAAAATCAGCTGAGCGCCGGGTTTAGATAGGCCACAATCTGTTAGCAGAAAATTGGACTGTCACCAGCGAGCCGTGTTCATTTCGGCTGATTAAAGAGATATTAATCTACTGTCACTGTTACAGCTCTGTCAGCAGCGTTCACGGCAGCAGAGCCACAGCTGCCCCGGGGACAGCGGAGCAGCAGAAGCCAGACGGGATACCAGCAGGTTCTGCTCCGAGGCCACCAGCGCACCCAGACCGGCCTGCGTCCACTCTGGGCCCCGCTGGGTCTCTCGGGCAGCGGCCAGCCCACCATGCTTGCCCTGGACGACACAGTGCAATCCCGGCAGTCCCCAAGCCCCAGCTTCCCAGCTTCCAGCACAGGGTCTGTACGCATCCACCCAGCTCCACCTGCCCCTGCAGGTCTCGTCTCCAGCAGACTTGGCCCGCAGTGACAAAGCTGCCCCACCTTATAGGCATCCCTGCCTGCACTGGGAAACACAAAGACAGGGCTTGGGTTGGCAGCAGCTGTGGGAGAAAGGAAGCTGGAGGAACTCTGGGGCAACTCTGTCTGCCAACCACTGGCTTCTGGGGTGGTGGGTCCGGGGATCAGCGGGCCCCACCTGGACCGTGAGGGCAAAGAATGGGGGACCAGTTGCCATGCACCCTTGGAGAGGCCCAGGCCAGGCATCAGCATTCCAAACCAACTTCTTCACGCGTGGCCCCTGGTGTGTGCAATGTCCCAGATCTGTCAGGCCTGGCCTCAAAGGACTCCAGCAAATGAGTACAAAAGCCCACAGTTCCAGGATACGAGGCATCTGAGTGCCAACCAGGATCACATAGCACCACAATGCTCAGAGGATGAGGCCAGCCAGGCCCCTGAGAAGGGCAGTGGGGCCAAACCTCATGGTAAGGGGACCCCGGCTGCCTGGGAACTCTGAGACTCACCAGCTCCACCAGGCTGTGCCACCTAGATCTGCCTACAGCATTTGGGTTCTGACTGTGCAGGACTCTGGACAAAGCCAGGGCCCAGCAGGACCCCCATGTTCAGGGCTCACCTGGCACCAGGACTTGCCAGGGTTGTCAGCCAGGCTCCTGGTGGTGCCCACTGGGCTCTGCCTCAGCCGGTTCCAGAGGGAGGCACCAGGCAGCCAAGGTGGCAGGGAAACCTCAACCATGAACCATGCAGCCCACCCTCACTGCCAAGCAGAGGCACAAGGCAAGGCACCTTTCAAAGGAGGACACTGGGTCAGAGATGCCCCAGCCACATGGCCCACAGGGAAGGGTCATTCAACCCTGATGTACCCAAGACCAATAGTGGCTTTCAGAGTTGCCAAGTTTCTGTCCCTGTGTGGCCACACATTACTCTCTGCCAGGTTACATGGCCCAGGAACACGAGGGCCTGGGACAGGAAGGAGAACACAGTCTTCCTGTGGCGTCTCAGAGCACCCTGGGAGCACCTTGCCTGCCCGGGACACCAACCCTGCAGGTGGCACAGTGGGTAGAGAGGGCAGCAGGTTGGGGACACTGCCAGGCTCAGCCTCTGTGGACAGGGCAAAGGCAGCAGAGAGAAGCCACACCTGCCTCTGGCTTCGGTACCCAGGGCTGCCATGGGCAGGCACACAGCAGGGCTCTGATCATGGACCTAGAGGCCATGGGTTCCTCCAGGAGCCTCTGTCCTCAGTGGTGTGTGGCTCATTCCATGTCTTCCATGGTCATCCCTCTGCGTGTCTGCATCCTCACCTCCTGATGAGGACATGATCACATGGGCCAGGGCCACCCTAGGGACCTCGCTCGTCTCCTTGAAGTCCCTGTCTCCAAATGCATCTACATTTACAGCAAGGTCCTGGGGCTGGGGCTTTCGTGTGAGGATTTGAGGGCCACAGCTCAACCCACAGCCCTCCTCTCCCTCTGTCCCTGTCTCCCCTCTAAGCAAGCTGTGGTTGAGCCAGGGACTATGCCCAAGCTCCTGGCATCAGCACCCAGGCAGTCAGGGTCACCTTGGAGTCCCAGGCTGGGTGGGGGAGCTGGGGCGTGAGGGTCCCACCCCTTGGCGAGCTGGGTCCGCACTGTGAATGGGAGTTGGGGAGGTTGGAGTCCAAGTGCATTGTCACTTTGCCATCAGCATCAGGCGAAGCGCAGCATTGTGGCCGGCATGAAATATTCAGGAGAGCTCTATTATTGAATTAACTATTTATCGATTTATCATTTAAAAGATGCATGCCCGCTGTTAACAAAGATTCCAACCCGACTTTGCCATTCCCAGAGGACTTTCTCCTGCAGCCCTTCCTCAGCACAGAGTGGGGCCAAGGGGGATGGTGCACAGCACACAGACCCTGCCGATGTCAGCCTGCAGGGTCCAGCCACGGGGCTGAGTCCCCTCCTGCCTGGTGCCCCAGGTGACTCCCGCCAGCCACGAGGACTTGTCCACAGCCCTCCTTCAGCCCAGGCAGGGTCTGCACCACCCTGGCCGCAGCAGCCAGTCTCTTAAACACCAGCGTAATCAAGTGCCAGATGCTTGGTGTGCACACGATCTCTTCTTCAGGGCTCATCATCCTCTGATGAGAGATTTTTTTTAAACAGTTTTTATTGCTAACAGCAGATTATTAGGTCCACGTTAAAATGGAGTGGGGTACGGAGATTTTCCACATCCCCTGGGCTCCCCCATCAGCATTGGAGGGGGCGGTTGTTACAGAGTTGCCACATTGTTACAGTTGATGGTGCCACACTGACACATCCTTGTTGCCCAGAGCCCACAGCAGACTTCAGAGTTCTCTCGGCATGGGGCGTCCCGTGGTTTGGACAAGTGACAATGACCAGTGTCACCACCGCAGCATCATGGAAAGCGACCCACGTGCACCCACCATCTGTCCACCGGCTCCAACCCTGACGATACCAATCTGCACCCCTGGAAGGTTCTGTGGCTGGAATCACACAGTCCACGTGGCCCTCTCAGACCAGCTTCCTCCCCCACATAACCCGTGCATCCCTCAGCAGACAGAGCTGTATCTGCAGGCCCAGCCCAGCTCCTGGGACCTGCGCTGCAACATCAGCATTGCTCAGCACGCAATATCGCACACTATAAATAATCACTATTTTAAGACTCCCATGTCGAGTCCTAATGGCATTACTAGGGCAGAGGGATTAAACCCAGGAAGATAATTACCAGAATATCAGACTCCAAACTGTAATCACATCTATGAAAATGACACGCTAGGAAAATCCCCGGATTACATGTGAGGGCTGGCCCCAGGAGAGCTCCTCCACACTCCACAGAGGTAAACAGGGCAGGAGAAGCCCGCCCCACCCTGCTCCGCCCAGCCCTGCAGCCAGGTGAGCAAGCAGGGAGTAGCCAGCACAGAAAGAGCTCCATCCCCACCCCATGCAGGGGACACGTTGGTGGAGGCAGAAATGTCCTCTGCGAGGGGGCCCCTGACTCCAAGTCGCTCCCACTGGCCACAGGGACATTTCTGCCTCCACCACCCACCCCCATCCATTAGGGTCCTTTCTGAGCGCCTGAGCACTGTAGCCAGAGAGAAGGGGCAGTCTCCCTGCCAGTCGAAGCAGCCCACTCCTGTGTGTACACACCTGCATGCACTCACTCAGCAAACGCTTCCCTGAGCTCCTACTCGGCTCAGGAGCTGTGCATGGTCAGCAGGTGAAGCTGTGACCTCGTGGAGCTTTCTCTCCAATGGGCAGCGACTCTGAATTAGCAAACTGAAAAGCATCAGGAGGTGTGTGCCGGGAGCAGCGGAGCGCTCGCTTGGAGGAATCGGACGACCCAGGCTAAGCTCAGGGCAGTACACTGAGGGCTAGCTGCCAAGCCAGGTGCAGAGACCTTGTGCCCTGTGCCTTCAGGTCAGGGAGTCAGAGCCCAGATGAGTGCTGGGCTGAAGGGAAAGGCGCCACAATGGGAGAGAGCCAGCCCTGCGGGACCCCACCCAGCCCACCGCTGAGCCCCTGGCCACGGGGTTCCCTGCGGAGACCACATGGGGCTCGGCCAGTGGCCCTGCCGGACTCTGGGATTTGGAATCTGCAGAGAGCAGGAGCCAGAAGACGTCCCTCCCAGACTTAGGCCACCGCCCTCCACAGGCCTTGCTGGCTCTCAGCTCTGTGCAGCCCTCAAGGGCCCCAGCCTCCCTCACGGTCCAGTCCAGCCCAAGTCTGAGTTGGAGGCCCGCTCTGCAGAGCCCCACGGAGCTGCCACCCTGCCCCATCCTCATCCCGCTTTCTCCCTCCAAGTCTTGCACAGCCCTTTCAGGCTCCCTCTCCTCTGCCAGAAGGAGGGTCTCCCCAGGGCACCCTCGCAGGCTCACACAAGTCCCAGGAACAGGAAAGAGGGGAATAATCAAACCACTTCAGCCAGATTTGTGGGACACTTCCTCAGCCTCGTCAGGGTATCTGTGTCACAGGGTGACATCACAGTTAACGGAATTGTCACTCGTGCCGGCAGCAATCAAGTTCCCTTTGAAGTAACTGCCACGGGGACCACGTGGTGGTGGCCACAGCCGCGCTCCCAGTGGTGGCCGCAGGGGCTGGGTGGGGGCTCCAGAACCCACAGGCAGGCGTGACAGGCTCCAGCTACAGCCAGAACCAGAGACCTGTGGTGGTGGCCCTGAAATAATCTCATTTCTTTTAGCCCCAGGGAGAGAAACGCTGCAAAGGAAATCGGAACTTAATTGTGTAGACTGTGGAAACACGGAGTAAATTGAACTCCTGGGTTTGTCAAGGCTCTCCTGTGAAAACCCGGGCGCTCCTTGGGAGGGTCAGGGCCCGGGAGCCCGGGGCAGGGACGTGTGGATGGACCGGGACCAAAACAAAAGCCTGGAGCACGTGCGTCCCACCAGGGAGCCCTTCGCAGAGGGAGACCTCACCCGAGTTGGGGAGCCCGGCCGTCCCTCCCTGAGGGACCCTGCCCCACCTCGCCAGGGGCAGCTGTGGCACGGGCTCCTGGCCCCCCCAAGATCTACCCACACCAGTCCCGGGACCACGGCAGGTCAGCAGGTGCTCTCGGGATGGTGGACACGGAGGACAGTCACAGGCGAAAGTGTGTGAGCTTTGTTCAGAAGTCTGCGGTGGCGTGGGAGCTGGTGTTTAGGTCGGGACAGCGATGGCACACAATGCTGACTCGCCTCCCTCACCAGAGATGGTGGCCGCTGCGCTGGCCGAGGCAGCTGGAAGGGGCTGGACAGCCTGGCTGCTTGGTGGCCAAGCCTGGACTCCAGTGGCCGCCAGTCAAATCACAGAGACTCCAGACCCTCCAGATGACGGGGGGTGGGTACCCAGAGGCTTAGGGAGGAGCGAAGTGACATGCATTTATCATGTGGGTCCTACAGCAAACTGTCCAGAGGAGACCCTGGCACCAGCCCAGTATGGAGAGCAAACCCACCAGTGAGGGGGCGCCTGGGACCAGTGACTCCCCACAGGCCGAGACAGTGTCAGAGCGGCCTCCCTGCCTGAGGCAGCTGTCCAAATCATCACCAACCACACGCCCTTGGGAGGCTCGAGGGCAGAACCGCCCCTCCTGGCTTCTTTTGGCTTCCAGTTGCTATAGTCATGTGGCTGTGTCCTCTGATGGGTTGGCAGCTCCTCTGCTTTTCTCTTAGGAGGACACTCGTGGGGTCCCTGGGGATATTCTAGGGTGTTGTCCCCATCGCAGGACCCTTGACTGAGTCACACTGGCTACACCTCCAAAGGGAAATGGCACTTCCGGCTCTCAGCTCCGGAGGACAGCACCTCCCGTGCCTGAGCGGCTGTCCTTTCCTGGGTAAGCCCAGGTCTGCGGGGGACCCCAGACAAGGGCAGCGCCCACTGGCCTTGGCCATTCAGCATGGCTATGGCATCGGAAGTGCTGGCAACAAGTAGGGACACATCTCAAACACCACAGATGCCTCAGCAGGACAGCAATGCAAAAACCTAGGGCTGGGGACAGAGCTGTCTTTCTAGGTGACTTTGCTCTCTTCCTGAGAAATGGCAAGACCCAAAGCCTGACCAAGGACATCAGTGTCATCCACTGTCCTCTCGGGGTCTGCAGGGCACACAATGGCCCGGGAGGCTGAGAGAACAAGTTGGTAGCAGTGAACCCTCATCACAGGGACAGCTGGATGGAGCTCGAGGGAGCACTGGGCAGCTGTGCAGCTCCGCTCAGTCCCCCTTCCTCCGCCTCTGGGCACCTAGCACTCCTTTCTGACCCCCGCAGAGGGGACAGAGACAGACTTGTTCCCAGGTGGCTCCAGAGTGCTTCCTTCATGGCTGGGGAGTAAACAGCTGCAGGGTCACAGCTCTAACCGAGAGTGTCCCAAAAGGGAGGGAAAGGTGCACATCAAGGGGGCAAAACCTGCCACAATGTCCACTTGTCCAGTCTGTCTGGACAGCAGTCGAGGGTGGACAGGCCCGACTCAGGGTCCAGCTGATGGTGGCCGTAGAGGGCCCAGGGCCAAGGGAAGAAGCACGGTGGTCTGAAGACAAGGTGGGTGGAGCAAAGGAGGCTGCCAGGATTCGGGGGACAAACCCCACCGGGATGACCCTGTTCTTTGGCCCCAGAAAATGGGTGCTGGCTCAGGACCCACAAAAAGTGGCCATGGGTGCTTGCTGTGGGTTCAGTTGTGTCCCCAAAATAGATGTTTAAGTCCTAAAGCCCAGTACCTGTGTGTTGGGGCTGATTTGGAAAGATGCTCTCTGCAGATGTGATGGAGGGAGACGGGCTCATGGTGTGCTTGCTAACTCAGCACAGCTGGGGTCCTCACAGGAGGCGGAGACTCAGGAGATGCAGAGACGGGATGATGCAGAACCAGCTCCAGAAGGCTGGGAGCCCCTCGGGAACCTTTGGAGGGACCTGGCTGCCCACACCTCAATCTCGGCCTTCAGCCTCCAGCCTGAGAGAGGTGTGGCTGCATCCTAAACCACCCGCACCTGTAGTTGAGCAGCCATGCCTGCGCTTAGTCATACAACCCTGTCAAATGAAAACGAAGCCACCTCCGCGGCCCTGTGACTCATGTGCCGCAGCACAAAAGCACCCAGGGGCCCTCTGGTGGCTCCTCTGGGAGCTGTGCCACGGGCATCTCCCAGGTTATGCTGCCCTGCCACCAGGGAGGGACAGCTAAGGGTCCTCTGGGGACTTGGCCTTGCTTGGGTGCCAGGAACCCACAGCTTGGTCACCCGGGGAGGAGCGCCAGGCCTCCTCAGTCACCGCTCCTCCAGCCCTGCCTCTGCTATGGCAGCTCAGTCCCCCACGATTCTTCAGGTTCTTGAGCTCCCTGTGACCCTGTCAGCCTCTTAGAGACGGGATGGCAGTGTGGTGGGATGGTCACACCCGAGAGTCAGCTTCCACCTTCACGGTGGCTTATGTTTCAAAGCAAGAAATCAGACATACTACTGCCCCTCCCACGGCCAGACACTCAGGCCCAAGTCTCGAGATGTGGCAGTAGAAGCGGCTCTGTTCGCCTCGCTCCTCCCACCACTTCCAGGAGGTTTGCTTCCTGGCTCCCCTCTGGAGGTCTCAGCTTACGTTACCACTGTGGGTCACAGGAGGAAGGCTTCCACCAGGAATACGGTAACGGTCCCACTGAGTGGAAGCAGAGACTGGCAAGTGACTCTCAGGCCTCTGCATGCTGCTGGACGTGTGTCTGGGGGAACAGGGTCATTTCCACGTTGGCAGAAGAAGGTAGCTGTAAGCCTGAGCATCTCCACGTGCCTCCTGGTCCTTCCATGTGCAACAGGAAGTCAGTAGACTGCAGTAACCAAAGGGAGGAAGAGAAAAGAGAGGGACTCATGAGGATCCAGACATGATGGCAATAATCGTTTGGTTCTCCCCAGACCAGGGATCAAACCCTAACCAGACAAAATGCTGGGGGGGCAGAGAGAAACTTAAACATGGACTGCAGCATGTGATCAGGCCTGGAAACCAAGAGCATACCTGCTCAGTATCCTCTGCCTCATCCTCAAGCCTCAGCGAGCCTTTCCTTGATGGACAATTGGTGTCTTGTTGGTGGCCTCCCTTTCGGGTGTCGAGAGGCTCAGTAACTTGCTGGAGGGACACTGCTAGTGAGGGGACAGGTCGCTGGGCCCAGCCAGGTTCACTTACACAGATGTGTCCCCAGTGAGGAGCCTCTTGAAGGGAGGCCCTGAGACCAGCCCGCCCTTGGGACTCCTGTCCACCAGGCTGCTGCACTTGTGGGGGTGGCGGGGCTCACTTAGCAGCTTGCAGACACAAACAGAGCCTCAGAGAAGGTGACCCTCAGGCACTGCCCAGGTCAGGATGCTATGTGGCCTGGGGCCGTAACAGTAACCACCGCAAGTCACTTGCTATCTCAGGCTGGAGGCTGAAGTCCAAGATCAAGATGGGGCAGCTGGTTCCTCGGGACTCTGAGGGAGAATCTGCTCCAGGCTGCTCCCCGCTTCGGGGTTTAGTGTGATGTGCTGGTTCCTGGACTTGTCAAGTGTCAGCCCGATCTCTGCCTCTGTCTCCATGGGGCGTCTCCGCTGTGTCCCCATCTCTGTGTGCCAATGTTCCCTTTTCATAAGGACCCCTGTCACATTGGGCCTCATTTTCACTGTACAATAATGTACAATAAGTTTACCTTATGTCCAAATAAGTCTACATTCTGAGGTTCTGGGCCTTGGACATCAATGTAGGAATTTTGGGAGGACACAGTTCAACGCACAATAATCCTTAGAGGTTGTTGAGAGGTCTGAACAGGCTGATATGGATTGTGTTATGTGGAGCAGCTGGGGACACATAGTAAGTGCCACATCCTTAGTTACTAGTGGCACTACCTCTGCCCAGTGTTACCAGAGCTCCTAGTGGCAGTGCTTGAAGAAATTTGGCTTCCTTTCTATAGCCTGTGGTCTCCCGGCCAGAGCCACTGTGGGAGCAAGCCCTCAAGCCCCTAGCAATGGCCAGGGTGGTGCCGTGGGTCAGGGCCAACCAGGAGCACGACTCACGCTGGGAGCCTCCAAGATGGGCTTTAGTGAAGGTGCTGGTCTCTGGGGTGCTGGTGGTTGAGAGAGCCCGGGGGCCTGGGTAGCTGTGGGGTAGTGCGTGCAGGGACAACTCCCAGGAAGTAGCCAAGACCCACGCTCAGAGCAGCATGGCTCTGTGCCGGCCTGAGGCTGGACCCGGGCCCCTTCCCACACCCAGAAACTGCCCCTCCCGGGGCTGGCACGGGGCAGGGTGGGGGCCAGAGTCTCCTGCTGGGCTGCAGAACCCCTAGACAATGGGGAGGGGCTCCCCCAGCCAGGCCTTGCAGCAGAGCTCTCACGGTGAAGACTGCACCCTGGCCAGTGTACAGGGAAGTGAGCGGCTCAGGGAAGAGGGGGACACTTTCCAGGTCAGAAGCGCAGCCCCAGTCTGTTCACAGACCAGCAGAGTAAGAGGTTGCCGGTGCACATGAGTGCATGTGGGTGGAAAAGCATGTGCACATGTGCGTTATATGTGTGTGCGGATCTGTGTTTGTGTGCTCGTGCATCATGTGTGTACACGTCTGTGCATCTGTGTACGTATGTGTGGTTGCACCACATCTTTACATGTGCATATCTGCTGGGGCAGGGTATAAGGTCACATATGTGTCTGTGTCTGCATGTGTGTGTGCCAACATGTCCCACACACTGCCACTCCACATGGTTCTCTCTCCCCATGCGGCCTGGCTCCTCAGCGATGCCCCGCACGAGGCTGTTCCAACCAGACTGGACAGCATTCTCCAGGACCCTGGCAAAGCTCAACACCCCAGGCTTGGCCGGGTGCAAGGTGCAGATTGCGCCCTGTCCCCTCTCTGTGCCCCTCGGCCCAGGGGAGACCTCATGTTTGCCGGGTCTGCTGGTGCTCAGCCTTCCACACCCCAAGACCTTTCCCAGAGGCCTCTTGACCAGCAGAGCCTGTGCACCCAAGGCCAGGCAGATGACACCCAGGGACAGGGCCTGGCGGACCAGGCCAGCGGGGAGAAAGGATACTCGATGGGCCCCTCCATCTGTGGATCCAGAACTTCCTGAGTGACCACAGGCAAGGCCGGGGGTACTTCACTGTCCCAGTCTACCCTGGAGCAAGGTCAGGACCATCCCCACCTCCAGGGTCGCTGTCTCTGGTGCATCTTTGTTGCTGAGATTCCACCAGACCAGTGCGGCCAAGAAGCAGGCCGCAGGGTGGATACTGAGGACTGGCCTGGCAGGGCCCTGTGCTTGCAAGCCAGGCCCCAACTCCGGGTCTGGGGTCTCCCCACCTCCTCCCCCTCGCTGCCTCTCTCGGGCTGCAGTTCACAGCCTAATTATCTCTAACCTTCTGTTCGAAGACTGCTGTCCTTGCCTGATACAAACCAGTAACTTTGAAAGCAAACTGGGTCTTAATTTTCCTTGACAGCCCTGCTGGAAGCATGCGGGCCACGCTGGGGCTTAATTAAATGCACATTCGTATTCCAAACAAATTAAGTACAATTAAGGACTCTGAGTTATGGGTATCTATCACTCCGTGATGTTTTTGTAAAAATTACCCCATTGAGATCAAAGTCGGAGGATCCTTGCCTTAATTGCTTCATTAGGGCGCCGTGCACCAGGCTTCGCGCGCACCGGCCCTGGTGTCTCTTTGGGAATTACTCAAACGACGGCTCTCGGAGTAATTGCTTCCATATTTCTCTCCTGGAGACGTCCTGGGCTCCACGGATCACATGCGATGGCGGCAGGAACCCAGCTCAGCTCTGGTCCCCATGCCGAGGCCCAGGCGTTCTTGTGGCGCCTGCACAGAGGCCGCAATGGCAGCTGGTGGGTGGGCTGCCCCTGCCCTGCCCACACTTGGCCTCTTGGCCAGGGCAGTTGGTGGCCCAGAGAGGGGGCCCCAGCCAGCCTGCAGGTCTACCAGCCAAGCGACACCCCACCCCCAAGCTGCAGTGCCATCAGCCTGGTCACCCTGGGTTCTGTGAGCTGGGGGAGGGGGTGAGCACCCCACATGGAACCCCAGACCTGAGAGAACCTGCCAGGCATGGCCAGCCCCTGTGATAGGCCTCTGCCCAGGCCACCTTCTCCACACTGGAACCCACTTCCAGCAGCCTCACACTTCCAGCCCTGGACAAGGACAGGATGCAGCTCCTGTGTCTGGCCCCTTCAGGAGAGAGACCAGAGCCACTGGGGGTCCCCACCTCCAGCGCCAGGAGCTCTCACGCTAGGCCCCAGCTCCTCTCGGGCCCAGAGTGGACACAGGGTGGTTGGACGGGATTGCAGTGGTTCAAACAAGGGCTGCCCAATACAAGGCAGGATGCCAGTGTCCTGTGAGATTCAGTTCACGGCAAGTTGTACCCTGTCTGCGCCTGCCTGAGCCTTATGCTGGGGATGTGGCACTGTGGGTCTGAAGTTCGAGATTGGCCCTGCCGCCCTGGTGAGAATGTCTGGCTGCGAGGAGGAGGATGACGTCCCAGAGGTGCTGAAGACCTTCCGTGCCCCTGCCACTCAGACCCTGAACGGATGAGAGCCCGTGGGCTTCACTGTCCACCACACAAAGAAAGCTGTATCGGCCAGGTCCTCTAGAGGAAATGAGTAAAAGAAATCTACATAATTATGCAAGGGGACTGACCAGGTAGGCTTACACAACCAGAGGCGGGTGAGTCCACGGTGGCCATCTGAGCACTGGAGAACAGAGGATCCAGTAGCTGTCACTCAAGAATCAGGAAGCCGCAGAAAAAGACAGATCAAGGATACAGAACCAGGTGGAGCCTGAGGCCTGGAAGCCCCCCAGAAAGTTGCTGGTGTGAGTCCACATCGAAAGGCTAAAGAAGCTGGAGTCTGATATCCACAGGCATCAACAGAAGCAAAAGACACACTCGCTCAAGCAGAACAGAGCTTTGCGAATGCAGGCTGACTTCCTCCTTCTTCCCCTTTCCATTCTGTCCAGGCTGTGAGCCTATTGGGCCATGCCACTCATATTGGGGCAGGACTTGCACCCTCAGTTTCCTGTTCTGCACACCAATCATCTCCAGAAACACCCACAGACACACCCAAGAGTGAGACTTACTAGGTACCTCTAATCCAGTCACCCTAAGAACGATTAACCCTCACAGATCCCCCAGGCCCAAGGGCCTTGGGCAACCAGCCTGGATCCCACCTCAGAGCCAGCCACACATGGCCTCCGCTTGGCCCCATGACTGCCCTCATCGAGCCTCCTCAGGGACTCTGCACCTCAAGGACACCCCCTCTCCTGGTGGCCTTCACGAAGGGATGGAGGACAGACTCTGGGTGGGGTTCTGTGGGTGCCCACGGTGGATCGATAGTGACCCTGAAGAGAAGTTGAAGTCCTAGCCCTGGCACCTGCAATTGGGACCTTTGTGGAAACTGGGTCATCACAGATATGATCAGTTGAGGTCAGACTGGATTAGGGTGGGTCCTAAGTCCAGTATGTCTGATGTCCTTATAAGAAGAGGAGGGAGAGACTCATGAAGAGGAGATGGCCAGTTAGTCACAGAGGCAGAAGCCGGGGGGGACTCAGCCACAAGCCAAGGAATGCCTGGAGCCTCTGGGAGCTGAGCAGGGGAGGACCTGTCCCTTGGCTTTGGACTTCTGGCCTCTAGACTGTAAGCAAATAAGTGTGCATTATTTCCACCCCCCAAGTTGGAGGTAACCGTATACAGTGTCAACAGTAACAGACACTCCAGAGGAAGGGGCTCACCCCAGGAGACAGAGCTGCCCAGTTTAAAACTCCAGGGGATGGGGTGGGCACCCTCTGTTCAGCTGTCCCCGCTAGCTGGGTCTCCAGGGCCCCCTCCCTTGGGTACCAGCTCAGCAGCCTCCCCCAGGACCCCACCCAATGCTCCACCCACCATGTGGACAGTCTAAACCAGGGGAACTCCTCCGCCCAGGTCCTGACCTCTGCCACATGACAACATCACAGCATCCTGTGGCTGTCATGATATAGGGAGCAGCCTTCCATCAGTGGCCACTGTGCCTGAGCCACATGTTCTGGCCAGAGGGTGGAGATGCCTGAGTTGGGGGAAGGGGAGAGGATGTGGGCCCAGGCTGCCCAAGAGGAGGGGTCTCCCCAGTGCTCATGCTGGCCAGATAGATGCACACTGGGCTCCCCGTTCCCCTCATCCTCTGCTTTCCCCCATGGCCTTGACCCCTTGGTGACCCTCCTGAGTGAGTGCTCCACCCAGCGCAGTGATGGTACCTGCAGCTGCCCTCCCTGTATGAGGGTACAGACCCAGAGTCTGGTGTCTGCAGGTCCCAAACCCTGGGCTTCTTTGATCCCAGAAAGAAAGGGAAAGAGCTCTGGTTCAACCCAGGCCAAACTTTCCCCAAGAACACATGGACTAGGTTTTCCTCTGATCCCCGCATCCACCCCAGAAGCACTGGTCAGTCTGGAGGGTGGAGAGGGGCACAGGGCACAATTGCAGGGACAGGGCAGTGGGGTAGCAGCCCAGGCCCTGGGAAGAACATCATCATTGGCCAGCACCTGCACTTTACCTGTGGGGAAACCATGTCTCTAGGTGTGTTAGTCAGCTTTCCTGTCACTGCGACACAATACCTGACACCCACAACTCAAAGGAGGAGAGGTTTAATTTGGCTCATAATATCAGGGGATTCAGTCCATGGCCAGCCAGCTCCAAGGCAGGAGTATCATGGTGGAAGAGTGTGTGGAACAAAGCTGCCCAGTCCGTAGTGGCTGGGAACAGTGCCAGAGAGGAAGGGGAGAGGAACCAGACGTAGACCCCCAAAGCCCCCCTCCATGGCCCACCCAGACACACCCAGAAGTCTATTCCACCAATCCCCTGGACAGATCCCGAGTGCAATGAAGTTGACACTCTACCCTAAACACCACATCCTGCATTTTGTGAACTTCGTACTCAAGCACATCCTCTTCAGCTATACTTAATCCCCATATAAAAACAACAGCAAGTTCATAATTCTGCCTAATACAGCTATCCTATTTACAACCAGAAATGTGAAAAGCCCTTCCTCCAACAGCTCAGGAACTCCAGCATGTATCGAAAGTCCAGTCAAACTCTCTTCTGAGGCTCAATGCAAATTCTTAGCTGTGAATTTCTGACAAAATAAAAATAAAAAGTTACATAATTCCAAGGTACACAAAGTAAATGTTCCCATTCCAAAAGGGAAGAATGGGGGATAGAAAAGAATAGGACCAAAGGAAGACCGGAACTCAGCAGGGCAAACATTAAGCCTAGTAGCTCCAGAGCATGTGGTGGTAAAGGCGAGCTCCAAGGGTCTGGGCAGCCTCACCACTTTGGGCTTGGCAGCCGCATCACCCACAGCCTCTCTCCTGGGCTTGCTCTTCTCACAGCCTGCACCTTTCCTCAGCCGTATTCCACATTCCTGACATCTCCAACTTCTGGGGTCTCCACTCACCTTTACCTTGATTCCCACAGCTTCAAACATTGCCCTCTCACAGGCCCCTCTCAGGTCTCCCTGGCCTTCTTTGAAATGCGGTTGGAAGCCCCTTGACCCCATAACTCTTGCATCCTACTGGTCATTAAAACCAGCATCATTCCAGGTGCGGTGGTACATGCCTGTAATCCCAGCACTCAAGAGGTTGAGGCAGGAGGGTTGCCATGAGTTTGAGGCCAGTCTGGACTACATAGTGAGTTCAAGACCAGTCTGAACTATGTAGTGAGACTCTGTCTAAAAAAAAAAAACCACAAAAAACCAGCATCACACGGATGATGCCGCCAAGGTCAGTTATCAGCCAAAGAGGTAACTAGCCCTCTTCGGACTACTGTTGTGCTGGCCTCTGAGAATCTGAATGCCTGAGCACAGTGAAATGAACCCCGGAGAACCGATTCCCTAGGAGCCCCTTTTTGAGCAGGGTACTCGCTTCTCAAATGAAAAGTTTACATTTTTGCGCCCTTGAACTTTCTCTGGGTGGGATATGACTGGTTTCTTAGATGCCCTCTTTCTTCTTTCTTCTTGTCCCTGCACAAAGCATTGGTTTCTTTTTCTTGGTGATAATCCTTCAGCACCCACACCTCTTTTGGGCCCAACTTTACATGTAGCTCCTTCCGGGCCAGAATTTAAATTTTTTACTTTCTTCTGTGCTGCCTTTTTGCCCCAGTTCTCACTATAGGTCTGGCTAGAAGCAGCCAGCAGTACCCATGCCACACCTTGAATATGGGCTGTCTTGAAATTTCCCATGCTAGATTAGTTAGTCCACTGCCCTTAATTTCAGTCTCCTGCAAAATCTCAGGACGTGAGGAAAATGTAGACAGATTTTCTGCCAGAGTACAATACACATGGTCTGGAGTTCTTATTCCCCACTGATACCCCTGGAGCCTGACCTTTACTGTCCTCATTATTATCTGAATTCTGGTCTTCTGAGCTGCAACAGAATCTCTCACAAGGCTCTATCTATAGCATCTTAGGGCTTCTCTAGCTGGGATCGCCAAGCCTTTTCAAACTGCCCTTCAAAGCAGTTCCAAAGACTTCCAAACCATATGGTCCAATACAGTCATAGCCACAACCCCACTTCTCTGATATCAAGTCTCTGTATTAGTCAGCTTTCCTCCCTGAGACACAATATCTGACACTTAAACTGAAAGCAGCGGAGGTTTAATTTGGCTCAGAGGACTCAGTCGTGGTTAGCTGGCTCCAAGGTAGGTGCATGATACAGAGGGGCCTGGGGGAGTATCATGGCAGAAGGGCGTGGTGGCCAAGAAGCAGAGCAGGGGCGGCCCCAGTGAGGAAGGGGCCAGGGACAGTCCCCCAACTGACACTTCTGTGATCCACCCAAACACACCCAGGAGTGTATCCCACCAGTCCTCTGGGTGGATCCTAAAGCAAATCACATTGACCCTCCCCACAACTGCCACATGAGGAAGGTAAAGGCCTGCAGGAGCCATGACAACAATAGCAGAAACAGTACCCTGTTTATCATCCCTGCATGCTGGGCGGGACTGAGGCCACTTACGGGTGTCCTCATTTGTCCCTCACAGCACACCTGCAAGGCAGATGCCCTCAGTAGTCCTATGAGATGGCACAGGATACAGAGGCTGATGGAGATCAGGCTGCCCTGCCAAAGCTGCCCAGCAAGTGAGGGCTGGAGTGGGACTTGAATCCAAGTCCTGAGTTCTAGACCAAGGCTGGTCCCAAGAGCTGCCCCAGGAGGAGAGTGTCCTCTTCCTCCTGGATGCAAAAACACACAGGGCAGAGGGAGGGGCCTCCTCCTGGGGTGTTTCTGACATCCAGCTGTCAGTGCCATATTTCAGGTCAGGCTGGACAGTGACGGATGAAGGCAGCCTGGGACCCCTGCCGGGCTCATTACTGCCAGCCAGAGGCTGGGCTGTGACCACCTCCCGCTGACTCGCTCATCGAATATGCATAGCTCTATTAGCATAGAGTAGCAGCCCTGGGCTCTGCACCATAAACCTTTAAGTAGAAATCAAAACAGGCTGGGGGGGGGGGGGTGTTGCCTGGATCAGTTGGGCAGGTGAAGCCTCTACCATGCGACAGAAATCCTTGTGGGCCCCAGGAGACCCCCAACTGCAACACCAGGCAGCCACAATGTCCACATAGAGGTCCTTGACGAGACCCTCCATCTCCCTTGTCTCATGGAACCTGCAACAGTTTCAGGCCTTGTCATTAGGCGCCCTGGACACTCGTTTCCCAGGTGAGTGCCTTGGTGGGGGACGTCCTCTCCCCTAAGCCCTGTGCTTGGCTGTCCGGGCACAGTGGGACCCCATCAGGGAACGATCCAAAGATTCTCCATGCCTCACAGCTAAATTCCTCACACCGGGGCTCCCTGAGTCCCAGCCACATGCTTCACCTCCATCCACCCCCATCCAGAGCCATAGCCTGTTCCCCTCTTTGTCCTCCCCTGGCCACCCCACAGCAGCACCCGACGCCAGCCACCTCCCCACAGCCTGACTGCAGCTCCTCAGACCTTCAGGCCTCTCTTGGTCCCTCCTGGGTTCTGATCGCCCTGACCTCTTCATGTGCGATCTCAAGGCCCAAGCCCACCATCTTCCAGTCCCCACTTGGGGCCTCACTGAGGCCCCTCCAGAGGCACCCAGGGACAGGTGTCTCCCAATGTCCACATTCAGCCTACCGATCTGAGCCCTGACACACATGTGGTCTCAGTACGTGGGGTACCTGCCAGGCAGTGGTGTCCAGGAGTCAAAGCTGAGCCCCCTGCCCCAGCCTGAGAGCAGAGACAGGAGGAGCCCCTGCCTGACCCAAGACCCCACACATCTGTCTGGAGACAGGTTCATGAGTGGTTCAGAGCAGGGTGGACAACAGGCAGACAGCCCAGGCACAGAGAGGGAGGAACCCCCAGGTCAGGAGGCTAGTGCTATGTAGGCCCCTGGGACAGAGAGGCTGTGGACCCAGGGCCGTGCCACTGGGCCAAGGAGAGATGTTTGGGGCAGATCTAGGCTCCACCTGGACCATGTGGGTTTAGGAGCCCACGGAACCAAACAGGAGATGGGGCATGCAGGGCCCAGTGTGGGGGCAGAGACCAAGGCCACAGCATGGGGGACACAGAGGCTGAGCCAGAGGACAGGTGTGGCCCCTCAGACAGCCACTCGCTTCCCCTTGGCCACACTGCACAACACCCCCATTCAACACCAGGGCAGTGGCTTTAGGGAGCCCCATGTGCAGAGAGGAGGCAACCACAGACCTCTTTCAGATGGTAGCTGTCAGGATACCTGGGGAAGTGAGGCTTGAGGCCAGTATGAAGGGCCAGAGCGCCCCATAAGGCGCCAGTCCCAGGGGGCCTCCACCTGTCCCCAGCACTAGGCTGGACCCAGCTCCTCGTGTTCAGGGTGCAGTAGTGTGGAGAGTTCGGGGGAGACCCCAATCTCCCGAACCCCCGAGGAGCCCTCCATAGGTAGCCCTTCCTGGTGCCTCGCAGGGGCTAGGGCCACAGTGACCCCCAGAGCGAGGTGGCAGAGGTGCGGGGAGGGAGGGCCCTGGGCGGGGTGTGACCGTGGTCGCCAAGCCCCACACGTCTCCCGCAGGAACTGGTCCTCGGGAAGACCCTGGAGCTGGGGCTGAGCCTCCTCTGCTGGGGAGGTCCCGGGGCTGGGGGAGGAGCTGTCCTGCTGTGGATGGGCCGTGAAGACGGGACAGGCCGGTCAGCAGTGTCAGCACAGAAAATGAGTCCCTGGGGTGGCAATCATCATAGGTGTCATTGAAAAGTCAAGGTGTCAGGAAGCCCTGGCCTGCGGCAGCTTCAGACCCTGGCAAATGTATTTATGAAAAGAGTGGTGTGCCCGGGGCACCAGGGCTGGTATCCCTGCTAGTCTGGCAGCCCAGCAACAGCCCAGTGCTGCGGAGGGGTCCCTTTGTCCCTCCTAAGGAACAGACAAGCCCCCCGGTCCCCAGCATGGGCGCCCAGCAAGAGCTGCACTGATACCCGGGCAGAAGAGGACACAGACCAGGGTTGGTAGAAAACCAGTCCCTGGGTGTTGAAACGGCCCCCACAACCAGGCCCACGGAGGGGACCCCAGCTCCATAACAACACACCATGGCCACAGCAACGCAAGAACTCCTTGCCCGCTATCTCTGGACCGAGTCCGGAATAATGAGATCAAAGACCATGGGTGGTGGGGGTGGCAGGTCGTTACCATGGTTATTTATTAGTTTGTCCATTTACCTCCCGCTTGGTTCAACCAAGATTTAAAAGCGTGATTACTGTGCGTGCATGCGATCGATGAGAGGTCTTTGGAGTGCCAGGCCCAGCATTCGCCCTGACCCTGCAGCCCATCCAGACCCAGGACACAGGCATGGTGCACAGTCGGGGGAAGTGGCCCCAGCCTCCCGGGGCACCATACCCTCCACCTGCCTCTCTCCTGGCCAAGAGACCCAGCTCAGCTGTTGCTGCTCCCCAACATCAGACTGACTTCTTTTGTACACTTCCCAGTACCAACTAGGAAAATCTGGGGGTGCAAAAGATTGAATGGAGCCGCTCGAAGCCGGGTCCACCCTGAACCATAGAACGTGACTGTATTTGGGAATAGGGTCTTACAGATGTAATTAGCTGGGGATTTTCTTTCCTTTCTTTTACCTTTCCCTCAGTTCCTCCCTCCTTTCCTTCCTTCCTCCCTTCTTTCCTTTCTCTTTTGAGACAGAGTCCAGGCTAGCCCCAACCTCCTAGGTCCAAGTGATCCACCTGCCTCAGCCTTCTGTGTAGCTGGGACAGCAGGCACACATCTGCAGAGTTTGGCTCTTGGCTAAGAACCCTGAGAAGAAACCATCCCAGATTTAAGGTGGCCTTGCTCTGACAGCTGGTGTCCTGGTAAGGAGAGAAGACACAGACACAAGGAGACAGCCACGTGACAGGTGCAGACACTGGTGTGGAACAGCCACAAGCTGAGAGACACCCAGAGCCAGCAAGGGGCAGAGGCAGGTGGCTCCTCTCACAGGGCCACCCTGGGGCCTGTGGTCAGCCAGCACCTGGGCTCAGGCTGCAGAACTGGAATAGGACAGATGTCGCAATTGGAAGCTCTCCCGAGAAGCCAGCACACAGGCTGTCCAGGTGCCCCGCAGGGCTCCCTGTGGACTCCCGCTCTTATCAAGGTCCTCCTGAAATCCCCCCACTGCTGGGCAGCCCACGCGGTAGAGTCCTCCTCATTCAGAAATCAGCAATACCCCAGGAAAGCTTGTAGCCCGACGTGCCTGCCCGGCACAGAGCATGGTCCACACCTCCCCCGCGCCCAGGGCCACGTCCCCGCAGGACACCTTGCTCTTGCCTCTCCAGGGTTCCACTGTGGGTGGTGGACCCGAGAGACAGAGGTGCAGGCATGTGGCATGTGATTCCTTTCCAAGGGACACAGGAAGAGGCAATGCAGAAGGGCACAGTTACCGTTGGCAACCGAGAACAGAGAGCGTCACCATCCACGCTGGGCAGAGGACAGAGGGTGAAGAGCACGCCATCGCTTCCAGCACATGGAGCCAAGACACAAGGTGGGTTCAACCTGAGCAGGCAGGAGGAGCCAAGAGTGGTGCCTGATCCCCGGTTTCCCACAGCCCTTCGGCATCCCAAACACCTGGCCCGCAGCTCAGGGAGCTGGGCACCCCACGCGGCCCGTTCTCCTCTTTCCCTCAGTGCAGACGAAGCAGACGCTGCCTCCCGGAGTGTGCAGCACCATCCCTGTGCCCTGTCCCTCCCCAGGGACACTGATTGCAAGTGAAAAGTCAGGCGTCTAAGCTTGACCGCTACTTGTTTTCCATAATGGTACCTTCTCAACCTTGAAACTAGTTTCTGCTTTGAAAATTATCTGACATCTGAAAATAAGCTGGATCCGAGATACATACTCACTGGTGTAGCTGCGACTGGGGAGCAAGAGCCATAAATGAGTTCCAGGTCTGCTGAGGCCAAGGCAGGGGCCTGGACCACGACTCCCTAGGGCACATTCATCCCCTGCCCCTGCTCAGAAGCCCAACACCAAGTGCTGGGCCCTGTGCTTGGCCACTTGGGAGCCACACCTGGTGGTTTGTCTCTGGAAGCGAAGACAAGTGACACCGATAGATGAACACAGCCCGAGCATCCATGCATGGGGCTTCCTGATGCCAACATTGATGGCCCTGCTGGGGAGCTCATGCTGGGCACTGCGGATGTGTGCCTGTGCGCATGGAGCACTCGGGCACATGGGAGCTCTCCTGAGTTCACACACTCACACTCATGCATCATGGTCCCACACAAGCACAGCCACACTCCTACACAAAAAGGGCTCACGTGTGCACCCAGGCGCACACACAGAGCCCAAGGCCAGCTCTCCACTCTCAGCAGGGCCCAGATACACCATCCCGCCCCATGCCAGGATGTGCATGGACATGTGCGGCAGCAGCCTGGACTTCAGCAAGGCTCGGCAGCCCCTGATCAGCACAGCCCGCCTCTCCCAGGTTGGTCCTGCCTCTGCTGCAGGCTTTGAGTATCCAACTGTCCAGGAAGATCCCCCCAGCCCCTTGGCAAAGAGGCCCCCCAGGGGCTGTAGAAGGGTGGGATGCCCTGACCACCAGCGCTGACCTGGGCTCCCAGCCACCCACTGTCAAGAGCTGAGTGGGGCAGGGTCCAAGCCCAGGCATACAGGGCGGGCTCCAGCTGAACCGGGAGGGCACAGAAAGGGACACAGGTCCCCACAGTGGCTCAGCAGACTGTATCCAATCTCCAGCCACTCCCCCAAGCTGCCTCTGCTGTGGGAGCAACCAGGCCAGGGACACCTTGGGCATGGGTTGGACCAGGTGCAGCCCAACCACCCAGGGCAGGGCCAGGAAGCCCCACGCCACGCTTGGCTCATCGCATCCACCTGGCCGAACACAGGCCAGCAGTCCACTTGCTATTTTGAGGCCGTGGGCACCACTGCAGAGCCACTCAGTGTCACCAGGAGTCGGTGGGGGGGAGGGCAGAACCTTCAGAACTAATGTCAATTTTCTGCATCAAATATTTTGATAATTAAACAAAGCTGATCAAGAGAGGCAAGCAGCACGGCTCCGGCGCTCAGGAAGCAGAGCCCATTAAATAGAGGGGCCAGAAAGCGCCCGAGGCGGCAGCCCCAGATTAATGACTCGGCAGTAATAGATTTTCCCAAGCTCAGTCACATGGGGCAGCGAGGGGGCAGGGAGGGGCTCGAGCCGCCCGGGGAGGAGTTCTGGGAGCGGGACAGTAAATCAAGGTGCCCACGGCGGACACGGGCTGGCTGCAGGCTGAGACCTGTCCACCCGTGTCTGACCCCAGATGTCCCCTCCTCTGGGGTGATGGGCACTGGGAGAAGGGCTCGATGGCCGGCCAGCTGGCAAGAGGGGCTCCTTCAGTGTACGTGGTCAGCAGAAATGCCCCGCTCGGGGCTCTGTCCTTCACTGAGTCCTGTGCGATGAGCCTTGGACCCCACACCCTGCCCGCTGCCAGAGAAGCAGGGTCTGTCTGATGGGCCCTGGCTGGGGTGAATGTCCCCACCTGGCCCACTTGGCCCTCAGTCCACACAACTGTGATGCCTGCAGACCAGATGAAGGAAGCAGGTTTCAACTTGAGAGACCTGATTGGATCATACATGGCAAGGGTTAAACTGGCGCCGTTTCCCAGGGCTGGGAGCAACCTGGAGTCTGTGCAACCCAGGGCTCCTGATGGCCTCGCCCCACTCGGTGACCAGCCTGGGAGGGTAGGTTGCGGAATGAACCCAGTGGCCCTGGGGCTCTGGAGCAGCCACACGATACAGCAGGCTGACTTTGAGCCCTGTCTATGGACCCCATGAAGTCCAGATTCCTGGAGGCCCTCTTCGAGAAGAGAGGACAGGAGCCCCCTTGGGGTGCTGGAGAGAGACAGCCTGGGGGTGGGACCTCCTATCTGCAGACACAGGCACCCTCTGCCCTCGAGGTCTTGGGCATGTGAGGATGGAAGACCTATCATTCTGTGTGCTTCCATGACACACAAGTGTGCTGGGCGCTGGGCCAGGGAGAGAGCCCCAGACTGACCAGCCTGGACCAGGGTGGTGGATAGAACAGGCACCACTCTGAAGGCTGGCCGATGCCACGTCTGGGGAGCAGGGCCCATGTGCTGCCCAGGGCTTCAGGGCCCCACAGCAAGGGTGCCTGTACGTAGAAGACCAGAACTCACTGGAGTTGGGCAGGGCCTGGGCAGTGTGCTGGTGGGGTGTTGGGGGACTGTGGCATTTCCTCCCCTCCTAACTGGCCAGCCCATGCCCGTAACAGTGAGTCCCTACCCAGTCATAGAGCTGGGCTTCGCCACCAGGGCCCTGCCTGCCAGGCCCCTCCTTCTTGTGGCAGTGGGACCCACCAGGGGGCTTCTGGTTGCCCTGAGCATCCTGTGCACAGCCAGCCCTGGACCCTTGGAGCTCTCTGCCACTCTGTCTCTGCTTCCCACCTCATGTTCAGCAGTGGCAGGGAAAAACCTCCAAGCAGAGGTCTGAGCAGGTCAGGCCAGGGGAGATCCGGTCTCAGATTCCTGATCCTGGGCCTGGGAGACCATGCAAACTGGTCCCCTCCACCAGGCACAGTGGCCTGCCCCTTCTGGACACAAACCCTGAAGACACAGCCCTCGGGTCCCGCAGCCTGCAGCCTACCCTGGGTCTCCTCTGTCTCTTCCAGTTGCATCCCTGAGAGCAGAAGATGTGTGAATGCAACATCCCCCGGACACCAGTCCTCCACAGATGCCTGCTACTCTAATGAGAATCATGCTCCTGAACAAGATCCAGCCTCGAACCCGGGCATTCTGGCCCTGGCCACGACAGGTAGGAGAGGGTACAGTGATGCAGGAGGGCCTGGGCCAGGTCTCCCTGCACCCGAGGACAGATGTGTGCAAGATCACAGGATCATGGCACTGAGAACACCCAGCTGCAGGCCCGCCTGGGTCCCAGAGACACCTCCACCCCCCAGGTTCTCGGTTCTGCGTCTCATCGGCAGTGGGGCAGACGGGCCCATCCCCCATGTGCCTGACTGGCCCTCAGGGCAGAAGCCACAGGCAAGGCACAGCATCCTGCACCCCAGCCCCATCCTATGGCCGATCCCTGCCACAGTGAGGTCGAGGCCCTGCTCACTCTTTGCCCCATGCCAACAGTCACCCTGAGCCCGCTGCCCAGGGTGCTGAGCAGTGGCAGAGTCACCCTGATCTGTGTCTCTTACCCCAAGCCTACAGGAGGTACTCCCCCAACCCTCAGGACTGTGCAGCGTGCAGGGCAGGCAGGGAGACACCACCCAGGGCCTGGTGTGGGACCCCCAGGTCTCCTGCTGCCTGGGGCCCCCACCCCCCAGCCGGGATCAAGCACCCACTCCTCAGCCCCCAAAGCCATCACCCCAGGTCTGGGACTCGCTGACCCACCGTCACCTCTCTGAGCCTCCATTTCTACAGGATAATGTCCAGGCTGAGGGAGCAGAGGCTGCCGGTGCCCAGGCCACACTGGAGGTGTCCACCCTCAAGGACCTCCAGCAGCAGGGCAGGCAGAGAAGCCCCTGGGTGACTCCTGCCAGCAGGACCTCGGCATGAGCTCTTGGTGGATCACCCAGCCCCCGCCTGGGACCAGTGAGGCTGTGGGGTCCGGAGACTCTCGCCCTTGGCTTTGGTGTGGGCAGGGCAGCCCCGTGGGCATGATGGATTTGTGTGTACCCAGGAGCCCAGAAAACTCAGATGGCAGTCATGGGGCATGGCAATGTGGCTTGCCCACCAAGCAACGTTAACTACCCAGTGACACAGGGACAAAGAGACAGTGGCATGCCAGTGGACCTACAGTGGAATTTAGTAACCTCTAGGAGACCGAAGTCACTCTGGCTTGTCTACCCCTCAATTTGACAAAGTCCCAGAGGAATATGCAGAACCCAGAGTCCCCAGCTCCAGAGTGACAATGTCAGGGCCATCAATGCCAAGGCAGGGGTCAGACAGCAGCTGGGAGGAAGGCAAGAGAGCCAGGCTCCCGACTGAGCCCACAGGCCGGTGGGACATCAGATTCCTATGGCCAAGAGCCACCGGGAGCTCAGCAGTCCCCTGAGCCAGGCCCTCATGTCCCCACCCAAATCTAGGCTGCCATCTGGTGGTGCCACTACTTCTTTGCCCCGGGCCCCCTGAGGTATACCACAGCCAGGACGGGTGGGGTGAGGGCAAGCCAGGTCACCACACCCTTTGCCCACCCGTGAGGGTCCCTGCCTGGCCTGGCCCCTATTCAAGGCCAGGAGCGCCCTGTGAGTCTGTTCCAGGGATACTGCTCAGGGCCCACATCCAGGGTCTCGTGGACACACGTGTCCAGCAGGGCCCATAAATCCCTTGGGCTCCAGTCCCGGCTCGGCCACTGTAACTACACGCAGACGCGGGCAGCGCCATATTTCCATTGCCTGTGACAGCGGAGATAAATCTGCTCCAACCAATCCACAGTGGGCAGCAGGCCGTAGCAAGGAGTGTGGCTGCCAGCGGAGGGGCCCTGCTAAGGACCCCTGGCCAGGGGACAGCAGGAGGGCATGACCTTGTGGTCACCCTCAACAGCAGGCCTGGGTGCTGCCAGAGCTGGGAACCAGGGCTGCTTTTATTCCAGGGGGCTCAGGAAGGATCTGGCTCAGGAACCCTGCTGCCCACCCTCCGCCAGAGGTGACACCCCAGATGGAGTGCAGCTTACCTGGCACTCAGTCCCTGGCTCCCACCTGCCGCACTCCAAGTCCCAGCTTAGAGCTGCCTCTTGTCGCTTCATGACCTTGGGCCTGCCCTGAAGTCCCTCCAGGCCTCCCTTCCCTTTCATCATCTGCACCGCAGAAAGCCAGCTCCCAGCCCACTACAGGAACCACGTGCACGCACGATGCTCCAGCCCTGTGGGCATTACTGTCTGTGGCAGCAGGTCACCCAGTCAGGACCCGAAGGGATCCCTCCCCAAGGCACCAGTACAGCAGGTGCCAGCTGGGACAACTGTCCAGCACGCCTCTTGCCTTGGCTCCCCAAAGTCACCCCTCACAGAGTTCCCCCACACCCTGGCCCAGCCCTTCCCTGGCCCAGCCCGCCCCTCACTGGCTCTGAGACACCCCCCCAGCCACCCTGGCGCTGGCATCCAGGCCCAGCCTGCCCAGCCCAGAAGGAATGGTCCTCTGTGGAAGGGACATTAGATGGCCAGGGTCGTGGGTCCCTGTCCCTTCCCATCCCACAGCTGTCCAGAGGGCAGGCCAAATTCCAAGGGTGAGAGGCTCAATATGGGAATCACTGACCAAAGCTCCTGAAGGGGCAGGGCTGTGACCTCCCAGCTGTGCTTCAAAGAGCAGGCACAAGAAGCAAAACTGACGCCGGATCAGATGGTGGAAGAGCTGGGAGCCAGATGAGCCCAGGGAGGGGACAGTGAGCCACCTGCCACCTCCTGCTCTCCCTTCCTGGCGGGCCTGGACCCCCAGTATGGAGGTAGCCAGCGGGTAAAGGGAGGGTGCCTGGGACTCCCCGCTATGGCGAGGTCTCTACTCCCCGGGAGGGCCCAGGACTCTGGGCCAGCACAGGTCACGCCACCCGGCAGCACAATCCTGAAGCAACGTGGTGTCCTGGGGCCCAGGACAGCCCTCACCCTCGACATTCTGCACTGAGAGTCACAGTGCTCACAACTGAAGGTCAGGGCACGGAGGTGCGTAAGAGGGCCCAAACCCTCTGCCCACGGCCTTGGGGACCCCACCGTGGACACCGACACCCAGACCTGGGTGGTGACTGCAGCTTCTCTCCGGCACCCCCACAGGCTCTGTGACAGCAGCCAGCCAGCATCTTTCCCCAGCAAGCACGTGCAGTGGTGCCCCATCCCGCATCCTCCTTGGGAGTGACGCCCGCTGTCCCTGCCCCACACTCAGCCAGGAGATGGAGCTGCATCCTCTCCCCACCACGTCCGGTTAGAGTCCACGCTCGACACCCTGTCCCTGAGAGATAATGGTTTAATAAGCGATCTGGTTTTTATTTAAAGGGTCGGCAGTAAAACCCAGATCACATTTCTCACTTGGTGGGTTAAAAAACCGCTTACGCTCATTTCTGCAATGTAAAGCGACACTCTGTCAAATCAAACATTTCCAGATGGGCCCAGGTTGGCCCAGACAGCCAGCAGCGAGTGGTGCGGTGGGAAAGTAGGCCAGGGACACCCCCTACCGGCCGTTGGTGGGGAGGCGCACACCCACCCAGGCTCCCTCCTTCCAAGGGTAGCAGCAGAGTCCTGTGGGGCCCAGGGCTCTGGGACGCCCCACCAACACTGCCCGGACCAGCACGCCGCCGGCCACCCGCCCAGCCCTCCCTGGCCACCTTCGGCCTCGCTCCAACCACCACACCCCAGCAACTTGGAGAGAGCCTGGAAGAGCGTCCTCCAGGGATCAGGGGCCACTGGCCAGGTATGAGGGAGGAGCAGCAGGGCCCTGGATGAGTCCACCCTCACTGAGTACACGGGCCCAGCTCACCAGCCCTGCACTGAGGAGACAGGAAGGGGAATGTGAAGCCAGCCATGGGCAGGGCCGTCTGTGTCCACAAACTGCCCCATCCCCAGTGGGCCTCAAGGACAGCCTGCAGACCCCAAGACGCCGAAAAGAGGAAGCCAGCAGTGTTGAGGGCCCACCACACAACTCTGAAGCTGCAGCAACCAGAGCTGGGCTCCTGACTGTGCCTGGCAGGAGGGAAGGCACCACAGCACCTTTGGGTCTGGGGAGCCCAGCATCGGGGGCAGGGAGCCCTGGAAAGTGCTGGCTGGCACTCACCCCAAACACATTCCCAGGATTCCCCCGCGGTATGCAGTTTTCACTCTGAATTAAAACCAAAGCCAACTTTAAATTCAATAATAGAGTTATAAACTCTTGAAAGTGTACGGATGGCTGACCGACCCCAGAGAGGAGCGAGGATCTATAAATAGAGGTCCTTGTGAGCAGATTTCGGGATCCCATCCAAAGCTCGTTGAATTACCTTTTGTGAGAACTGCCATGTGCCTAAGAGTGTCATGGGTGGAGCCTGGGGACACAGGACACTCCCCTGACCCCCGTGGCCCTGCCCTGCCACTCCTCTCAGAGGAGCCCCCCACCCCAGAGCCAGACCCCACAGAGCCCCAGCAGGGAACCAGGGTGGGGGCAGGGGAAACCAAGGACAGACAGGAGCCAGCTGGTCAGGAAAGTATATCTTGAGATGCGCCACCCCCACCTGCCCAGGCCCAACCCTGGAGGCCCAGCCAGGGGTCAGAGGCCACTCCGCCTACCCCAGGGCAGCAATGTGGGGAAGGGAACTCCTGGTCCTGGTAGGGTACAGGAGCCACCATGGCCCTCAGAGTTTGTGGGAACAACAGTCCCCACCCCACCGGGTCTCCCACTTTCTGTCCCAGCTCCTGGTCACCTCACCCAGCTGGTGGAACAACGGCACAGACACGGTGGCTAAGGAATGGGGTCTCACGCTCACTCCTGGCCCCACCACATTGCTCGAACACCCTGCAGCTGGGACCAGTCCTCTGAACTGTGGGGCCGTCCTGCCCTTTTCCTCCTGTGAATTTGGCCCACAGAGGTAAAGAAGGGGCCTTCCTGTTTCTCAAAGTCACTTCCTCCAGGAGGTTCTCTGGTTAGACCCCAGCCCGCTCTGTTCTCTCTGCCTCCAAGCTGCTCTAGGATGAGGTCTGTGTTTTCTTTCTTTATTCCCTCCACAGTTTCCACCATCACCTCCAATCCTGCGTGGTCCTCACAACAGGTTGGGGGGGTGGTCACCTTCCTTCCGTAAGAGAGCATCTAAGGCACTTCTTAACCTAACGTACCTGGAGTGAGATTCATTTTTGTCTCTATCCGAAGCAAGAGTTTCAGTTTAGTAGCCTCTCTGTGTGCAGCCAGATGCTGATCCCACATTACTCTACCCCAGCAGAGCTCTGAGGCTAAGGAATGCCTGTGGCCATACCGGGATGTGACCCCTGCCAGCCGCACCCCACACTGGCTTGCTGGGTCCTGACCCCACGTGACCCAAGCAAACGCGCTGGTTGGAGCCACCTTTAGTTTCAGTATTGGTGGTTTTTCCAGGCCTCCCTCTGCCCCTGGCCAACCCTGTCCAAACTTTCAAAGCCATCTCCAGCACTACTACCTGGGCAGTTGGAACAGAGACAGCACCTCAAGGCCTCTAGGTCCATTCCTGGGGAGGAGGGTGATGAAGACATCTATCAGCAGGCCCTGTAGGACCCAACCAAGGGACAAGGGAGGAAGGATAGGTGTATGCTGCATATAGCAGCATGAAGAGCAAAGTTGTAGCATCACCATCATCAATGCCTTCATCATCACCATTATCAATACTGTCACCATCACCATCATCGATACCATCACTATTATCTCACCATCACCATCATCATCACTACTATCACCAACACTAGCACCATCATCATCACCATCACCACCACCACCATCACCATCACCACCATCATCATCACCATCACCATCACCATCATCACCATCATTCCCATGGGGGAAGGGGACAGTCATCATCCAGAAGTCCCCGATGCCCAGGGAGGGTTGGCAGCAGGTGGTAGCAGGTTGGGACAGAGCCTGGCACTTGAGATGCAGAGAGGTTTGTTGGGAGGAGGCAACAAGCAGGCTTCCTGCACACAGAGGGGCTCTGGCCCCATTCTCCTGGCCCCTCAGCCCCTCCTCCATGGGACCCGTGCACTGGCCAGGGCAGAGCCATGCTTCCCTCAGGTGCTGGGCACACAGTGGCATGAAGGAAGGGGCCAAGCCGCTGGGGGTTCTGAGGATGGTGTCCCAGCTGCCCCAGTGCCCCAGTCCTGAGGAGAGGAGAGTGGGCACCCGGCCCAGTGGGCAGCTTCCCCCTTGGACCCGTGGAGACCACACTACATTCATTCACTGGGCCTGTGTGGACCCCCAGGGCCTCAGTGTCCTGGCGGAGCTTCCCAGCTCCAGGAAGAGGGGGTGTGTGGTGAGAGGCAGATGGCCCTGCCCTCCATGCCCCCAGGCTGAGTTGTGCCTGCCTGGCTCTGGGCTGTGAGACCTGGCGTGGGCCAAGCTCCTTTCCCTGCAAGCAGGTGCTCCCCAGTGCCCTGCAGCTCCTCTCCACTGCCTGGGGACCCCAGCCCGGACATAGGCCCCTGCACAATGGTCCAAGTTCCTTCCCGGCCCCCACACAGGTGGCCACAGGGCCAGCCCCTGCCTGTCCCCTGGGATGTTGAGTGGCCTCACAGACAGCACTGGAGCCTGCAGCAGCCTGGCTGCCTCCCCTACCTGGAGTCACAGAGGGACACAGAGGCCGGGCCCCCTCTGCCAGGCCCCCTCCTGCCACACCCCCCAAGAGGTCCCGACCTCTTTCTTGGTGCCCAGGGCTGGGTCAGTGCCCACACCTGGCCCTGGCCCATGCAGCTGGCCACAGGGCCGGCCCTTTAAGGGGCATCGGGCAGGCCTTGCTGATGCTGCCCAGAAAACTCAGTGAGCTCTGTCAAAATATTTTTAGTATTTGTTCTGTTTAAAACCCCGAGGTATTAGAGTGTGCTAATCTTTAGAAAGGTTAATTTATTCATAGGGGTTTTGACAGAGATGTATGGCGCAGTGCAGCGTGGCCCCCGCCCGGGGGAGCACTCGTGTGCAGACAGCAGTGTCCAGACAGCAGCCAGCGGCCACCAGGGGCCCTGCCCAGCTGCACAACCCCCATCCGCTCACCCCTGCTCCACGCCCAGGCCAGCTCATCCTTTCCAAGTGGCCCTGTGGCTATGGGGCAGGATGGCACGAGGCCATAGCCCCAAGTCTCATGGCCTGAGAGCCCCTTCTCCAAAAGCCCAACAGCCCCCAAGGACTGCAAGCAGCATGGGGGACCCGGGGCAGCCTGGGCCAGAGGCCACCACTCCAGGGAGAGGCAGGGCCAGGGCTATGCGGCCCATGCTTGGGGACCTCTGAGAATCTAAGAGCTGCTCACCCTCCACCACCAGAACCCAAGCTCAGGCCCAGCCACCCCTCTTCTCCCGTGCAGTACTAAGCTCACACTGCACCAATGGTCCCAGCTTCGCATGTTCTGGAAGTCCCTGGAGCATGTGGCCTGGCCTCCTGCCACTTCCTTGCCCTGCTGCATTCCAGCCACTGCAGACTCCTTGCTCAGGTCAGACACTCCAGGACCTGGCCCTCGCTCTGTCTGCTCAGCATCCTGCCTTCCTCATGTCCCAGGCTTAATGCAAATGCTACCTCCTCCAGGAGGCCCTTCCTGGCTGCCTGGGTCACCTCCAGCTGGGCCCCAGAGAGCCGTGCTTTGTTTTTTTCCATCGCCTGCTGAAAGGTATCAGTCTGTCGGTCATCACTGGCCACGCGGCTCCTCGACCAGAGGGCGAGTGGCAGGCAAGAGTCAGGTTTCCTGGGCAGCTGCTTTGTCGTCAGCGGGCTCCATACAGGCTACTCTCAGAGGTGCCCTGGAATCATAGGCTGCGGGCAGGCATCTACACAGCAGCATGGCCATGCACAGCCACCCAGATGACGCTGCGGGTGCCCCAAGGTTAAGCCAGCTGTCCCTGGGGTGAACAGGCAACTGTCTCCACAGCTTTCCTATCAGAAATGTCACAGGAAGACACCCTCGGTGCCCATGCCTCTGCCCAGCCTGGCCATGAGCTGTGGTGCGGAGCTTGTCCCACCCACCCTGCTGTGGCTGGGCCTGGGCCCAGTGACCCTGGGCCCGCAGACCTTGCAGAATAGCCAGGGCTGGGCCAGAATTCTGAGCTGACGCCAGCACGGTAAGTGCTCCTGGGGGGGTCTCCTTTCTGCAAAACAGCTACCAGGTGCACCAGACAGCATGGGGACAGTGTGGGACCCCCTTCCCTCTACCAGGGAGGCTGGTACCTGGGGCAGGTGAGGCCCCTAGGCCGCGTAAACTGGGCCCTGCCCATCCCGGCACCCGCACCACACCCTGCTCCCTCAAGGCCAGCCCAGCCCACCCAACACCCCCCGTGTGGCCACTTCTGTGCTGTCCTTGAAACAAAGGGCAGCGGCCTCGGGGATGGAGACAGATGCGCGCTCCTGGGCTGCGTAAACAAGGTCGGGAAGGTGGGGATTGGGTTACGCCAGTGAAATATCATAAAATAAATACGAGGACGGTTGGTATACTTCAGGTAAATTAGACTGATTCAAGCTGTCAGCTTTAGGAAAATCTAAATAAACAGAGTTCGCCGTCTCTTCCCGGTGTAGGGAGGCACAAGGACGCCGCGTGGGCCAGCTAATCCCTGACCTGTGTGGCTGCAAGCTTGGTCAGACAACCCGGAGCACTAAGCCCCACAGGGCCTTGTGCAGCCAGACACTCCTCTGTGGGACTGGTAGCCCTGGGGGCACTCGGTGGCTCTCAGAGCCAGTCTTGCCCTCTGCAAGGGGTGTGGACAGGCCACTCATCAGTCCCTTGGGTACCAGGTGGGAATGGGGGCAGGGAGAGCTTGGGGCACATGTCCAGCAGCCCCGGGTCCCCTGCATGTCATATGGTGTGACAGTCATGCAGTCGGAGCTGCTGGCTGGAGTAGGGTCTCAGGTCCCAGGGATCATCTGCCTCCAGGCCATGTGATGTCCCTGCATGGTCGTCAGCCAGCCCACATGGGCTCCAGGGACTCTGCAGCCATCTCCCCAGGGACACCATGTGGGGACCCCAGGCACACAGCTGCTCGGAGAACCCCGGGGAGCAGGCCTGGGGACCCAGCAGTGCTCCTGATCAAGAAGCCTCCTAGTCAGGCCCTGCCCTCCCTCTGCATCTGCCTCTTTCCTTGTCCCTCTGTCTCCCTCTTCATCCATGCCTCCGCTCGAGTCACTGCTGGCCTCTACATCCCTCCCTTCAGCGACACAGCCGGTGTGGGTTGGACCCTCGGAGAGCCGTGAGGAGTTCTCTGTGAACCTGGTCACCTCCCTGGACCGTCAGAGCAGAGCCTATGTCCCTGTACACTCTGCCCTGTCACTGACATGTCACCCTCCCCATGGCCAGCCCAGAGCCAAAAGCCCCCAGCCATGTGACAACGGGGCCCCTGGGTGACCTCAGAACAGAAACTGGGCCCTGTGCAAACCAGCCCACTCTCTGTCCATCACACTGCTGTCCCAGCTGAGTTCGCTCCCGGTCTTCTTCCCTTGCGCCCCCGGGGCTCTGAGCATCCGAGGACATTTGGGAAGGGGCTCTCCCCAGCCTCCACCTCCTCTAGTGTCCATGGGCAGAGGACGGGTGAGAGGGTGTAGCGGCCCAAGGCTGCCGCAGGCCAGCTCCCGCTCCATCGCCCAGTGCCCACTGCACCTCAGTCCTGGGAGCCTCATGGGGCTGCTGGACACTCACAGGCCAGGTGGGGTCGGGCTTCCTCACTCCCCTTGCTGTCCCAACAGCACTCTGTCACTGGACTCACACCCTGTGCACCATAGCGCTAGCCTAGAGGCAATGTCACGATGTCACAGTGTCGTGTGGTAATGCCAAGCCAGCCAGACCCTCCTGGCCAAGGACAGCACTGGGAGGTCCAGCCCCTCCTGCCTGGGTGTTGCCTGCAGAAGGATTACTCAAGGCCCCTGAGGGCAGCGGCTATGACAGCTCTGCAGGCATCCCGGGCCATGGGGCACCACCCCAGGCTTCTCTGACTCCCACTTAGACTCCACTGCCCACTGGTGGGTCCTTCCCGCCCTGCAGGGCCAGCTCACCCTACATACTCACACTCCTCCAGAGTTGTCTGGAGCCCATGGAGAGTGATGGAACTTGGAAACAGGAGCAACAGGGAGGCAGGGGGGCCTGGGACAGCAGGAGAAGCAGCTCAATCTGGACGTGGTGCTGGAGGTGTGCTGATTCTCACCTTCCTTAGGGGAGACCAATCCCCTGATCCAGAAAGGCAGCCTCAGTCTGTCAGCCGCCCTGGCCCCAGAACCAGCTCTTACCCACCCAAAGGACTCAGAGCCAAGCTGAGACTGTGGGGGGACTAGGCAGAGCCAGAACCAATCCAGATGCCTCACACACCTGAGCAGAACTGGCCAGCCTTCCTTGGGGCCAACTCCTTTGCTCTAGCATTGCAAGGCAGCCTGGCCACCTGAAGCAGGGCACAAGCTGCTGACATCTTCAGCCCTGAGGGTCCACATTT
This sequence comes from Hystrix cristata, assembly GCA_004026905.1. Classification (NCBI taxonomy): domain Eukaryota; kingdom Metazoa; phylum Chordata; class Mammalia; order Rodentia; family Hystricidae; genus Hystrix; species Hystrix cristata. The sequence goes on along the minus strand of PVJO010000290.1, from coordinate 93,086 downwards.
TCTTTCCAGGCCCACTCAGGCCCCCAAGGCCTCTCTCTGGCTGTAGCTGCAACGAGGACATGAGTGCAGGATGTGGGGTCTGCGTCTTTGTGCCTGCCCACAGCTCCCCCAGGCCATCCCTGGCTCACACCTCTTTGCCCTTCGATGCCCCCACCCAGGACACCTTTGGTTCTATTTGTGGCCACTTCACTGCTTTTAGGGGCTGGTTTCACAACCCTCTGCCACAGGGAGGCAGGAGGCAGAGTGGCCAAGGACAGCCTACCACTCATCCAATGAGGGACACGGGGACTGTGCTGGGCCTGCTGCTGGAGCCAGCGCCGGGATGGGCGTCAGTTTGGGGGCCAGAAGCAGCCATGTGGCTCTTCTTACATCTTTGGAGCGGAGGTTGTTGGGGGTCTGGGAATGGGGTCACCAGGTCACCTCAAAGTCCCCTGAGGAATGAAGACCCTTCCGGGGTGCCCCCATCAAGACCTGGAAAGAGCCCGTGAACTCCCAAAAGGAAACACCCCCAGAGCCTCTTCTTCCACCTCCTGGGGGGGATTCCGCAAGGCCGGGGCTGGAGCCAGACTCTGTCCCTTGTCCGGGCAGCAGGTGTGGGGAGGCGGGGACCGTCAGGCAATAACCCCGCCATGGGCAATTAACTAACGTCAACAGGCTGGCGGCGTCTGGCCAGATGGGGAATCGGGTATTTATTGCAGCTATCACTAACAAATTGATCATTACCACGTTGACTTTTAAGAGATCGCAGCTCCAAGCCTGGCGAGTTATTGGTTCAGCCCCAAATGAACAGAACTTTAAAACCCTTGAGCACTCTCACCTGGAAGTTTACACTAAATTTAACAAACGGAGTAGCTTCTAATCCCGCTCACACCACGCCAGGCTGCGCCTCCCCTGCGTTGGCGTGCACGGGGCGCGCCCACGTCCCAGGCGTGAATCCTGGCACCACCCAGAGCTCACGCTGCCCCGATGCAGGACCTGGTGTCCCTCACTCCTGCCTGATGAGCTGTATCCCACCCTGGGACACTGGGCTGTGCTCACAGCCGGGTGAATTTCGCCTCTCAAGGGCAGACACACAACATATTGAGAGTGGATATACACGAGCGACCGGAACCCCAGAAAACACCTTTCGGGCAGGTAGCCAGCCCCACCCGAGCTGTATGTGAACACCAATGCCCCCGCTCCCTGCAGCAGGGCCCGGGTCACCTCAGCCTCCCATCGGCCCAGCTCTAGGTGGAGACTAGCAGTTGGGGTGCCCTTCTTCCTGGACCCCAAGTGAGTGGTCAGGCATGCCTGGCGAGTGTGGGTGGATTTTCACTTGGGGTCAGCCTCTCTCCAGCTCCAAGAAGGGCCACAGGGAGGGGAGGGAGGGAGACAGTGACCAGGTGGGTCCTGCACCAGGGGCAGCAACACTGACCTCCGGCACCTGCTACGAGCCCCAGCCAGGGACCCTAGTCAGTGAGCCCAGCTAGTGAGCCCAGCTAGCAGGCCCCAGCCAGCCGCCCAATGAAGATCTCACAGAAATCCACCCTCCAGGTCCCTGGGAGGGAACGATTTTCCAGCTTAGCCATTATTAGTGATGCTGGCCTAAAGACGGAAATGGACTGAATGTCATGCCCCACTCAGGAGTCCCGGCACGTGAGCAGCACCATGCTCTGCCCTGAGAGGGGTTGCTGGGTAGCACCTGACAAACCAAACACCAAAGGCAGATCTGTGCCTACCCCACCCCTCCAGAAACACCTTTCAGGGAGTCCGAACCAGGATCGGGGGCTCCTATCACATCCCCAGGGATGTGGACTCCCCGTGTCCGCTGGCTCAGCCCTTCTCACTAGTCCTGTGCGGGGTGACCATTCCTCCTATCACTTGGCTCCCCCGTCTGGTGTGACACACAGGTCCTGAAAGAAGCTACAGGCCCAGCCATCTTGGCCCTTCTGACATCCCTGGGAGCTGTGTCCTGGGCACAGGGACCCTGGCTGGCTTGTTGTTGTGCTTGGTTTTGTTTGACATCTAGAAGATCGCTGAGTAAGAAGCAGAGCTCCAAGAAAACACCTTCATTAGACACAAGGAGAGGGTGGCCTGTCCCAGGACACCAGAGAGCAGAGGCCTGCTCACCGCGACATTGGGATGGCAGTGTCACCCACACCCGGCCCTGTGTCTGTCCTTGGGGAACCCGCTGTCCTTGCAGCTCCACACAAGAGCACCCCACCCCGACACGGGGGAAGATGTGGTGCTCAGGTGTCCCATAGCTTGTAACACCAGGCAGTGTTCCCTGGGCTCCCAGCTAGGGCAGGAAGAAGGGAGCAGCAGCAGGTGCGGGCAGGCACCAAGGCCTGGGCCCCAGGACGCAGACGCAGGCCTCAGAGGTGTGAGGGCCTCACCCCTTCTGCAGTCGGACAGTGCGGACAGCAGGCGGCCTCGGGGGACCCTCCCCAGAGGTGGCAACACCTCCAGTCCTCGGTCCTTGGGCTGCCCAGATGAGGCTGCGGCAACAGCACATCAGACAATGTAGTGGTCCTGTTTTTTCCCAAAGGCCGTGCTCAGCCGACCCCTGACCCCCAACACCCTGCTGGGGCTGCCGCGTCCCCTCACAGAGGAAGAAACAGAACCCCAGCTAGGGACTGGGCCCACCCCACCCTGCCAGTCCAGGTGAAGCTTGAGCTCCGGGTGCTGTTGCCCCCAGCCCCCCAAGTCCAGGGGCAGCGCCCTTCCCCAGGAACCTGCCCCATGCAAGCACCCACATTCAAGAGCAGGGAGAGCAGCTTGGGGGTGCTGCTGTGTGACCCATGCACAGTCTCCGGGCTCCCTCTGCTGTCCCAGCTAGGACATGGTGCCCGCAGCAGCGCCTATTTACTGTAGCAGGCAGCAGCAAGGGAAGTTGCCGGGGCCTCCAAGAAGTCAGTGGGGCAAGAAGGAGCCCACCTCCTTGGGTAGAGGGAGCCACACACCCAACCGCTCAGCAAACTCAACTCTCCCCCTCCTGTCTCTGTCCTCTTCTGTGCCCTTGTTCTCTCTCCCTCCCTCCCTCGCCCTCTCCTTCCCTCTCCCTCCCTCCTTCTCACTCCTTCCCTCTCCCTCCCTCCTTCATCCTCTCCCTCTCCCTCTACCGCTAACTCTCTCTCTTCTTCCCCCCAGCTCTGTCCCTCAGGAGTGCTTTCTGGCTGGCCCTGTTTCCTCTTCGGCCCCCGCGGTTTCATTCCCAAGTCCCTTCTTTTTCCCTGGCACTATGAGATGCTCCTGCTCACCCTGCTTCAACCCTGAGCAGCCCCAGGCACCTGGCGCCTGCCCTGAAGAATGAACCAAGGTTGGCACTGAGCCCTGCACGCTTGCTGCCACTGGGGAGCGCTGCCATGCACGCCACAGATCGAAGTAGGTAAACCCGGCGCGCACAGGCAGGTGTGGACCAACCCCTGTGTGTGCATACATGTGTAGACCAACCTGCATGCACACAAGTTAGTGAGCGTGTACATGCTAACATGCTAATGTGTGCATTCACATATATACACAGGCTACATGTGTGTGCATACCCAAGGACAGATGCGTGTAAATAGAAACACACATGTGTGCATATTTGTGTGCACACACATGCATGGCAGAGGTTTGGTCACGTCTCAAGAGAGCTGGGCTCAAGGACACAGCCTGGGTGCTGATGGAAGGAACACTGAGTCAGTGCTCACTCTGCCTGTGGTACTTGGACCTGCACCTCAGTGGAGGTACGTGGAACTCTGGGGGACAGGTGGCCAAGACTGGAGAAGAGCCAGAGGGTGGCGGCCAACCGCCAGGCTCCGGAGCCAACCTGTGTCCTGCTGGCGGGCTGTGCGCATGACCTAGAAGCTGACGGAGTCTGCAAATGACCAGCAACAGCCATGCAGCCTACATGTCTCCCTGCACTGTGGGGACACCCGGAGTTAAAGGGCTACGAGAATGTCCTTGGTGGAAGCAGCCACTCTGCCATGAAAACTGCCTTCTGGGTCCGTCTGATTGTTTCCTGTGATTACCCCAGGTCGTGGGGTTCAGGGAAGAACCCGGAAAAGAGACAAGAGTGGGACTGCACTCTCCAGGCCACCGTCTGCCGCTCAGATCACCCCACATCGCAGCGTGTTCTGAAGCCCACCACACCAGGGGTGTGAGGTTGGGTCTAGAGTTGGCAACCTGGGGTCTGAGCTCCTCCTGGGCCTGGCCCGGGGCACCAGGGACCCTCCATCGAGGACACAGAGCTCGGGACCACAGATGTGAGACAGCGCCGGACTCGCAGAGCACACCAGAGCTCCTGCCATGGCCAGTGAGCAGGCCTGGTAGACACCAGGGAGACAGCTACCTGGATGTCACCGGGGCTGCATCCTCTGGCTCCAGATGCGCAGGTGGCCTTTGGCTCTAGGCTAGTCCCCGTACAGAGTGGGGGTGGCAGTGACCACCGTGGCCTCAAGCCCAGCTCAGTCCTGGCCCCAGGGGAGGAGGCATCCCAGGAACCGGCGAAGACGAATGGTCACCCAGCTTCACGTGAACCCTGCTAATGACTGCTCAGCACATCCATAACTTCACCCACCAAACCGGCCGCGAATCCCCGACGAGGCTGGGCCCTTGATTAATGCTAATGGTTTTTCTCACCAGCTGTGAAAATGTATTTTCCATAATTTAGCTGTCATTACAATGGAAAGGATTTATAAAACACACGCACACACTGCGCACGCGGAGGCCCCCGAGGGGTGTGGCCACAGAGGGCAGGAGCAGCCTGCCCTGCTGTGAGAGGCAACATGGTGCTGGCCACACCCGGGCACCCGGCCTCCGGCTCCCAGCAGCACACGGTGCACCCGCCACACCATGCAAAGGTCCACCAGGGAAGACAGGCTGTGGCCGGTGGGCTGGACCCTGCCCCGCCACCTGTCACGGTGCAGGGGACTGCGGCCCTGGGCAGCTCCAGCCCCTCTCTGCTACACCAGGTCCCAGACCAGGCGCTCGAGGCTCCTCCCGTAACAGCAGCCACAGGCAGTGCGTCCAGTGCTAGAGCCACCATGGCACAGGCCTCGCCGAGAGGCCGCTCCCAGTTCTGGTCGTGAAGCACACTGAGAAGCACACTTTCTACATCCCCACAGAGGTACTGCTCGCCATGCTGCTGGGCCTCAATGGAAGGAAGGAAGAGAAGCAGGGAGAGGGTGTCCAGGCTGCTCCCTGAGCTCCGGAGGCACCGGCCACCAGCCAGGCCCAGGAGGGCAGAGGTGAGCGTCTAAAACACCCAGTTCAGATACTTTTGTTCAAGGTGGGATTTTAAATTTTTATTTAGTTATTAAGAAAACTGTTCTCAAAAGTAGCAGATGCCAGAGGCCAGGAAGGAAGAAGGGAAGGAAAGAAGAAATGAAGGAAGAAGGGAAAGAGGGAAGAAGGGGAGGAAGGCAGAGGGAGGGAGCAATAAGGACGAATGAGTGGGTGGAAAGATGGACAACTGGATGGAAAGTGAGGGGGGGATAGAAAGATGGGTAGAAGAAAGGAAGGAAGGAAGGAAAAGACACAGGAAGGAACCCCGGCCAGCAGCACACAAAGCTGGTGTCAGATGCCCAGCACGCAGCCTGCAGAAACCTCAGCACTGAGGCTTGCGGTGAACAGTGGCCCCGGCCAAAGCCCAGACCCCCAAGTGGCCAGGCTAGTGTCTGGCAAGGGCAGCCATGACCAGGGCACCTCTGCTCCCCAGCCCACAGGCTCAGCCAGGCAGGGCCCCCACCTCACTATTCCAAGCACAGATGGGCGCAGTGGTGGGGGCGAGCAGGGCAGGCCAGCGGGAAGCAGCCAGCATCGAATCAATTAATGCGCGCTCTTCCGAGCCCGGGCACGCTTTGCCTTCAATTAGAGGATTCGCCGGCCCGCTGCAGGCCCGGAGCGTCCGCCACGGAAACTTTCTCCTTCTTGTTTTAATCTTTCACCAGCCCGGCCTTTCGCCTCCAGCCCGTCTAATTGAAACTAATCTTCGTGGGCGAGTCCTGTCTCTCCTCCTAATCCTCCTCCAAGGAAGTTCACATGGTCCCAATTACAGCCACACCGGCCCCTTTATTCCCGCCCTCGTCTCCCTCTGCCAGCCTCGTTTTTTGAAAGTCTGCATTATTAACTCCATGCTTTCGAGTTCCTGCCCGTCACGGGCCGCGAGATGCTATCGCTGGCTGCCGATGGATAAGGTTACCACAAAAGCATTTTGTGGATTACGTTTCACACAAAGGCGATAGAGGACGCGATAGTGATGCCGGGAGCTGGGCGGGCGCGGGGCAGGCACGCTGGCCACTGGGGCCCTGCCTGCAACCTGCAGCCGGAACCCAGGGGTGGCAGGGAGGAGGAGGGCACAGGGCTCCATGGAGCTCATCGCCCACCACCGAGCCACAGGGCCCAGCCAGCCCCAGCTGGGTGGCTGCAAAGTGGGAGCTGGGGTCCCTCCAGCTGGACTCAGAATTACAACAAGCCAAACGGAAATCCTACATTTCCAGGCTGTCGAGAACGTCAAGTTTCCGTGCTCCAGGCTGGAATCCCACCCCCGCCATGCGGGCATGCTGGTTATCACGGCCGATCAGACCTCAGATTGGCAGCTGGGGATGTCTCCGATTAATTTTTTGAAAAGAAACTGAAATAATCATTTCTTAATGAAAACAGTTGAGTTTTTTTTTAAGTACCAAGCTCCCAGACTATGGGAAAGAAACAATGGAATGGGTCATTGGGGGCAACCAGGCAGGAAGAGGGCGAGGCCCCCAATGTGGAGCTCAAGCAGAGAGTCACTTCAGGGTCCTGGGTCGGGGCCCTCACCCACCTCCACCCCCATGGGTGCCCACCAGCCAGGGCCAGGCTTTCCCGGGGTGGCCATAAAGGACCCCCATGGGAAGTCCCAACAGAGGCCACTGAGTGGGACCTCCCCACATGCCCAGGACCCCCCACCCCTGTGTCTGTCAGGACAGGGTGGAGTCCCCGATCCCAGGCCACTGGCCCTTGATGCTTTATGTCAAAGCTGCAGCCAGAGAAGCCCAGCCAGGCAGGGACAGGTCACAACGCCGCCTGCCCCCTCTACAACCCCTCCCCCTAGCATCCGGTCACTGCCTGGTCAGGCCCTGGAGCCCAGGCCCAAAGAACTGGCAGCACCTCACAGACTTCCTGGCCACCAGCGCTCCCCACCTGGAAGCTGCAGGCAGCCTGGGACTCCGGCTCCATCGCCTGTCGCTCCCTCCCCAGGTTAGGTGAGGACCAGGCAGGGCTGAGGTGGGTGCACAGTGCTCCTGAAGAGTCCCCCGGTCTCACCAGCCTCCCAGCCCTGCCACACTTGTGCCTGCTCTGGGCAGTACCTAATGGGGTCTGGGGAGTTGTCCACAGGACTCAGAGTCTCAGCTCTTGCGAGAGCAAGACCCTAGCTGCAGGGCCAGCCCAGGTTCTTGGAACAGAGTTGGGCACCACTGAGCCTCGCCCCAGCCGTGTGACTCTTCCTGACCTGTGGGTGGGCACCAGGCAGGTCAGGCAGAGGAGGCCCAAAGAAGACCAGGGGCCTCAGCAATCCAGACCAGGAGTACCACAGAAAAGCAGCTGTTGCACATTGCAGACATAGTGCACGCGAACATCTTGTGCATGATAAAGATACACAATTTGTGTTTGTCAATTAAAAACGTGGAAATATAGCCAGGTTCTGTGATGCACGCCTGTAATCCCAGCTACTCAAGAGGCTGAGGCTGGAGGGTTGCAAGTTTGAGGCCAGCCTGGGCAACTTAACTAGGCCCCATCTCAAAACAAAATTAATTTTTTTTAAAAGGGCTGGAGTGTGGTTCAGTGGCAGAGCATTTGCCTGGCATGTGCAAGACCCTGGGCTCAATCTGAACACCACAATAAAAAATGTAAACCACAGAAAAGAAAAATAATGAGCATAAATTAATATGAAGCCTGCAGGGTAACTAAAGTGAAACAGACTGACCAGCCAAAGCCCAGTGGTCGCGAGGCTGTGGAGCAAGGAGCTGAGGCACCTGGGCACTGCCATCTTGCTGAAGGTGTGACAGGGACCCAGGAGGGGAGATGGGCCCACATGGAAGCTGGCGGGGGAGTGGTCAGAGCTCCTAGGCTCCTAACAGACCCACCCTGGAAACCACCCAGACCTGCATCCAAAGGTAAAGGACAAACATCCTGTGGACCCTTGTAGGGTGGATATAACAGGCAGGCGTACACTGCAGAGACCGTGTATGGAGGCATGGGAGGAGGGGCTCCATGGGCAGGTACATACGATGGACAGACATCTGTCATGGCACAATGGGCGGGTACCAACGACAGATGGACACCTGTCGTGGACAGGCACGATGGACGAGTACACACGATGAATGGATGGATAGACACACATCGTGGCTGGGGACCGTGGGTCAAAGGTAAACTATTCAAACAGTAACATACCACAAATAATTATGCTGGGAAAGGCAGCCAGGCCATGGTGAGCCCACACCTCCACTCTCCTTGCATGAGACTCTGAAAGAATCTAAACTCATCGCAGGACTCAGGACTCAGACCTTCAGCTTCCTGAAGAGGGTAGAGGGTGAGAAGATCGTTCACAGTGTGTGGGAGAGAATTTCCAGCATTGACTAGGGTGGTGATTATATGGGTGCACACATCCATGAAGATTCCTCCACCTAGAGATTTACCTGTGCAGCTTCTAATGGTGGTAAGATTTACATAGTATGAAAGTTACCATCTTGACCACTTTTAAGTGGACAGTTCCATGGTGTTAAGTACATTCACGTTGCAAGTCCATCTCCAGGGCTTCATATCTGCTCAAGCCGAAACTCCATCCCTGTCAAACGCTAGCTCCCCATCCCTCCTCTGTGGTTCCCACTATCCCATTATCTATCTCTGAGAACCTGACTCCTCTCAGGACCGCACATTGGTGGGATCATCTGTGTCTTTCGGCCCATTTCCTTGAGCCCGATGTCCTCAAGATGCACCCATGTTGCAGCAGGTGACAGACTCCTTCCTTTTCGGAGCTGAGTAATTCTCCATTGTGTGGGCAGACCCCTTTTGTCCAGCCATTCCTTTGTCATGGACATATGGATCGTTCTGCCCTCAGTGTCTGCCAAGGATGGAACTGCAAGGTGCAGGGTCGCTCTGTTTACTGTTTGAGAGTCGCTGTCCTGCACCTGCCTTGCTCTGCCTTTCCCCCAGACAGCACCCAGGAAACCAATTTCTTTACATCCTTGTCCACACGCTCTATCTGCTGCTTTGCTTTGTTTTACTGGGTTTTTCTGGGTTGTTTCATTTAGGTTTGTTGTTCGCTGACAGGTACCTTCATTAACTGCGCTGCGGCCAGTCTGTTTCCGTACATGAATCATGCCTCAGTAAAGTGATTAGAAATAAAACCAGTACCCTGACAGCCCTGGCCCTGGCACCCCCGCAGGGAATGGCCCCGCACCTCTGAGCACTTCAGCCTCAGAGCAGCAGCTGAGACCCCAGCCCCCGAGGAGGACAGTGCAGTGCAGGCCTCGGCCTCACAGAGGCTGCGCCCAGCACCAGAGGTGGAGCGGGGTACACCCTCCACCCGGGACAAGGCCTCCTATCTCAGCGCCCTCCACACTCCCTGCTGGCTGTGGTGGCAGAAGGACAGAGCCAGGAGCCCAGGGCCATTCATCTCTCACACTGCCTGTCCAGTCCAGAGGCAAAGAGCAGCGTGCCGAGAATGACCAGGAAGAGCAGCTTGCGGAGGCAGGTGGGAAGCTGTTCTAGATGAGGCCCAAAGCCAGGAAGGAGCCGGCCAGGCAAAGGTGCCTTCTTCGCAGTGCCCAGGACGGAGTGCGCCTACCCAGCCTGGCATGCCCTGAGCTCCAGGGCACACACAGAAAGCAGCAGATGAGAGGACAGGGCCATCTGACCACTTCCCCTCTACCCAGAGGGTGGCGCTGAGTGAGCAGCTGTCTAGGATTGCTCAGGATCGAGGGGTGCCCAGGATCCGGTACTTCCAGCTTCCAAACTAGAACTGTCCTGGCCAGCCAGGATGACCGTCACCCCCAGTGGGGACATGACGGCTTCTCCAGTTCTCAAAGAGCCTTTGGGTACAAAGTAAAATGGGTTCTGCCCAGACGGCCTGGGCTTCCGGCAGGGCACTTTCTCCACAGGTAGGAGTCCCACAGCAGCCGTCAGTGGCGGCTTGTAGTACAATCACGGGCTTTACTTGTGGCTGCTTCGTTCCCTCAGTAAATGCTGCAGGAACCTGTGCCAACACCACCCTAGGACCAAGATGGAACAGAGAAACACTGCTGAGCAGCCGGCTGGGGCAGCGTGGTCAGGCAGATGCCCCGAGACAGGAAGAGTGCGAGAAAGGGTGAAGGCAGCCAGCCTGGGAGAACATCTGGGCGCTGCCTGCATCTGCTTCCCACAGGGCTGAACCCTGGGGCTTTGCACTGAGCTAGAGCCCCAGCCTGTTTCTAATTTTTCACTTTGAGACAGTCTCACTTAGTCACTAAGCTGCCCGAGATGGGCACAAACTTGGCGACCTTCCTGCCTCGACCTCCTGGCGTACTGGATTGACAAATGTGCTCCAGACCCTTAAGGACAGCAACGAGCGCAGAGCTGCGATGAGCCAGCAGTTCTGGAAGGTGCGCTTTGCACAGGGTGACAATCTTCCTCCAGGACACCAGGTATGCAGGGCCTTTCTTTAAAAAAAAAAAAAAAAAAAAAAAAAAAAAAAAAAAAAAATATATATATATATATATATATATATATATATATATATCTCTTTCCTGGGAGTGCTAGTCAGAGTAATTATACAAGAAGAGAAAAAACAAGGTGTCAGAAAGAAATTGAAGAAGACACAAACAAATGCAAAGATAGTTCATGTTCAAGGATGGGAAAAATTGATATTGTGAAAATGTCCTTTCTACCCAAAGCAAGCTACAGATTCAAAGTGGTCTCTATCAAAATTTCAATGACATATCTCACAGAAATAGGAAAACATCATGAGATACACATGGAACCACGCAAAGTCCCAGATCTCCAAACAATCTTGAATTAAAAGAACAAAGAATTAAAAGAACAAAACTACCCAACTTTAACATCTACCCCAAAGCTTAGCAACCAGAACAGCACAGCTCCAGCAAGGAAACAGCCAGGCAGAGCTGCGGGACAGACAGCAAGCCTGGAAAGCCGTCCAGGTATCTACAGCCACAGGTGAAGAACGCTTCATGGGGAGGGCGATCTCCGCAGTGACTGTGCTGGGAAAGCTGCAAACCCACACGCGGAAGAATTAGACTCTTATCTCACACCTTTTACAAAAGTCAACTCAACATGGACTACAGATTTAAACACAAGACCTGAAGAAACTATAAGACTGTGAGAAAAGAAGCACAGGAGGAAAGCACCTTGATATTGATCAGGGCAAAGTTTTTTGTTTTTTGGTTTTTTTTTTTTTTTGGTCGGAAAACAGACAAGAGCAAAATGGGATCACATTCAGCTGAAAAGTTTCTGCACAGAAATGAAGCAGTCAGCAGAGTGAAGAGACAACTCAGGACACAAGAAAATATTTTCAAACCACGCACCTGAGAATGGGTTAATATCCAAAATATATAACAAACTCAAATAATTCAACAGCAAGAAAGCAACCCAATTAAAAAACAGGCAAAGGGTCCAAACAGGTATTTCTCCAAGAAAGACATATAGCATTTTTCCAAAGGGGATAGGAAAAACGCTGAGCATCACTAGTCATCAGGGGATGCAAACTAATCCACAGTGCAACACCCTTACACCCACAAGAATGGCTACCACCGAACACACAAAAGGAGACAAACCCTGGTGGGCAGTGAGAAAAGCAATTCGGGTTGCACACAGATTGAAGTAGCAGTCACCAAGAGAGGCAATATGGCAGGTCCTCCAAACACTAGGAGCAGAACCACCCTTCGACCCAGCAATCCACTGCACTCGCCCCTTTCCCATCAATGGGATAAAACACTCCACACCCGCAATTTGAAGCCTCACAGGTTCCGGTGGGCTCAGTGCCTGGCCAGCCAGCTCCAAGGCAGACACAGCATGGTAGACGGGCATGGTGGAGAAAGCTGCTCACCCCACGGTAGACAGGATGCAGAGAGAAAAAGGGGAGCTGGGACGAGAACACACCTTCCAGATCACACTCCAGTGACGTCCTCCAACCAGGCGCCATCTCCCAACAGCACATTCAGCTATAACTCATCAAGGGATGGACCCAATGATGAGATCACCGCCCCACGATCACCTTCCACACGCCTGAGACTTTTGGGCACATTGTGAATCTAAAGCATCACACCCACTCCTGGGCTGCTGAAAACATGTTCAAGGAGACAGGACCGTGGCGGGAGTGCCCTTCACAGAAGCTGCAGCAGCCAGGAGCAATGCAAACTTACAAAGTGATAGGGAAATGGACGGGAAAAAGCAGCTGCCAACTGAGAATTCAGATACAAGGAGAAATAAGCCTGCTTGTAAAGTCCAGCTGCTTTCTACATCAGCATAGCCAGGCAGGGACCAAACACCCGCCCCCTGGCCACGCCAGAGAGACTGAGACACAACTCTGCAGGAATTTCCCATGCAAGTGTTCAGAGCAGCGTTCCACACCTGGCAGATGCCCACTGCAGCATCACAGAGGAGGATGCTGGCATTTGTCACCAAGGTCCCTGCAGCCCCCATTCTGTGTTCCCAAGACCCTTGCCAAGTCAGGGGTCATTGTGAGCAGACAGGGACCAGAGTGTCCGGAGAAAAATGATCCGAGGGACCCTGGGCCTGGACAGACAGTGCTGTCTGTTGGAGTGGCCTTCCTGCTTGTCAGCGTGCTGGACGCCAGTCACACAGAGGAACACAGAGGTGGTGCCTGTCTGCGTGGTTCACTCTATAAGCCCCCTCCCTGAGCTGGCGGGGTACAGAACTGCACACTGTGAGTGCTGAGTCCACTGGCCACCACAGGACCTCCCATGAGGTGCTGTGTCAAGTGCACACCTGTGTGGGCTTGTGGAATGATGCTGTCATGGAGTCTGCATCCTTCAGGGATTTTGCTGGGCAGTACTGTTGCGCAGGGTGCATACCCCGTGGGATTTGCCAGGTGGCACTGTTGGGCTCTTAGGCACTTGTGGTAAGTGCCTTGGCACTAAGCTGCAGTCCCCTATCCCTTCCTGTTAGTGCCTGGTAGTCTTGATAACCCATCTCTCTCACAAGCCATCTCTGGTATTTTCTTCTGTTCCTGCGCAATCCACCCCACAGCCACAGCAGACCTGCACTATGGACGAGACGCCATCAATGCTGAATGAAATGAAACATGGTCTATCCATCCAATGGAGTAATATGAAGCCATAGCAAGTCCTAATTCACACTATAATGTGGATGAAGTCAAATTCACCATGCTCAGTAAAAGAAGGCAGATGCAAAATCACAGATGATTCCATTAATACAAAATTTCCAAAAAAGTGAAACAGAGACACCAAGTAAATCTACTTTGCTTGGGGCAAAGAGAGGGGCTGAGGAGTGACTGTAAGGGCCCTAGATGTTTCTTTTTAGGGTGATGGATATGTTCAAAAATCAGATTGCAGAGCTAATTGTGCAACTCTGCTAATATACTAAAATTACTTAAAATGTGAATCTTATGACATGTAACACAAAAAACATTTTTAAATGAAGACGGAAAAAATTTGCACAAATAAAAACCCAGAGAACTGAGATAGCACGAAACACCAAACACACACACACACACACACACACACACACACACACACACACACTAAAAAGGATTCCCAGGCAGAAGGAACCCCATCTCGGGCTGGAGAAGGAGAGGAGGCAGAAAGGTCACCAGGTGGGCGACTCTCAAGGGCCGCAGTGCTGCTGCACAGAGCGCGGCAACGCAGACACCAGGCCCTCACTCTGCCCTGCAAGTGGCAGAGATCTCAGAGCAAGGAACTGAGGATGCATGTTTTACAATTTTAGGGGAAAATAATTTAAAAAAATAAGTAAAAAAGACACAGTATGTCCAACAAGTCAACACAGAGAGGGAAAGAAATAAAACAAGAGAAACAGAAGGAAAGAGGATCCAAAAAAGATGGATACAAAGGAAAAACGGAGAGTTGTAGATTTAAATCTCAATGTATCAGGTGTTATATTAAAGGTAGAAGTAATGACTGTGTTATTTAACACCAATTCTGTTTCTTGTGAGACGCTTTATTACATGGACTTACAAAACCCAAAGTGAAAAGATGAAATTTTTAGGCTCCTTAAGTCACCGCTGAGCAGGAGCTGTGGCTGCGTGGATGCAGAGCCGGGGCAGATCCCAGGCAAAGATGTGCCCCAGATAAAGAGGGGCAGTTCATGAGGGCTGACGTGGTCAGAGTCCCCAGGAGAATATAGCATTATTAAATTCATACACATCTGAAAACACAACTTAAAAACATAAAGGGCAATAATGGAGAGAAGTAGATGGAAGTATCATTGTGATGGAAAATGTTTCAGCTATGTCAGCCTGTAAGTGATAGAATAAGCAGACAAAAGCTCCGGAAAAATGTGGATGCTTTGAAAGCAGGTAAAGCATAACCCGATTTACAGCAGTCGTATGGGCTGTGATAACAAAGCGCCCTAGATGGGCAGCTTATAAACAACAGGAATTTGTGTTTTGCGGTTCTGGAGGCTGAAGTCTGAGATGAGGGTGCAGCAGGGCGAGGGCCCCTGCCAGGCTGCAGACAGCTGTCTGTTCCATGTGCCCTGCACAGTGAAGAATGAACCAGAGCTCCCAGGGGTCCCTGTTATATGGACGGACACTCTCCTGTCTACAAGGGGTCCCCCTCACAGCCTAACCACGTCCCAAGGCCCCGCCTCCTAACATACTCACCCTGGGCCTGGGAGTCCGACATAGGAGCTGCCAAAGTTTATCTCTGGATGTCCCCCCAAAGCCTCATGGGCTCGTAGGTGGAGCTTTGGGGAGGTGATTGGATTATCGGGCAGGATGCTCAGCTGGGGATTCATCTGCTGATGAGTTTGTAGCTGACCGGCTGTTAGGAGGTAGGGTCTGGTCAGAAGGCGCAGGTCACTGGGGGCATGGCCTGGACGGTTTATCTCCCTTCAGGCACCTCCCCACACTCCATTTCTGTGCCCTCTGCCATGACCTTGGACCCTGCCTTTCACCTTGGAACCAGCAGGCTGTGGACTGAAACCTGCACAGACCATGAACCAAAACAAATCTCTCCTTTCTGAAGTCGTGGGTTTGGGGTATTGTGTCTCAGCCATGAGGGAAGTAACTAGGACGTGGATGTTGGGGAGCACATGAACACTCAGCCCTTTGCACAGATGCACAACCCCGCACCCCCAAAACACAAAACACTTTCTGTTCTAGTACATAACGAGTAGAAACTAAAAAGCAGGATGTTCTGGGATTCGACCAACCTCAAAGGCAGGGCCAGGATTCGGATGAGCCGAGTTATGACCAAGGCCCCAAATATAGGAAGAAGTTCACCCCAGGCTCTAGAAGTACTGGGCTGGTCAGGTCACAGTAGGATTAAGCTAGAAATCATCAATTAAGTAAAGAGGACTAGAATGCAGGAAAGAAAGTTCATGATTAAAACAAATTGTCAGAGAACAATAGAAGGGAACTTCTTCAACCTGATAAGGGGCTCCTGGCAAAGAGCCTTGAGCAAATACTCCGCTTGGTGGGGAAGAGGTAAAGTTTCCCTCGAAAGAGGAATGAGACAAAGCTGCCACTCTTGCATCGTTGGAGCCAACCCAGAGGTCCCGCCTACTGGAGGTTCCACAGACTCTGAGCAAGAAAGGGAAGGGAAAAGCATCTGATCAGAAAGAAAGACATAAAACTTTATTACTTGCAGACAGCACAGTTTCATATGCAAAAGATCTTCAAGAACCACAGATAAGCATTAGATCATTAAGTGACTCCACATGGTCACTGAGTTCAAGGGCGAAAGAAGAAATCAAGCACATTTCTACAGGCTGGAGTCTCAGGCAGCCACCAGAAGCCAGACAGGGCCATCTGAAATCTGGTTCGAATGCCAATGCTGATGATACCGTGGCCACACAGACACACATGTGCACACTCGAGCGCACATACACACATGCACACACCAAAAAATAAACCCTGATCCTTACATCCCATCATCCCTAAACATCAGTCCTTGGGACACTAAGCATGAAAGATAAACCAGACTTCTAGAAGACAGCCTGGCAGACATTGGAAGACTTTGGGGTGGCAAGGATGAACCCTGACACTGTTAAAAAAGAAAACAGCCAAACCACAGGTGGAGAGGACATACGTGTGTCTGGCAAAGCACACATCCAAATAGGTGTTGACCTGCTGCAAACCAAGAAGAGCAAAGGCAGCTCAGGGACCAAAAGGTGGGAGACATGGTGCAAGTGGCCTGGGAGGCTGGAGACGGCATTCGGCAGAGTGGAATCCATGTGGGTTGCACACCGAGCATTTCCATGCCCAGTGTGTGCTCAACAGAAAACGGCAACAGATCTCAGCCCCAGCATAACATGGAGTGAGAGAAGCCAGAGAGAAAAGTGGGCACGCGTCATGATCCCACGTGCGTCAAGTCCGGACAGAGGCAGCCCGCCTCTGTGTTGATGGCCAAGGTGGCGGCCATCTCTGGGAGGAGGACGGGCTTGACCGGGGCACGGTGCCCTCTCTCCTGGTCCAGGTGGCAAGTCTGCAGTTAGCAAAGTGCACTTTCCTGCTTCTGTTGACCACGTCACCAACAAAGAGGAGTGTCCCTGATGTCACAGGTCACAGGCTGTTCAAGACACGCGATACGTCCCTCAGGCCAGTCCCTGGGAGCCATGGAAATAACTTTCTTTTTTAACCTAACTGGGGTCAAAAAACCACTTTCATCCGACCCCTCCACGGCCCCCCAGTGGAGGATCACTCCTGAGCAGCCCACCAGGAGGACGCTCCCCTCGGCCACGGGACTGTTAGCGGCGCCAGACATTTCCTCAACTGTGCAGCAGGTCAGGGGTCCAGCCTGCCGCTCTTCTGGGGCTCATGGGTGCGCTGAGGCACTTCCTGTCTTTGGGGGTGGTGTCTCCCCGGTGCACACACACAGAGTCCTGTGACTGGCCCCAAGTCTGGGTGCACCAGATGGCTTCTCCTCGCTCCTACTTTGATGTTTCCACACAACAGGGCAAAGCACAGTGCTCCCTGGAATCCCTGCGGTGCCAGCGCCAGTACATTTCTTCGCCCCGGCCGCTCAGCCCACGCAGGACCCAACCAGGGCAGCATCAACCCCCACCCAGTGCCCATGGCCTGGCACATCGCCTTCCATGCTCCCGGCCAGCACCCACCCGCAGCTCTGTGGTTTGTCCTGCACACACACTTGCAGTTTAGAGAGGAGTTTTGATCACTTCTCAACCTTTAGAACAAAACTCTTCCACTTAAACCTGAAAAGCATTTTGCATTTTTCTTTTGGCGGGGGGCTGGGGACCTGAGCCAAACCTCTGGGAGCCCCGCGTGTGTGTTTGACCAAGTTCCCCAGGTGCTGCCCCCTGCAGGCAGGAGATGACCTGGGGCCCTGCAGGCTCCCAGCCCTGGTGCTGCCCTTGGAAGAAAATGGTTATTATTTGCATAATGGGATTTCTGTGGAAGTCATAATTAATCTTAAATTTCACATTAGTGAATATACCGCAACCAAATGGCTTCAGCGCTTTTTCATCCCAAACTGCCCAGCTGCCTAAAGACTCCCAGAAAGGCAGCTGGGGCCGCTGTGACCCCCAGCCTGTCCTTTGGAAACCAGGCCCAGGTGGCAGGGAAGGTCGGGATGCAGGGGGCAGTGCGAGGGTGTCCCCAAGCAGCGAGGCAGCTCCCAGCAACTGTGCGGTTTCTACCTGCAGGGTCCAGGCTGGTGGCTGGGGGTGGAGGGAGGCGTGGCTGCAGTGTGGCCGGCCGGGAGGAGACCACCTAGCCAGGTGTGGGACCAGCTGCTCTGTCTGACTGCTTCACCCCACAGTGGGACTCCAAGGAATGGAGCTGAGCCCTGCTCACAGGGCTGATTGTTCCAGGTGTGGGGTTCTAGGTTCCCGACAACTCCCTCAGGTCCTGCTCCTGCCCTGCACCCACCTTCCTACCAGCCAGGGACCCAGCACGCAGCCTCCATAAGCCCGGACCTCGGATCTCCAAACCCACAGCCCGGCCAGCTCGGGCAGAGTGGGGTGCAGCGTCCCATCCTCCTTCCCACCCACTGTCCAGGCTGCGCTGAACCATCCTGATGCCTTCTCCATGAGGTCTGCCCAGCCCTGCCCGGCTCCCAGCGCCTCCTGTCAAAGCTCCTTTGTCCCCAGCTTCCTGACAAGGCCCACCCTTTCCAGGCTCATCCTCTGAAAACCCTAACACTTGGGGCCCCCCGGCCAGCCTACAGACCCCTGCTGTGCTCAGGACACCTGCATCAAGAGAAACAAAGGAGTCAAGACCAGGGCCACCCAGAAGGCCTAGACAGGTGTGATGGCACACACCTAAAATCCCAGCTGCTCTGCAGCCTAAAACAGGAGGATTTCAAGCTTGAGGCCAACCTGGGCAACTTAGTTTGAGCCTGTCTCAAAATTTTAAAAGGGCTGGAGATAGAGGTAGAGCATTTGCTGGCATATGTAAGACCTGGGTTTGATCCCCACTACCAACCCCCCAAAAAAGGACTAAAAGTGTTCCCTCTGAGGCTACTGGGCCTTGGGGTTCTTGGCTTTGCCTGGGGACGGGGCAGTGGTCTTGCTCTTGACAGGAGCAGCCTGGGTCTAGGCTTTTCTGCTCCAAGAAGAGGGGACCCAGGTGCCCCATTTGTGCCCTTCAGTCACCAAGGCCCCTCAAGCACAGACATCACTCACAAAGCGCAAAATGCAAAGTCACAGCACTCATGGGCTGAGGAAGAAGCCGAAGACAGACAGCCAGGCGCCTCGCCACCACAGCCTCACCAGGACCCGCACTCTGCAGATGGACGCGTGCGGTGCACCATGTGCATCTGTGATGGTCGTGGGTCTCGGGAGGACTGGCATGGGGACCACCAGCTGCCCCAGGAGGACGGGAAAGCCTGGTGGGCAGGAGCCCCACCCCCACCCCACAAAGGCCAAGTGGGAGAGGCAGGAGGGTCTCCATGGACTGAAGCGATGCCCCAGTCACCAGATGGTCCCTGTCTGCGTCCAGTGTCCCCACCAATAACACACAGCTCCCCTCACACTCAAAAGCATTGGGCTCAAGGACCTCAAGTTTGAGCCCAACCTGAGCCCAGACAAAAATAAAAAGGGCTGGGGGTGTAGCACAGTGCTCCCTAGGTTCAATCCCCAGTGCTACACTAAAAAAGAAAAACAGCAAAGAGTCCCAGTTTGAGCAAACCACTCTCTAGCAACCCCACGGCTGGGCAGTGGGGGCGTCCACCCGTGGGGCTAGCATGCAGTTGGGGGGGGGGGTCACTCCGCGATCCAGAGAGCCCTGCCCAGCCCCAGCTGTGGGCAGGGGTGCTGCCCACCCCCACAAGAAGGCCAGAAGGACACAGGGACTGCCAGAGGCACAGGGGCCAGGAGTGGCCGTCCGGGCTGACCCCATCCTCGACCCTGCCCCCACCCCCAGCCCCTGACCCAGCAGGGCTGTGAACACGGTCTCCAAGGTGCACTTGGCATGCACTCACCAGCCTCGACCAGCTCGATTAGGGGCAGTATGTTTTATTAATATTGGACATTAAAGTTTAATGCTGTGATTACAGGGGAAAATGGGACTTCGCCTTGGAGGAGTATTAGTGGATTCCAAAGAGAGCTTGCAAGCGAGAGGGACATTCGTCACTCCCTGCAGGACTGTCGCCCCATCCATCAGGCCCCGGGCAAGGCCCCGCAGCTGGCAGGCCATGCCACCCAGCACCTTGCCCTGGGGGGCCTGGGCCACCAGGGAGGACGAGTCAGGGGGGTCCCAACTCAGCACTGGTCTGGCTCCATGAAGGGAGACTGTGGATGCCCTGGGAGTCAGTAGGGTAGGGTCCCTGGGGTGCCCTTGGCCTGGGTCAGCCCTGCCAAGGGCTCACAGTTGGAAATGTCCAAGGGACACAAGCCAGGGACTGGTGTGGCCCCTGTGTGCTGGGTGCCAGGAAGCCCGACCACACACAGGCCCCTCACAGGCAAAGGAGCACAGGCCATGTCCTCCCGGCCAAGTCCCATGCACCTGCAGGGGACAGCAGGGCAGCTCCTGGCAGGGGGACTTGCTGCTGTCCTTGGAGTCTCAGCAGTGGGACCCCCGGAGGCACCTGGTCCTTTAAGACCCTCCTGGAGACTGAGGGGCTCAGACTGAGCTGGCACACGGCAAAGGTGGGGGACCCAGCTTCCCACTGTCATGTGCTTTCTGATTTTGCGTCCTACTTTTTACAAAAATAATTCAAACTGGGCGTGGTGGTACATACCCATAATTCTAGTGACTCAGGAGCCTGAGGCAGGAGGATTGAAAGTTCAGGGTCAATCTGGGCCATTTAGCAAGAACGGGTCTCAAAATAAAAAATAAAATAAGAAGGACCAGAGTGGTAGCTGGGTCTGTGGAGGGCACTTGCCCTAGCACGCAGGCCTCCCTGGATTCCATTCCCAGCACCTCAAGTTAATAGATAAGTAGATATTCTCGCACCCACGTCTGCCACCTAGACCCTGCTGCTTGCCAAGACTCGGTGAGGTGCTGCAGGGTCTTGGAGACGTGGGAGCGCTGCCCACAGGGAAGTTTCCAAGACTGCCCACACCGGGTGACACCGTGACCACTGGCTGGACATGGAAATTCAAGCTTAAATCAGGATGAATAAAAAAGATTCGGCCCTTCCTTTGCCCTAGGTACCCCAGGAGCTGATCAACCTGGACAGGGGCACCTCACGGGCTGAATCGCCATGGCTCGAATCCCCAAGAGCAGCCTCGGAATTGGCCTCCGTCTTCATGGCTACTCAGCGGGCTCCCTGGAAGCAGGCAAGACAAAGACAATGAGTGACCTCAGCAACCCCATGGCCAGGGCACCCAGAGCAGGTCAGCCAGAGCAGGGCGTCCAGCGAAGGGCAGCCAGAGCAGGGCGCCCAGAGAAGGGCAGCCAGGCAGGGCAGCCAGAGCAGGGCAGCCAGAACAGGGCGCCCAGAGAAGGGCAGCCAGGCAGGGCAGCCAGAGCAGGGCAGCCAGAGCAAGGCACACAGAGCAGGGCACACAGAGCAGGGCGCCAAGCCAGGAACACGGAGAGGGCTGCTCACAGCAGGGCCTCCTGGAAGAGGTGGGGCCGAAGCAGCCAGGAGAGGGGCCGAACTGATGAGTGACCAACAGGGAGCCCACCCAGAGACGAGAGGCCAGACCTAGGAGTGTCGCCGGGGACCGGGACACAAACAAGACAGACCCCCGGGGCAGACTCCACACACTTCCGACAGCCAACTTCTGCAGGATTCATAGCCGAAATCCTTCAGGAGGCGACCCAGCCCCAGGGAGCAGGGCAGGGCGAGGACAGACACCCTGTGCCCGTCGGGTCCCCGGAAGGGAGAGGCAGCCCTGGGATCCTGGTGGGCCTGAGTCTCCCCTTCCACACCTGAGCCCGGGCACCGTGACTTCGGCTCAAAGGACAGCATAATCCACCCAAACAAGTCCTTTCCTTGTGTTGTGTTTTTTATTTAATTTTCCAAAGAACACACTCTTTTATCATCCAAAACCGTGAAAGTAAATTAAGAAGAAATGGGTTTCTTTCAATTAGGCTCAGCGTTGCTTTGAGTAACTGCCTATAATTCTATTTAATGAAAAAATAAAATCATTATTCCACATCTCCCCCTGCCCTGTCACAAACCCACAGACGGGCTCCATTAGCGTGCACTGTAGATTTATTTAATTAGAAAAATATTTTGTTTTCTCTGATTCTTTGGGAAAAGAAAAAAAAGGAACCAAAAAAACCTTCAGGCACAAAATTAATCAAATCTGTTACCTGGTAGTTAATGGCCTCTCCACCCGGCATCTCTCAATCCCCACGCTTGTTCTTACCCTTGATTTCCACCCAAACTTGGGTCGGACCCCACCGACCGGCTCCCTCACCTCCCTGGCTGCGTTTGGAAAACTCAGAGCCAAGACCCTCGCTGCCAGGCCGGAGCCCTCACTCAGGCACGCGGGGACAGGGCCAAATTCTTCGTCACCGAGAACATCAGTCCAAGAGCTCATGCGTAACGCGCCAGAACCGGGCCGCGAGCCACACCTGCTGCCAGTTAAGCAGAGGCCCGTGACAGCAGCCACTCCCACACCCAGGACAGGACCCCGCCCAGAGGCCACATCTGGCCCGAGGACCCCAGCCACCGGCAGGGTCCAGGAGGTGGCAGGGATGCACTGGAGAGAGACAGCCAGATCTGTAGACACTCCCTCCCTGGACGCTTGGATGAAGGGCTGATGACCTCAGGTGCGACCTCAGTGACCTCTCCTGGTGGCCTCAGTTGCCTAGCCACCCTGCAGGAGCACAGCCCACAGAACTACCAGCAAAATACAAGCTGTCCCTGTACATTCAAATCAGATCAGCACAATCCTTTTCTGGCACAAGCATGTCATCAATATTTCACCAAACCAACCCGCCGTCAACCTAAGATCCCTATTCCACCAGCACCCGCCTCTGTCCACTCTATCTGACTGCTGAGAGGCGAAGCATACCCCCGCGCGCCTCGCTCCCAGAGCCCCCGCTCCCTTCATCATCCACCAACCATCGGCGGAGGGACAGAGGCCATCTTCCCCACGACCCTGCTCAGCCTTCTGGGAAATCCAGCTCAGCAAGGCAGGAGCCCTCAGCAGACCCTGGTGTCCCCGGCCATGCTGACACAGGACCAACAGTCCGGGCAGCGCCCCAAGCTCAACCCAGTACCAGCATGGAGGCGATGGCCACTGTATGCAGCTGGGGCAGGAGATGGAGGCGCCAGATCCTTCGGGAGCCCCAGGCCTGGGGGCAGGTCATGACAGCCACACAGTGACCCAGTGGCTGCCCACTGCTGAGTATGTCATTTTGCTCCCTTAGCAGAGATCCAGATGGGCTCTAACCCCGATCCCAAACCCTAGCTGACCCCCACACTGTGCGGGGCAGCAGGGGCAGAGACTCCCGAGTTTCCAGCCTGGGTCCTGCAGTTGATCCTGTGCTTGGAAGTCTTGACTCCAGCCCTCACACCTCAATCCCAGAGCCTGGTCCACCCACAGCTCTGTGAGGGTGGAGGGTGCAGCACGAAGACCTGGCTGTCCCCAAGCTGCCCCAATCTGGCTGTCCCTAAGGCTGGTCTGCATGCCCCAGCCAGAGCCCTGATGGGCGGACTCCACCAGATAATAGCAGCCTTGGGAAAGAGGATCAGAACTTGATCTTCAAATGCGGAGGAGTCAGGAGGGCAGGGTCTAAACCGCAGGCCAGACAGAGACCACACACGGTACCTGCCTTTGAGGAGGAGAGCAACCCTGCAATGTAAGAACACACAGGGGCGTAAGACTTCGTCCGTCCTGCCTCTTCTGGGCGGCGAGGCCTGGCATGTTCTTGACCACCAGGGCTTCGTCCTCACAGCTCCATGATGCCTCCCAGCCTCCAAGCCCCTGACGCCATCCTCAACTCAGCCACGCCCAGCCTCTCCTCGGGGTCTTTAATCTTCCCAATTTAGCCCTGTGGGCTGAGCCTGGCTGCGCCCACACCAGCCACCAGGTCACTGTCACTGCAGGCTGGGGGTCACCTCTGCTGGCCGTGGGGAGCTCGCAGAGGAAAGGGGCCTGGCGCTGCACCCGGGAGCCCCATGCCGAGCCCTGAGCAGCGGCCCCACAGGGCTGGGAGTTCAGGACATTTTGCTCCTCCCCGGGGCAGGTGTCCTCACACCCACTGGCCTCTAATGTGGGCACAGGAGCCCAGGGGACAGAGAGCCCCATGGAAGGCCTGGGCCTCTGTCAGGAACCGAATCATGCCCCGAGCAAATGTGTATGTTGAAGTCGCCGCCTCGGTACCTTGGAATGTGACTGCATTCAGAGAGGGACCTTCAAAGAGGTCATTGAGGTAGAAGGAAGTCATCAAGTGGGCCCTGGTCTTTCGTTCTACAAAGAGGAAATTAGGACACAGTCACACACAGAGGGTCAGCCACAGAGGACGCAGGAAGAAGGCACTGTCTGCAAGCAGCCGAGTGAATGATGGGGAGGAGCCTGCCCACCCCTCCAGATCTCAGGGCTGTGACAACATCAACCCCTGCTGTTCCGGCCACCGGGCTAGGGCACCCTGTCACCACATGACCCGGCTGATCCACTCCACTGCTGGACACACCTGAGCCACTCGAGCCTGCAGAGGGTGGAGGTGGCCATGGCAAGGCTCCCTCATGGACTCAGGTGCCCCAGTGTGGGCTTCCACTTCCTCACTGTGGCCCTGAGTGACAGCCAGACTGGGCTTCCTCCAAGTGCCACGGCTGCCTGTCCCACTGAGGGACAAGGCCAAACTGCATCTCCTCCTATGGACACCGGAGACCCCAGCTCTGCAAGTCCCACTCTTGTCTAGAAGCCTTGAAGCCTTGTCCAGAAGCCAGCACTCAGCCCAACCAACCCTGAAGCTGCAGGGGCAAGGACCAAGGCCAAGCAGGTGGCCATACGGGTGTCCCCACAGACAGAGATGCCACCTCCCCAGGGAAGGCCCACTAGGACCTCTAACTGTCCCAGCCCAGGGACCTTCAGAGGGGATGAGCTGCCTGTAGTTTTCCAAAGCCTCTTGCACCCCACTAGGGGGCAGCCGGGGTCCCCTTTGGGGAACCCAGGGACGACCCCTCCTCCCAGTCTCCTTCTTGCCCTTCCTCTGCCCCTGAGATGCCCCCAGGACATCTCTGTTCACATTCACCTGTGGAGTCTGTCCCCAGGCTGCCCCCAACCATAGCTGGCTCTGCCCCCCGACGGCCCGCCCAGGCCTCACATCCCGCATCCTAGGAACCTAACCTGCAAGGTCTCTGAGGCTGGAGGTCCTGGTGGTCGTCACAACAGCCGCAGGACACAGTGTGAGTCCTTCCCTTCCTGAAGGTGTGATTCACAGTGTCAGCACAGCAGACCTCCATCTGGGATTGGGGGATGATCTCTCAGCTTTTCTTCCATTACTGGTGCTCAGTCATGCCCAGCGTCAGGTGTTGCACGAAACACAGTGACATCTCTTGTCATTTCCCCGCTGTGGCCCCCGCAGCGGATCTGCTGGCTCTGGACCCCTCTACCCAGGTGCCATTCTGATGTCCAGGCTCCCACCCCGTCAACTCTGTGAGTGTCAAGGTGGCCTTGACCACGCTGGAGGACAGCTTGTCTCAGCCTCAGCCTAACTTGGGTGCAGAGGGGCCGATCCCCCCCCAGAGTCGTCTGTGTCCCCTGTGAGGTCCTGAAAGCCTGGCCACCTGCCCGTCCACCCAGACACACTGAGCACCTGCCTGCCACCTCTGTCTACTCTGAGTTCCCGGCAGCCCGTCCCGGGGGCCACCAGGAACAAAGAGGCCAGCACCACTGCCCGGCACGTCCCCAACACTCAGCCCCCCGGAACAGGACCTTGTGAGGGGCTGACAAAGAGGACAGTTCTGCCGTGACAAGATGGTGTGCACACTTGCCCCCGCCAGGCCCCGCGTGGTAGGCAACTGACAATTCAGTGGTCCAAGCGTGCCCCTGCCCACCTGCCTGCCTCCCCAGACCCCGCACTGCCCTCCTGTGCCCTCCGCCCCCGCCCCAGGGCCACCCCAAGGAGCTGGGTCCCCACCGCACCTCCTGCCCGGCTTCTGGTGGTCCTGTGAGACCCCCATCCAAGACTAGCTCCCAGGCCCCTCGCCCTGAACGGAGCCATAGCCCCCTCCCCACAGAGACACCAGCCCTGGAAACACGTCGGGCAGGTGGGGAGCAGATGTGGAGCGCGGCCGCCCTCTGCTGGCACCTGGGTGTAATGACCACAGAGAACCCCAGTCAGCCAGAAGCTGAAATCTCAGTCAGGGAGTCCATGGTACCCATTTTGTCAAGAAGGAAACAGAGGGGCAGATGAGAGATTCAGCTTCAGCAGTGAGCCTGCTAGTCCTGTGTGCCACCTTGGTGACAGCGCCATCTCCAGAGGCCACTTCTCACCCTGGACAGGAAGGGCCCCAGGAGCAGCAAGGTCTCCCCCAACCCTTGCCCAGAGGAGACTGAGGCACGAGGCCCCAGCCCTTGTCGCTTGCTGCCCCGTGTAGAGCTCTTTCTGCCCTTGAGTGCTACCCAGGGAGGGAGCCCAGCAAGGGGCCTGGACGCTACCCCTCTGACCCCAAGACCTCATCCCCACGCAGCTCCCACGTGGGCCATGGCCGGACAGCAGGATGGGGTGAGCATGCCCTGGGCAGTGCCCTGGGTAAGGTAAGTGCCCTGGGTAAGGCAGGCCAGGCTTGGGCATGAGCCCTTTTGTTCATTCCTGGCTCCTTACCCAGGAACCCGGATCCCTGGTCCACCGCCACGTTCCCTCCCCTGGTGGGTGGCCAAGAGTCCCCACCTGGGCTGTGCACTCATAGCCTGGGCCCTGGCCCTTCCTCGGCCCCTGGTTCTGGCTGCCCTGCGCCCTGGAGCCCAAGGCCAAGCCTGGTCCAGCCTGGTGCTACCCGTCCCCACCAGGTGCGAGGGTCCAGCCTACCGTCCCACTGCTCCCCAGCTTGGTGGATAAAAACAGCTCTGTCCTCAAGGCCGCAGGTGGCTGGGTTACAGGCTGCCAGAGACAAGGCCTGGCAGTCTCGTCAGGGACCACAGGGCCCAGGTAGGTGCCAGTTGGGGTGACTGTGGGAATGCAAGGGCTGAGCAGCTGCTGAGGGGTCTGTCACGTTGTCTCACCCTTGTCCTCCCAGGAGGGGATCACAGTGCCCCCACTTCCAACAAGGAGAGCACAGCAGAGCTCAAAGGGGTCACACCCGCAAGGAGGGAGAGAGCCGGGCTCACACCGGAACAGGAAGGCCAGAGGAGGAGGCTGCATCTGCTTGGGGCACCGGGGTGCAGAGCTCCAGGACAGCTGTTCAGGCTGGGAGGTGCAGTGTGGGAGCAGAGCACAGGTACCACCCGGGCCTGAGCAGGTTCCTGGGCCTCTTGGTGCCTCACACAGGGCCTGGGACCAGATCAAGGGCATGGCACAGATCCCGGCTTCACGGGGTGTGGCGCTTTTCCATCAGGGATGCTTGAGAAGGAGCACAGTGCTGGGCACAGCTGCCTATGCCGGCAAAGACAACATGCACACACATGTGCACACGTGCACACAGGCCTAGTCATGCCTGCAGGCACACATGCACATAGGTACCTGCACACACTGAGGACCAATATGCATGAACACACAGGTGTGGACCCCCGTGTGCACACAGCTCACATACACACATGCATACATGTAAGTCTACACACAGACATGCACATGCCCACACACGTATGTGCACAGGCATGCATACTTACCACAGTTTTTGCCTTTCTGGGGCTTTAAGAAAGCTCAAGGCTTTGTGTCGAGGAGGACAAAGGAGCCAGAGGTTCCTGCAGGGTCTGTCGTAAGGGCCCCAGCCAGCACCCAAGACCCAGTGGGCGGGGCAGTGGTGGAAGAGCTCAGACCTGCAGACCTGCGGACCCATGGCCTCCGAGGTATAAGTGGGGAGATGCTGGGAAAGGTGGTGCTGAGTGCCACCCAGGGACAAAGCGTGGTTTTGTCAGGGTCTGAGAGAAGAGCACTCAGCCCACACCAGTGCTGTGGAATCAAAGTCACCATGGCTGGACAAGAAGCTGAGGCCTTCGGGGACAACACAGAGACACCAGGCAAGGTCTGCAGGAGTAATGGGTTTGAGGGGGGCACTTCTGCCAACCAGCAGACTTGGGAAGCGGGCTCAGCCCAGGCCAGGGAACCCCCATGTCAAGGACTCCTCTCCTCCAGTCCTGGCTCCTACAGTACCACGCTGCTGGAAGGCCCAGGACCGCAACAAAGGAGCCACCCGCATCCCTCCAGGACTTCAGACCTGCAGGTAATCAAAATCGAATCATTTACATCAGGAGTCGCTCAGTGTATTAATAAAGACAAACTACACAGAGCTTGGAAGAAGCCTGGAAGGCCCCAGACTCTGGGCCCTGATGACAGCCGAGGGGCAGTACCGCAGACTACCATACTGCAGACAAAGACTTTCCCAAAAGTGAGGTTCGAACTGGAGGGAGGGGACTGACTGTGCACGCTCCAGCCAGAGTTACCTGCAGATGGGCAAAACCCTGGGGCAAAAAGACAAACAGAAACACCAGCTCGCTGCCAATACAGGAAGGGCAGCGCCTTGGGGACACTGAGAAGGAGCACCTGGGGGTCAGAAGGGAGACCAGAGCATGTGAAGGACCCCCTCCCGTGCTGCAGCCTCTCAAGGTGGGCCCACATCTCCTCCTGCCAGGATGAGTCTGCACCTCCCCCTCGGGAGCCACAGCCCGGACGGCACACAGAGTGCAAACTGCAAATGAACTCCCCTGACCCAGACCCAGGCCTGGCTCCTCCTGCCCAACCGTAGGACGCCGGCCACTCCAAGGCCTGGCCCAGGCCCTCCAGGCCCTGCACCATGTAATGAGACAAATTCCACCGGAGCCCTGGGCAGGGGCAAGGCATGAGGGCAAGGCCAGCGCAGCCTTCAGCCCAGGGGTCAGGACCAACACTGAGGTGGAGGCCCCTGTCACCTCCCATTGGCGTTCCATGCCTTGGGGCTCACCTGCCCCTGTGCCCCAAATTCCCTGCTACTACCTCAAGCCCCGAGCAACACAGAAACCTCACTAATCTTTCCTGATCTTAAAATCAGAACCATCCAAAAAAAAAATCACAACCATCATTTTTAAGGAGTAAGAGGTAATGAAATCCCTTCAAACAATTTAGGGTGTTTATAAATCCAATAAATTTTATTTCCTTTTTAAGTACTTCATTGTCTTATGAGCAAAGCTTTCCAAGTACTCGTGAAGTAACTCTCGTCATTCTAATGAATTAAACTGATAAATACAGAAAAACCTTTAAATTCCCTCAAAATTCCAACACTTTTCACACACAAAATAGAGCCGTCCTATGCTGTTCAATTAAAATTAGAAATTGGGAAAAATTACTCCATTACAAAGTTTAAACCGGGAATCCTAAGGCCACTCCGTGGACAGTCTGACTCGTCAGCCTCCCTCAAGACTGCGAGTCCTTATGGTACCAAATATAAAAATTCTGCATGCCCGAGGGCCAGTGGCTCTCCGGTCCTGGGCTGTTACCGGGCTCAGTTCCTGTTCTCCAAGGGGACAGTGACGGCTGCTCCCCAGGGAGAGGGCGGTTTGGGTCCGAGCGGCCTTTCTCACGGTCTGTACAGCTGGGCTTTTTATAACCACCGCGTCGCGGGCTCCCAAACTAGGAAGCGCCAGCCTCACCCTCCATGCCCACAGGGTAGATGTGGCCTGACCCAGTGCCCTCGGGCACTGCCACCCTTGTGGGAAAGGCAGACTCATTTCTAGCATCAAATCAACCTGAGTCAGGAGCAGATGACCCAGCAGAGCCCAGCAACCTGGAGCTTCCCACTGTCCTCCTGGGTGTGGCCAGAAACGGGCAGTCGTCAGGAGCTGCCTAGGTCCTGGGCTTGTCTGTCCCCCAGCAAAAGCTGGCAAGTCTTGTTCTCTCTCTCTCTCTCTTTCTCTCTCTCCTTTTTTTTTTTTTGCTTTTGTGGTACTCGAGACTGAATCCAGGGCCTTTGCACTGAGCTGCATCCCCAGTCCTTTTTATTTTTAATTTTGAGACAGGGTCTGGCTAAATTGCTAAATTGCACAGGTTGTAGGAGCCTCCTGCCTCAGCCTCCCAGAGTGCTAGGATTACAGGTGTGGCCATCACACCCACCTCCCAGGTGCCACCCAGGTGTTTCCTTGCAGACCTTCAAATGCCAAAGAGACCTCCTGCCTACCGAGTTGTCTTCCTCTGTGCCCTGCAGGTCCATGCTTAGTGTGGGCTTCATTCGCATCAGGCACTGCAAATCAGGGCCCTCGGAGCTGGCATGAAAGGGCAGGGAGCCCAGAAACTCTGGAGCCATGCAGCAGACTCCAGTGGGTGAGCCACGAAGCGGGGGCCACAGGGGCAAAGGCCCTGGGGCAGGAGCCACCTGGAGCATCCAAGCAACAGCAGGAGGCTGGTGTTGTCTGAGGCCCAGGGCTCACCAGCAGCCACAGGGCTGCAGCTGCAGCAGGTTCCCCACTGCTCTGTAGCCAGCCTTTCTCACAGCTGAGACGCACACCTTCCTAACTCACCGTGCTCTGCTGTGGCAGCCGGTAGCGCTGCTTAGGAAACATGGCCTCCTGTGAGGAGCAGAACAGTGCTCAGCCCAGGAGCTCCCTGTCCAGGGCAGAACCAGAATCCGTGGCACACTCCAGCCAGTCCGAGGGCCTGGCACTGCCAGCAGCCTGGGAGCCACGAGCCCCACCTGCTGCTCCCCTGGAATTGTGGTCCACACTGGCCTGGAGCTGAGCATCCCTTCCCCACTCCAACCCGTCTGCAGGCGGCCTGGGAACATGGCCCTCTCCATGCCTCACCCGTACCCTGTCCTTGTCGGTGGCGTCACCCCGGCCACCGAGGCCAGGCGTCAAGGATACCCCCCTACACTGCTGCACAGGGGCCACCTCACCCGACTTCATTAATCTGCACTGGCCCCCGTGTCAAAGTGCACGCTGTTTCTTGTAAAAATGATCCGGCTGCTAATTAGGCTGTTTATAACTTGTTTCCCTGGTCGCTAATGATAATTAACATGCAAATTAGCTCGGGGAGGGGAGGCTCTGGGGCCCCTGGTTCATTACCACGTTAATTACTGTTTGCATACTGAAGTATCACAGATATAAATGGCAGCATTTAGTGTAACGGGCACGATGATAATTACACCAATGGTATTTTGAAAAGTCATTTCGCCGTGTTATTTTTCTGTATGATTAATGATTCCCGGCTGCCTGGTTGATAAACTTCGTTAGTTCAAACCAATATAGGCTGTGTACACAAACCATCGCCCGGCTCCCGGCACAGGGCCATCAATCTCTCCCTGTCCCCTGTTGGTACAAAGTTTCTGGGGAAAGAAAAGGCAAAGGAGAAAGTTGGGCAGCTCCGAGGCAGTCAACTTCTGGACTCAGTTTTAAAGGCAGTGGTACCTTTAAATCCCTCATGCCCAGCAGCAGAACCCAGGGCCTGCTCAGGGTGCACAGCTGGGGGGTCTGCTGACCTCGGGACCCAGGATGTCCCCTGCAGGGTAAAACAGAGATCTCAGAGGGTCCTTCTCTGCCCCTTCCTCCTTCCCTCCTTCCTTCATCTGCCACCTGCCAGGCACCTGCTGGGTGGACTAGTGTCCCATGGAAGGCCATAAATGCAGAAGCGGGGAGACAGGGAGGAGCTGAGCGCCTCTTGCAGACAGGAGAGGCAACTACAGTCTGTGTAAGGAAGAGGGCTGTGCCCAGACCTCAGGGAAGTGAGGAGGAGGCGGGGCGATGTGTGGGGAGGGAGAGGACTGTGCAAGGGTCCTGGGGCAGGAACCAACTTGTGGGAGAACAGGGGAGGTGGGGCCAGCCCCACTGCTGGGGGCCAGCATGGCTGTGCTCAGTGACCAGGTATCAGGAGAGGGACAGGCAGACCTGCAGGAAGGAGCTAGGTGGGCTGCATGCACAATACAGCAGTAGGGTCCTTGCAAGTGGTGAAAGGGCCATGATGGCAGGCATGTGCTGTGGACCAGGCAGAGTGAACTAACAGCGGAGGCTCCTTGCCCTGGCTCAAGACCCCATGATCTGGATCCACAGCCTCAGCCTCAGAACTGCCCCCACTGCACAGACCGGCTTGCCCCTCACCAATGCCCAGAAGTGGGCACTGAGTCCTCCTCCAAGCACCAGCCCTCACATCAGCTCCGGAGCAGAGGGGCCCCAAACCCCAGACTACAACACAAGGCAGCGGCAGGTGGCAGGTGACGAGGCCAGGGAGGCGCCTCCTGCTGCATTATTGATCAGGGGTGGGGCAGCAGCCCCAAGGGACTGCAGGAGGCCTGCGCTCCACAGCTCCACGCGGTGTGGTCAGCCCCACCACCAAACTTCAGGAAGCTGAGCTCAGAGGACAGGAGGGGTCCGGCCAAGCAGAAGGAGGGTCGGTGCACAGACACCAGTCAGACCACCGGCCTCTTTACCTGCTCGTCTGCCAGGACTCTCACTCACTGGCTGCCAGGAAGAGGCTGAAATTTCACCTGGTGACAGCCAGTCCCCAAACATCGGCCCAGGTAAACCTCCCAGCCTCCCGGACCACCTGGGCTGAGGTGTACGGAGTCATGGGGTGAGTGTCCTGAGCCGCAGGCGGAGGGGTGGGGCAGCCCTGGCAGCCATGGGTGGGACCCCGGCTCTGATGAGCAGGGGGGAGCACCCCAAGAGGCCCCAGGTCGCATCTCAGAGTCTTGGGTGCAGTCGCAGGCCCGCCCCTCACTAACTGGGCTGGCCTAGGCATGGCAAGCCTGCTCTCTGGGGCACGGACATATGTGGAGGGGCAGACCAGGTGCCTAGAGGGTTATGGGCAGACCACATGCCACTGATGAGCCACTCAGGATTGGTTCCATGCAGCTCAGAGGTCTGGGGCTGGGGGAGGACAGGGCCTACCACCGCCCTCTGGGTCAGGAGGGTGGCAGCTGGGTGTGGACAGGGGACCCGCAGGGCAGAGAGGGGCTGTTGCCAAACTGCTGGTCCTCACCAGCCACTCTGGGCCCAGACCCACCTCGCTGGGCCCTGTGCTGCGACTGGGCCTGAGCTTCTGGGCTTAGGTAGCTGAGGGCAGGGTGGGCGCGTGTGCCCAGCATTCCCTAACCCCCCGTCCCTGAGGGCAGGGACTGAGGCCTGGAAGGGCCTGGGGGGCTCCCCAGGGAAGTCACCGCATGCTCGGCCTGGGCTCTCGAGACCCTTGTCCTGGGCAGTGACTCTGCTGGGCCTGCTCAATGCCTGCCCAGCACCCTCAAGGACAAGAGGTGGCCCGGACCCTCAGCAGTCGCCTGCTTTTCCTTCCCGACTCCGGAGCACGCTTGCTCTCAGGCTCAGCGCTTCTCCCAGGGCAGGGACAGGGACTGCCTCCACGGGCGTCCTCACGGGGCCTCAGAGGCCATCAGGGCCAGGCCCCCACCACTCTCAGGCTCTATGGTGACAAGTGTCTCCAGGAGCTGATTCTCGCTGGGGCTTGCAGGGTGTCCAGGGCAGCATAAAGTGTTGGAGCCTCTCGCTTTCCTCCAAGGCTCTGGGCGAACCGCGGACCTCCCAGCCCCCCACCCAGTCACAGTTTTGACAGGCACAGCAGTGCCAAGGGTACTGACTGTGGTCACACACGGTGCAGATCCTGTAAAGGACTAAAGTGACACAAATCCACATAGCCGCAGCCTGGATCCTGACACCCCGAGCCACAGGCCTTGGCCCCTGCCCGGCCAGGGCAGAATCAGACCCCAGACCATGGGGTGGGAGATGGCACTGGGGGGCACCTTGGGTCACCTGCATCGGTGTGCTGCCCTGGTCTGGTACTGTGATCACTGCAGGCCAGGTGGACAGCAGGCACATTCGGCCAGGCCTGCAGGTCCTCGGGCCCACTGCACCCAGGCAGATACAGGGCACAGACGAGGGCAGATGTCACACAGACCTGCCACCACTCTGCCCCAGGCCCTTCTCAAGCCCTGCTCCATTACTGCATGTACCTAATGAGAGTAATTGAAGGGAAAGTAATCAAAGCACAGTAAGAGGCACGCTCTTAATAAACCATGCGCTCGGCCTTTGTGAATGTCAAAGAGCTAAAGAGAGGGGCAGACAGGGAGATCTCACCTGCTCTGCACCCCTTACCCCGCCAGCCTCCACCTCCACACTCCCAGGGCAGGTGCCCTCCCCACAGGCCACTGGGCAAGACCTCAGTGGTCAGACTCACTCCCAGCCCCTCTGTGGGCTCACCACCATTCCCTGAAGAAGCGAGCCACCAGACACCTCTGTGCCCTGAGTTGGGAGGGCCCTGCCTGGAGTGGACCCCCTCTCCAGGGACACGACACCCATGCCCCCCTGCTCCCCCAAGGCAGCTGTACCCCACCCTTGCTGCTGAAGGCTGGATAGACCCCTCCTCAACCACAGTCCAGATGTCTGGGCCTCCCCTAGGAGGCCACAGGGCTGGAGGGAGGGAGGCACCGGAAGTCACTGGTGTGGCCCCAGGGGCCAGTCCCACCTGCCCAGGTTGGAGAACAGCTACAGAGACAGGGACCCAGGGCCAGGTGGGGGGACTAGTAGGGCAGAGTTCTGCATACAAATACAGTGCTGGGTCAGGGCAGCCCTGGAGCAGGGAGCTCCACCCCAGCACATAGAGGCACCCACAGCTCTGTGCCCCCCATGTTTAGGCTTCTCCATCCAAGGCTGCCCTGGGCCTGGTATGCAGGAGAATGCCCCCCCAACAACCTGGGGCTCCAGGAGAAAATGGGGGCGGGGTGAGCGGCGGCTGCGGCCGGCCTCGGACTGGGTGTCTGGCTGCAGGGGGAGCCTAGGAGCAGCCAGGCTGCCAGGGTGTTGATACTCTCCCTGGAAACAGGATCTGCCACCAGGACCAGCCCCTTCCCTGAGCCAGCCGGATGTCTGCAGGAGCCCAGTGCAGCCCAGGCTGGCCCAAGAAGGACTGGGGACACGGGGCCCTTTGCTTCCCAGGCACACGGCTGTCTGGGGCTGAAACCACAGGCAAGTGTAAGTGTGTTGAGCAACAGTACGTGTGCACATATGTGTCTGCCTGTGCCAGGGAGGGTCAGCAGCTTCTGCCTGCTGGCACCGAGATCAGGGAAGGGGGTCCTGAGAAGCTGGGTCCTTGGGTCAGGAGGGGGAACAGGGCTGGCCCCTAGGACCACCACTCCAGAACAGAGCCCAGGTGTGCTAGCCAGAATTGCCCTGCCCCCCTCAGGACAAGGCGGGTGCCCCCCAGCACTGCCGCCCAGCCATATTGCCCAGGTGTGAGCAGGAGGTAGACATAACCCTGGTGTCACCCTCCTGGGGATCCCTGTGCTACTGGGCAGGGTAGGAGGAGTCAAGTCACCCTGGCCAGGTCCCAGCCCCTCAGGCCACCCGGACCAGGCATCGACCCTCACCTGTCTGGACTCCTGACCCCAGGTCACCCCGACTGCGGTCCCGACCCCTCAGTGCACCCATCTCCTCGCACCCAGCAGGGGCACTGTGTCCCTTTCCATGCAGGAGGAAGCAGAGGCAGGAGGTGTCAGAGTGGGGAACGTGGTCTGGGGGCCCTGGCAGACACCCCACCGTGAAGACAGGCAGCTGAGAGCGTATCCCCATGTCCTCAGCGTCTGGGCCAGTTTCATCCTGG
This sequence comes from Hystrix cristata, assembly GCA_004026905.1. Lineage (NCBI taxonomy): Eukaryota > Metazoa > Chordata > Mammalia > Rodentia > Hystricidae > Hystrix > Hystrix cristata. The sequence goes on along the minus strand of PVJO010000290.1, from coordinate 57,841 downwards.
CAGGGTGAGTGGCACAGGGCCCGTGGGCTGAGCGCTAACCACTGCCCCCTCCTCCAGGTGCCCTCAAGGATCGACATGAGCCATCAGGTGCCACAGACATGATGTCAGCCCAGGAGCTTGTGGCCTGCCTCTGCCGGGAGGGGGACCAGCACCTGGCCCTGGGCGAGCCTCCCCTGGCCACAGCTTTCTACCTAGCCGCCTTCAGTTGCCACGCTCCCTCAGCTTTAAGGAGTGTGCGGGCCGCGCTGGCTGAGGCCCGGGGGGTACCAGTAGTGGCCACCCTGGAGGCCTGGTGCCGTGGAGACAGCCAGATCCCAGCTGTCCACTGGGACGGCATGGCGGTGGTCTCGCTGACAGGGGCCCTGGCTTCTGCCTTCCTCGGGGCTCTCTGCCCGGACCACCCAGCTGCCATTCTGCATTCGCTGGCCAGCCTGCTGGCCCGTGGGCACCACAGGGAGGTGGCACAGCACTGCGACGCCCTGCTGGATACCCACTCGCAGCAGGCCCTGGAGCTGCGGCTGACCCGCGCCTTGGCCCACGTCCTGTCAGGGGAGCAGGCTGCTAAGGGTGTGGCCGACTACCTGCAGGCCTTCGCTTCGAGTGCAGGCCGCACGGTGGCCTTCATCCTCAACCACCAGCAGCCCTACCTCCCCACGCTGCTCGGCACCCTGCGGAGCCACATCTCAGGGCGCTCGGGGGCCACAGACAGTGCCGGCCAGCAGGATGCTGCCTGCCTAGGACTCCTGATGGCCCTGGACCCCGGGGGCCCCTGGTGCGACGCCCTGTCTCCTGACACCCTGCTCCTCCACGGCAGGCATGAGGACTGCCTGGCTGCGTGCAGCCGGGCCCTGCAGTCTGAACCGACAGGCCACGGACCCCAAGGTAGGAAAGCAAGTCACAGCCTCCCCACAGCCAGGGCGACAGTCATTCCAAACACGTTAAGTCCCGCTGTGCTGGGGTCGTGCTGGGGCTGGGGCACCAGAGTGACAAGACGGTGCTGCTCTGCAGGGAACACGGGGCCTTCGGGGAGGAGGTGGCCAGCCGGCCAGGGTGCTGAGGTCCTGAGGGAGACAGGGCTTGGACGTCCTCACCGCCAATGAGCGAGGGGGCTGTTGGAAGGATAAGGGTCCGGGGCACTCTGCGAATGGCAGCTGTGGCCAAGTCCTGCTGGCTCTGAGGGCAAAGTCCCTCAGAGCCACTGAGGTTTGAAACAACAAATAGATGAGTGTTCTCGCTGACGTGTGGAATGTGCTGTCAGAACTAGAGGGAGGACGAACCTGCTGGGATGTGGGGGAACTGCGAGGCTGAGAAACCCAGATACTGGGGCCTGGGAGATGGGGGGTCGTGGCAGGTGTTCAGAAGCAACCACGGGCCTCGTATCCAGGAGAAAGCGTTGTGCTGAACCAATGGGCACGAGCTGACATTGTGCTGGAAAGGACGTGACTGCAGACAGGTCTGTGGGTGGCGAGGGACACATGGGGGAGGAGGGTGAGAATGATTTTCAGAGTCTACTTAGAAACTGGACTAAGGGAAGAAGCAGACAGGAAAGGGGGCGTCAGGGTTTCGATGCCCCCAGTTTTTGTCAGCTTTCTGCTTCTGTAATATGGTAGCTGAGATGAGAAGGTGGCCGAGTTATGAGAGGAAAGGTTCATTTGACCCCCAGCTCTGGAGGGCTCATCTTGAACGGTTGACCTCCGAGGGCATCTGAGGGACAGAGAAGGGCAGGCTGCACTCAGGCCGGGACGGCAGCAGAGCTGGGCACACAGCATGGGGTTGCTGTGACCCCCACAAGGGCTATGGGAGGAACCAGGCAGACAGGGCCGGAAAGTGAGCAGGGAAGTTTGTTTCTGGGCTAAGCCAGGCCAGATGCCCTGAGTCCGTCATGGTATAAATTATCAGAAAATGCTCAGTAGAGTCACAAAGACACTGAGCTTCTGGGAAAGGAAGGGACTGTGTTGCCAAGGACAATCTCACAGTGCCCAGGGACTGAGATGTCTTCCCCATGAATGATCGTGCATGGCCAGGGCACGGGCTGGTGAGTCACAGCGGAGACTCCTGCAGAAATCCAGAAACTGCTAACCGATCCTGCCTGGGACAATGAGTATGCAAGGAAAGACTGGCCCTTGGGGAGGCTGCCAGAAGTGTGTCTGTGCCTGTGTGGCTCCCAGGTGGATGGGCAGGGGGTGCCTTCCCCAGGAATCATATGTCAGTGAGACCCACATCACCACATCAAGAGGCCGCCATGTCACCAACCACCAACACAAACGTGGTTATCACAGGAAGTGAAGAAACAAATTCTCCTACAACAAGCTATTTACAAAGGTAGCTTCCTACAAAAACTACACTCCAATCTCAAGGTGACTTTGAAAATACATGGACAAAACCAGCTGTGGCCCACTGGTGCCGTGGTGACAGGACACCACGCCTGGGCAATGGCACAGGGACTTTCTGGCTCTCCGTTCTGGAACTGGGAGCCGGGGTCACAGCACTGGCAGGCCCAGCAACCCTGATCACTGTCTCCCCAGGCAGTGAAGGACAAAAGGGCAAAGGTAGCTGAATTTGACCTTTGGTGACAAACCCATGAGAGGAGATTCCCCTGGCTGTCAGGACTCAAGCCTGATACAATGACAACTGCCTTTCATCGTGGGCGTAGGAGGAACAGGCGCACAAACCCTAACAAAGCCCTTCTGTTCCTGAGAAACTTCTCTGTCCTTCATAGTAGGCACATGTGGACACACGCGTGTGATGACAAGATACCAGATATACGCAGCTTTAATGCCCCATCCTGGCAGCCAGTAGGTAGGCATGTGGTGCCATGGCTCCCGGGTTCACCTCAGCTCATCCGAGGTTCTTCATAAGAACGGGGCAAGGTGGAAGTGTGGCTGTGGCTCACAGCTCCTCTTGGCAAGGGCAGAAGTGGGCTGGCCTTGTGACTTCTGGACCAGTGGAAGGTGGTGGAGGTGACGTCGTGTGCGGCTCCATGCTGGACCAGTTCCCTGTGCCAGGGAGGAGGCTGAGCACAACTGGAGAGGCTGTGCCAGTCAGCTTCCCATTACTGCAACAAAATCCCAGAGGTGATCAACTTCAAGAGAGGAATGGTTAGTTTCAACTCTCAGTTTTGGAGGTTGCAGACCATAGTTGGGTGACCCTGTGGCTCCAGACCCATGTGAGGTGGCACATTGTGGCAGAAGGGTATGGTAGGGAAGCTGCTCCCCTCATGGCAGCTGGGGAAGTGAGAGCAAAAGGCAGGCCAGGGTCCCATCCCTCCAGGGCAGCCCTCCTGTGACCAGAAGTTTCCAACAAGGCCTCTATCTCCTGAAGGTTGCACACCTCCCAACAGCACCCCAGGCTGCAACACAGCTTCAGCAAATGGGCCTTTGGGGGAAGCTTCTCCAGCCTTCAGCAGACGCTCCGCCAACCTCTAGGACCCACCTGCTCCGTGCAGCCCCCAGTGAGCCCAGGCCAGACCAACAGAGGAACCGCCTGTGTCAGCTTAGCCCAGACGGGAGAACCACAGCAATATGAAAAGTTGTTTTTCAGGCTGTTTTGCAGTGGTTTGTTATGCAGCAGTAGTTAACTGATACAACAGATAAATAGGCCAAAGCCTTGGTTTCTTTCTTAAACTACCACATAGTAATTGTGTAAATATATGGGGTAGAATGTGTTATTTTGATACATCTATATATTGTGTAATTAGAGTCATTAGTTGTGTGTCACCTCAAACATTTATCATGTATTCCTGGTTAAATATTCAAAATCCTCTTTTCTACCTGTTTTGAAATATACACTACATTATCATTATCTAAAATCATTCTACTTTGCAATAAATACCAGAACTTATTCCTTCTCCCTAACTGGCTGAATGGATTCCATCATGTATATGCACCATGTTTTCTTCAGCTATTTGTCTACCGAAGGACACTTAGGTTGGCTCCCTATCTTGGGTAGGATGTAAGTTGTAGCCAAAACTCAGTTAAAGTATGAAGGACTTATAATTTTATGTTTCCATAATGATGTAATTCACTAAATTCAATAATGGAATAAAGAAAAACATATGATCATTGTAATAGATTTACAGTGTTTTAGAATATTTATCACCCCCTGAAATTTTAACAAACCACAAGTAGAAGAAAACTTACCTAACTGAAAAAACATTTATTAAAAATCCACCATAAATATCATACTCAGTGGTGACATTTTAGAATTCTTCCATTTAAAACCAGGCACGGTGACACACTGGGAGGCTGAGGCAGGAGGATCACAAGTTTGAGCCCTGACTAGGCAATTTAGAGACTTAGCAAGGCCCTGTCTCAAAGTAAAAAGAAAAATATTTTTAAAAGGGCTGAGGATGTAGCTCAGTGTGAAGGCCCTGGGTTCAATCTCTAGTACCACCAAAAATAATCAATCAAACTGGTAATAAGGCAGCTGCCCTCTCTCTATACTAGAGATCCAAGCTAATGCACTATGATAAGAAAACAAAACACAGAAGGCCAAGGAAATAACAAAGTATCATTATTCCAGACAGTATGATTAGCTTTGCAGAAACCTCAGAGGAGTATTAGATACCAAAAAGTATTAAATATGATAAAAGAATTCAGTGGGATTTCCAGATCCATTTACCTGTATCAACTCCAGGAACAAACAGAAATTCTGTCATTTTAAAATATATTATTTACCGTAACAGCAGAGAATAATTTTGTTTGAAGAATCATATGGTTTTATGGAGAAAGGTATAAACCCTATTAAAAAACAAAAATGAATACCTATATCAATGCAAAGATGTGCAATGTCCACTGTTAGAAAGATCTGATCTCATAGTAAAGACCAAGGCATCAATAATGGTCAAGACATGAAAGGAAGAGTAGGAGGAGGGGTGGGGAGGCAAAGGAAGAGGAGGGGCAAGAACAGGGAAGAGAAGCAGGGAGGGAAAATGAAGGTGGAAGAAGGAGGAAGACTTGCTCTACAACGAGCATGGAGCTATCTGAATCAGCACAGATGTTGTTGATGGAAGGGACGGACAGAAAGACTGAGAAAACAAGCCAGAGTCCAGGACCAGAACCGCATGCATCTAAAATCTCACGCACAGCAGAGTGGGCACTGCAAGTCTGCAGGGAAACACAGGACCTTATTCAAAGGATTATGCTCACTTCCTGCCTCATGCCATTCAGAAGGTAAATTCCCAGTGGAGTCCATGAATATAAACTTCCGTTTCTAAAAGAAAGCACAAGGGAATATCGTGACGGCTTCTGTGTACAGTCGGGCTTCTTAAGACACAAAAGGTGGAAAAATAAAGAAAAACTTGACATATTGGATTTTATTAAAATTTTAAAGCTCTGTTTTGTCCGTAACTACAGGAAATGAAAGGACAATCCTCAGAGGGAAAAATAACTTCCAAATATACAATGGGCAAAAAATTAGTATGCAGAGTAATTGAAGAGTTCTTTCATATTGATAACAAAAGAATTGGCAAAAACATTTCCCAAAAGAGAAAACACAGATGGCTAATCAAACATTTGAAAAATGCTCACCATCATAGTAATGAGACAAATGCTAATTAAAACAATGAGAAACTATTTTCTTTCTACCCACCAGATTGGAAAAAAATTAATGAACCTCTTGAGTAATTGGAAAATGAAAATTTAAACAATGGGATAGCACTTTATACACACGCCCTGGGGTTGTCGAAACTGTTAATCTAATCATAGAGCTGGCTTCTGGGATAGGTGGAATAGCTTGACTGGATATGGGTCCTGCAGATAATGATCACACAAATGGGTAACAGCAAAAGCGGCTATTTGAAGGCACTGGACAGTAGCCACACACAGGAGAACTGGAAACTGAGCCTGGAAAGGTGGGAACAGGTTGGGGGAGGTCTGCACACTTGGAGTTTCTGCCCAGGGAAGAAGACAAGGAAGAGGAAAGTGGAGGAGGAGGAAGAGGTGAAAAGGAAAGAAGACAATGGAAATCCTAGAACTGAAAAATGTAGCAGCTGAAATGAAAAAAAAATCAGAATAGAGGAAGCAGAAAAGTCAGCAAACCGGAAAAGAGAATAGATGATCTGATATACAGAACACAAGGAAAATGAGCAGAGCTTTGGTGGCCTGTGGGACAATATCGAGAGATCTGTTGTGTATAACTGAAGTCTTAGGAGAGAGACCACACTTTCACGTGAGTAAACAGCTGCTCCCTATTGGCCTCAGGGGCGCTCCTGCTGTAACTCCTTAAATCCACATACTACTGCAAAAACGACGGCTACAACCGTTTCTGTTTTAGAGTCAGTAACTGAGAGGGAGGGCTCAACATTTCTCTGGCTTTGACCACCAGGAGCAGACAGGGTGACCTTGTGATCAGCCACCAGGACTAGACAAGGAAGCTCTGTGGTTGGTTGGTTGGTGGGTTGGTTCGTTAGTTGGTTGGTTCATTGGTTGGATGATTGGTTGGTTAATTCATCGGTCGGTTGATTGGTTAGTTAACGGTTGGTTGGTCGGTAGTTGGTTAGTTGATTCATTGGTTGGTTGGTTGGTAGTTGGTTGGTTGGTGTATTAGTCAGTATTCCCTAGAGAAACAGATACAATGGTAGATATATGAATATTTAAGAGCTTACAATTTGGCTTCCTCGGGCTTCTTACAAGTCAGGCGCGGAAGCGTGCAGAGGGTCCGTCTACAAGCTGGAGATCTGGAGGGCCCAGCCGAAGGTCTGGAGGTCCGAAGGATCCAGGCAAAGGTCTGGAGGTCCGAAGGATCCAGGCGAAGGTCTGGAGGCCTGAAGGATTCAGGCAAAGGTCTGGAGGCCCGAAGGATCCAGGCGAAGGTCTGAAGGGTCCAGGCGAAGGTCTAGAAGTCCGAAGTATCCAAGTGAAGGTCTGGAGCTCCTCCAAAGGAAGCAAAACCGATCCCAAAGAAACTGGCCAGGCTAGATTCCTCTTTATTTTCCCTTTATACCATCTAGAGAATGGGCCGGCCTACGGTGGATCTTTTACACCCTGGGGTGTAGAACTGCTAAACCAATTTAGTTAAGTTCCTCTTACAAGTTGACACAATCAACCATCACAGTTGGTTTGCTCATTGGTTCATTAGTTGGTTGATTAATGCTTGGTTGGTTAGTTCATTGGTAGGTTAGATGATTCATTGGTTGGGTGGATGGCTGGATGGTTCAGTTTGGTTGATGGTTCATTGGTTTGTTGGTTGGCTGGATGAATGGATGGTTCACTGGTTTGTCGGTTCATCCGTTGATTGGTTCATTGGTCTGTCTCAGAGTGCAACATGCTTTTCTCTCTTCCCTCTGTCCCACTGTGCTTACAATTAATCCTCAGGACCCTGCAGATGTAGACTTACAATCCCCACCCTAAGGCAGGAAAGGAAACAGACATGGTAAGGTTCAGTAAGTGCCCAGATCACCCACTCAGTAAGAGGCACTGTACACATCATCCCCTTTCTTGGGCATGAAGGGGGAGATCTGTGTTTCAGACAGGGAAACATTGGGGCCCCCTCCCAGGGACTCAAGAAGGCAGGAACAAAGGTGCCCAAGAGCAATGGCCCCACAAAAATCAAGAGTCAGACCTTAGCTCTGACCTTGGGAGGAAGGGGTTGCTAAATCTCTGAGGAGGAAACTCAGTCCTAAAATCCACCATTACAATATCAGGGTTAGGGTGTTTCACATACATTTCCATCGGGGCTGAGAGGTGAGAAAATTGAAGGCACCCTGCTGGGGCCACTGCAAAGCTGCCCACCCCTAGTCGTGGGCCTGGTTCTGATCCTGCTGGTCACTCACGGGCTGGGGCTGGGGGGCTCCAGACTCGGGCTCCTGGGGGCCAAGGCAGGACGGCGCTTCTGTTTCTCTCTGCAGGTGAGCGCAGAGCCGCCCTGCTGGTCACCCGAGCAGCGGCGGCCTTGCTCTCCAGCGGCCGAGCCCCAGACGTGCTGCGAGACCTGCACGAGGCCTTCGGCGAGAGCCCCCGCGCGGCGCGGCGCCAGTTCCACGCGGTGCTGTCGGCCGCGGACCAGGGGCGCGTAAGGGCCCAGGCGCAGGAGGCCGCGGATCAGGGCTTTGCCCGCTTCCAGGAGGCCGTGCGCGGCCGCCCCGAGCTCCGCGAGGACACGGGCCGCGAGCTGCTGGCGCCGGTGACCCGCGCGCTCCGCGTCCTGCTCCGCGTGGCGCCGGGTGGGGCGCGAGCCGCGCTGGGGACCCGCCTGGCCGAGTGCCTGCTGCTGGCCGGGGACGTGGCCGGGGCCCACGCGCTGTGCGAGCGCCTCCTGCGGCCGCGGCGCGCCGGGGACCGAGCCGGGGACCGAGCCGGGGACCGCGCACCCCTGCTGGCCCTGCGCGGCTTCTGCGCGCTGCACGCGGGCGACGCGGAGCGCGCGCGCGAGGACTTCCAGGCCGTGGTGGCGCGCGGGGCGCCGTCCCCCGAGGGCTGCGTGCGCGCGCTGTGCGGCCGCGGGCTCGTGCGCGTGCTGGCGGGCCGCACGTTCCTGGGCGCGCTCGACTACGTCACCGCCTGCCGCCTGCGGCCGGAGGAGGCGCTGCTGGCCGCCAAGGCCTTGGTGCCCTGGAACCAGCGCGGGCTGCTGCGGACCGTGCTGCGCGAGGAGGGGAGCAGGATGCTGCTGCGCGCGCGGGGCCCGGGCTGCCGGAGCCGGGCCGCGGACACGCACGGACCCGGGGCGCAGGAAGGGTGAGAACTGCCGCGTGCTCGGCGGGGCAGGGGGCGCGGGGGCGCGCTTCCTCCTGCTGAGGAGGGTGAGTAAACTGAGGCAGGGTTGCGGGTGAGTTCTCTAAGCATCGGTGGCTATTCGGCCTCGGGCTTAGGAGAGGAAAAAGTAAAACTCGCACACCAGCCCACTGTTAGCATTTCCTTCTAGCCGTTTCTTTTTGTGCATATAAAACCTACCTCATAGAAAGGAGTTGCCCATGTATATGCAGTTTATATTCTGCATTTTTAACTTAATAGATCATGAAAATTTCCTCTGTTGCCAAACATGTCTCAGGGCAGCTCGCCGCAGTCCCATCCGGCGGTCTCACTGCTCGGCACTGCCTCGTCCAGCCCCATCCTTCGCTCTTCCTTGGAAGGCGTAGTGCAGGATGTCCTGTCTCCACAGTGTTTCGTCTGTAAGACCGAGACAGATGTAGAGTTCCTGGACTAGGGAGCCACCCCATCGTAGGGTCCCCACTGCAGGAGCTGCCCACCCTGTTCCAGGCCCGGCCTGCTGGCCATGGCTCCCCACCCAGCCCCACCCGCCAGGGTGAACCTCCAGCTGCCTGCCAGCCAATTTAGCACGGGGATCAGGGACCAGAGGCCTCCTGGGGCGTCTCTGATTGTGCCCTGCACATTCACACCCTGGCTTCCTTGACCTCCTGGGACAGTGCTTTGGCTGCCTGGTGAGGAGGAGCTTGCATTTGTGCAGTTCCGGGCTGTCTGTATTTATTATTTCTGGGCGCTGCTGCCTTGCAGCTCGGGCTGCTTTGCGCAGTGGGAATTTATTAGCTCACATTCCAAGAGCAGCCTGGTTCTAAACAGCACCCTGGGCCTGCACAGCCCAATTGTTAATCTGCAGAACAAGAAACTGAGGCTAGGTTTGCTTGGGGGTCAGCCCTCCACATACCACTCTGCCTCAGTTTCTCCTTCTGTAAAGTGCCCGTGGGGTGTCAGAGAGACCTGGGCAGGGGTGAGGGCCAAGGGGTGTAGTAAAAGGGATAGCCAGGGATGCTGGGAATGGTTCAAGGTTCCTTCCCCTGTAGTCCAGCGGGGCACAGGCGCTGCCCAGGGCAGGTGCGCAGGGCTGACTGGCCTGGCTTCCTGGGCGGGTGGAAGGGCCAGAGAAGAAGCCCACCCACCCTCAGCACCTCTCACCACAGGGATGCCTGTGGTGTGCACCAGCTTGCCACGCTGCTAGTGGAGCTGGACCCAGAGGACGAGGCCTCGCGCCTCCTGGCAGCTGATGCCCTATACCGCCTGGGCCGCCTCGACGACGCCCACAAGTCCCTGCTGGTGGCCCTGTCCCGGAGACCCCAGGCCACTGCAGTGCTGGTACGCCTGGCCCTGCTGCAGCTGCACAGGGGCTTCTTCTACGATGCCAACCAGGTGAGAAGGGAACCCTGGATCTAACAGGGAGGTAGGCAAGGGGTCTGGCTCTGTGGAGAGCATCAGACCTCCCAGGGCCCCACTCTGCACCCCACAGCACACTTTGCTCAGCTCCAGCTCTGCCTTGGCCACAGACCCTCACCCTCATGACCCTTGGTCCCCTCCTCGGTGCCTGTTCTCGCAAGTGGTCATGGGAACAAGCTGTGGCAGGTACCCCAGGGCCAGCAGGCTTCCTGCATGCAGCAGGTACTTCCTATGTGCTTTAGCTGTGTTATGAAGAAAAAGAGCCAAGCACAGAACATACACCGAGCTTCTCCCAAGCCCCCACGTAAACCAGGCTTGGCCCCAATCCTGCCTGGGGCTGGGGACTGGGCAGCAGAGGGGCCCCAGATCCTCAGCCTCTGCATGTCCCCAAGACACCCCCCTCCCAGGATGGCAGAGCCTCATGGCTTCAGGAGCACCAAGGTCTTGTTTGCACGACAGTCAGTAAGTAATGTTGGGGGATTTCAGGCTTCAGCGTCCCGGATGAGGGACCTGCCCACTCTGTCCTTCCCCTACCCCTGACTTGGTCTGGGATCCCAACCCCACCGTGTGTCCCGTAAGGAAAGGGTGGAAGGGAAGGATACTCAGAACCCGCCATCCTGCTCTGCCTAGGACAAGCTACTGCCCCAGAAACTGGCGGGGCAGCACTGGGCCTCCCTGTGGAGCCACCCAGGGATCTCACCCGCCCAGACCACAGCCCCACCCTGCAGGCCCCACCTGGGCCTGGGCTCCAAGTGGCCCCTGAGCCTCTGTGCTTTGATGGCCTGAAGTCCCTTCCTCGTGCTTGGCATCTGGTCCCCTTCCTCAGGGCAGGTAACCAAGGCAGGTCTCTGCCTCCTGTGGCACAGGAGGTGGCCAAGGTCAGGGACAGAGGTGGAGAACATCCTCCCCCGCCGCCTTTTCCCACGGTCCAAGATGGGGAGATGAAAACCTCCACAGACTCAAATGGCCACAGCTGCAGTTCAGCAAGTCTTAGTGCTTGGAAGAGACAGGACTCCCCTGGGAGAGTGGGGCTGGCAGGGGCAGTGTGGGCAGCTGGGAGAAGGGGATGGAAGTGGGGATTACCCTTGTCCCCCAGCTGGTGAAGAAGGTGGTCCAGGCTGGGGACACAGCCTGCCTCCAGCCCACCCTGGATGTCTTCAGCCATGAGGACCGGCAGCTGCTGCAGGGCCACTGCCACTCGAGGGCCCTGAGTATACTGCGGGCACGGCCGTGCGGGGCCAACAGTGGAGCCCCCACGCGGGAGGCCATCGCCTACCTCTCTCTGGCCATCTTTGCTGCAGGTGGGGCCTCTCACCTGCCTCAGCTGCATGAGGACCAGGGGTGTGAGGACCATGGGGTAGACAAGGTGGGAGCCACTCTCAGAAGGCGCCTTATACCCACCTGGGGTGTCAGGCACAGGGTACCGCCCTGCACCCTCCCTGGTGTGGGCTGACCTGTGTGTCCTGGGCAGGGCAGTAGGTGCAGCCCTGTGCTTTGGTGCCCAGTGCAGCATGCACCCCTGGTTGGGCACCAGGGGACACTGGATGCTGTGTTCTGACCACCCTCTTCCTGCAGGGAGTGAAGCCAGCGAGTCCCTCCTGGTCCGGGCCCGCTGTTATGGCCTCCTGGGCCAGAAGAATACTGCCATGTTTGACTTCAACTCCGTGCTGCGGGCTGAGCCAGGGAACGTGCAGGCTCTATGTGGACGCGCCCTCGTGCACCTGGCCCTGGGCCAACTGCAGGTGCTGGGCCACCTCCCCACCTGTGGATGGGGTGGGAGGACAGGGCACTACCTCCTGCTCCACCTGAAGACAGCAGGGCCAGGCCATCCTGAGCAGCGAGGTGCCCATCAGATCCCTATGTTCTCCTCCTCTACCTGTATCTCAATAAGTGCTGGCATCGATTAGTCATGTCTGCCACGGGCACAGCAATGGAGTCTACAAGACTCAGACATAAAGTGAGGTATCCCACATTTAAGACATTCTGTAGAAACTGCGAGGAGCTGGGGATTTAGCTCAGTGGTCAGAGTGTCTGCCTCGCAAGCACAAGGCCCTGAGTTTGACCTCCAGCACAAAAAAAAAAAAACTGCAGCAATTGAAAATAAAATGTTGAGGGCCAGGCTGGTGGGACAAGACAAGACATCTCATTCACAAGGTGGGACTCTTTTTATGGGATGTACCTTCTTTGCAGCTACCCTGTATGCTGCCTGCTCTGGTTTGGGGGCACCCATATAGGGTCCATGTCCTCTCCCTGAGCTCCTCCCAAGCCCAGACCTGGGACCAGGCCCAGGGAAGGAACCCCAGACAAACTGCTTCTCCTCTCGTGCCTCAGTCTCCTCTTCTCTAGAAGGAAGAGGTGCAAAACCAATGATCAAAGAAGAAATCACAAGGGAAATCAGTGGGTATGGAGAGATGAATAAAAACACCATCCACCAAAACTCATGAGACACCACCAACCAGTGCTAAGGGAGAATTTTAGAGCTATCAATGCTTAGATTAAAACACAAGGAAGATCTCAATTTACCAACCTAAATTCACAATTTAAGGAACTAGAAAAAGAGCAAATTAAACCCAAAACTAATAGAAATAATAAAGACTGAAGTAGAGGTAAATGAAATTGGTAATGGAAAAACAATAGAGAAAAATCAATGAAATCTAAAAGTTGATTCCTTGAAAAAAATCAAAATGGACAAACCTTTAGCTAGATGGATGAGAGAGAGAATGCAAATTACAAAAATCAGAAATGACAATGGAGACATGACTACCAATTCTACAGAAATAAAAGGAGTTGTAAGGGAGCACTGTAAACAACTGGATAATCCAGATAAGATGGACAACGTTGAACAGAGAAGCAAAACCTGCCAGCACTAAGTCACAAAGAAATAGAAGAATCCAAACAGGCCTACCACTAGGAGGGAGATCAAATCAGAGATCAGAAATCTCCCAAAGAAGACAAGCTCTGGACCTGGGCTCCACTGGTGGATTCACCTCACTTTTAGGGAAGGGGCACCGATCCTTCTCAAACTTTTCTTTAAAACTGGAAGAGGAGAGAGTACTTCCTAATGCCGAGGCCAACAATACCCTGGCTCCAAAACCAGACGGGTGCTACAAAGAAAGGAAACTACAGACAAGCACAACTTGGGAACACTGATGCAGAAATCCTCAACAAAATACTGCCCAAGCAGCCTCAGTGGCCCAGTGAGTGGTCTACACATGATGGTGGAGTGGGATTTATTTGTGGGATACAAGGATGGCTCAGTATGTAAAAGCTGACCAGTATAATATAGAATTAACAGTGTAATTAACAGAATAAAGGGAAATGCTTGCCACACCATTAAACACAGGACAGGAAGTCCTAGCCAGAGCAGCTAGGCAAGGAAAAAAAATACAAGAATCAGACTGGAGAGGAAGAAGTAAAAGTATCCATGTTGCAGATGATCAGGTTTCATACGTGGAAGACCCTGAAGAATCTCTGAAAAACCTATCAGAGTTAGTAAGAGAATTCAGCCAAGTGGCAGGACAGAATCAGCACTTGAAAATCAGTTGTATTTACACAGTAACAATGAGCAATCTGAAAAGAAAATTTAAAGAATTCCATTTACAATACTATCAAAAATAATACGATACTTAGAAATTCACCAAGGAAGACAAAGATCTGTGCAATTAAAACTACAAAACATTGCTGCAAGAAATGAAAGATAAGGTGAGTGTGCAGGGTTCCCAGAAGGCTCTGCATTCCTCTGGCTTCCTCCGGATCTTCTGAATGAGCGCGTGAACCGCTGCCTGCAGCGTAATCATAGTGCTTCACGTCCCCAAGGCCCCAGGCTTTGCCCAGATGCTCAAGGAGGGAGCAAAAGATTAGAAGAGGCTGTGTATAGAAATATACAAGCTTGCAAGGAGCTTGCCCAAACCACTCGTACAGTATATGGACCAAATGGAATGAACAAAATGGTTACCAACCACCTGGAGAAGTTGTTTGTAACAAATGATGCAGCGACTACTTTAAGAGAGCTAGAAGTACAGCATCCTGCTGCAAAAATGATCATAATGGCATCTCATATGCAAGAGCAAGAGGTTAGAGATGGCACAAACTTTGTACTGGTCGTTGCTGGAGCTCTTCTGGATTGGCTGAAGAACTTCTCAGGATTGGCCTATCGGTTTCAGAGGTTATAGAAGGTTATGAAATGGCCTGCAGAAAAGCCCATGAAATTCTTCCTGATTTGGTCTGTTCTGCAAAAAACCTTCAACATGTTGAAGAAGTGTCATCTCTACTTCGTACCTCCATAATAAGTAAACAGCATGGTAATGAAGCATTTCTGGCCAAGCTTATTGCTCAGGCAGGAATATCTATTTTTCCTGACTCCGGCCATTTCAATGTTGATAATATCTGAGTTTGTAAAATTCTGGGCTCTGGTACCTTTTCCTCTTCAGTATTGCACAGCATGGTTTTTAAGAAAGGTGACATAACATCTGTCAGAGATGCAAAATTTGCAGTGTACTCCTGTCCTTTTGATGGCATGATAACAGAAACTAAGGGAACAGTATTGATAAAGACAGCTGAAGACTTGATGAATTTTAGTAAGGGAAAAGACAATCTCATGGATGCACAAGTCAAAGCTATTGCTGATACCGGTGCAAATGCCATAGTAACAGGTGGCACAGTGGCCGATATGGCTCTTCATTACGTGAACAAATACAATATCATGTTGGTGAGGCTTAACTGAAAATGGGATCTCAGAAGACTATGTAAAACAGTTGGTACTACAGCTCTTCCTAGATTGACTCCTCCTGTCCTTGAAGAAATGGGACACTGTGACAGCGTTTACCTCTCAGAAGTTGGAGACACACAGTGTTGGTTTTTAAGCATGAAAAAGAAAATGGTGCCATTTCTACTGTAGTACTTCAAGGCTCTACCGACAATCTGAAGGATGATATAGAAAGAGCAGCAGATGATGGTGTTAACACTTTCAAAGTTCTCAGGAGGGATAAATGTCTTGTACCCGGAGGTGGAGCAACAGAAATTGAATTGGCCAAACAGATCACATCATATGGTGAGAGCTGTCCTGGACTTGAACAGTATGCTATTAAGAAGTTTGCTGAGGCTTTTGGAGCTATCCCACGAGCACTGGCAGAGAACTCTGCAGTTAAGGCCAATGAAGTAATCTCTAAGCTTTATACAGTACATCAAGAAGGAAATAAAAATGTTGGATTAGATATTGAGGCTGAAGTTCCTCCTGTAAAGGACATGTTGAAAGCTGGTGTTCTAGATACTTACCTGGGAAAATATTGGGCTATCACAATGGCTACTAATGCTGCAGTCACTTGTACTTAGGGTGGATCGGATCATCATGGAAAACCAGCCGGCAGGCCCAAGCCTCCAAGTGGAAAGAAAGATTGGGATGATGACCAAAATGAGTGACTGGCTTAATTTTTACTGTACATGAACGTAGTAGTATTCTAGGAATTCCTAATGTTTTCTTACTGTCTCCTTAAATTAAGAGTGTATGTTTGTTTGGTCAGCTAAATGATATAATAAACATATTGTTACTGTTAAAAAAAAAAAGAAAGACAAATAAATGAAAATACATTCCATATTCATGGATTAGGAAACTTAGTATTGTTATCAATATGACCCAGTTATCTAGGATCAGTGTAATCCCTGCAAATCCCAGTGATGCTTTTTCCAGCAATTAAAAATAAATAAAGAAACTCTTCCTAATATTCATATGGAGTCTAAAGGGACCCTGAGTAGTCAAAGCCATCTTGAACAAATCCAGAGCACTGAGGCTTCCTGGTTTCTAAACTTACTACAAAGCTACCATTATCATATCAGTGTAGCATTGGTGTAAGACAGACATCTGTCCCAACGGAATGGAGGGCCCAGAACTAAACCCTCACATATAGAACCAAAGGATCTTTAATAAGCACGCCAAGACCATTCAGTGGGGAAAGAAAGATACCTTCAATAAATGGTCCTGCAAAAGCCATGTGCAAAGGAATTTGGATCCTTAGCTCACGCCATTTACAAAAATTAAAGTGGATCAAAGCTCTCAATGGAAGACCTGAGACATCATGGTTAAAAATTTCAGGATTTTGGATTTGACAATAATTTCTTAAATATGACGCCAAAGGCACAGGTAACAACAAGAAAATAGACAAGTTGGACTTCTGAAAAATTTAAAAGTTTTGCACATCCAAAACAATATGAATAAAGTAAAAAGACAACATAACAGGAGAAAATATTTACAAATCATGTATCTGATACGTGATTAATATTCAGAGTACATAAAGAACTAAAACTTCACAGTAACAACAAACACTCAGTTCAAAAATGAGCAAAGACCAGTAGAAGAATGAAAATAAAGCATTACAAATTAACCCCAAGAAAGAAGACAGAGGTTCATACAGACAGAACAACCAAGAGACCAGCAGCAGGAAGAAGATGGCCACAGTGGTCCCTGGCCCCTGGCAGCTCAGATGCAAATGACTTACTTGCTCGGTTGATTATCAGTTGATTAACTGAGTGACCTCCAAGGCCCTGTGTGCTTCCACAGCCTGGTCAGGGCAGCAGCTGAGGGCCTGGGTCCCCAGGCAGGCTCTCCCTCTGCCTTCCACACCTCTCACAGGCTTGCGTGCTCCACTGGGCCTCCTCCTCTGGGCCCAACGTCCCAGGTATGGGGAGGAGCAGCTAACCATTACCCACCAGGAAGACAGGCCACCCACAGAAGGGAGCTGCCAGGGACAGCTGCAGGCCGCAGGTGGCATTGTGAGGCTGAAACCAGGAGATGATGGCTGGACATGGGTCTGGCCTCCCAGAGGGTACAGGCCAGTGAAGGACCTCAGGGTCCTTCAAATGCCCAACCAGGAAGGTAGTGGTAGGACCACAGCCGTGGAGAAGGGAGGGGCAGGAAGCAGCTTGGTGTCCCAGCCTGCTGTCCCTGCACCCACCCTGCCCTCCTCCCTTGCAGGAAGCTGTAGATGATGTTGCCTCTGCCCTGAGGCTCAACCCAGGAACTGTGGTCGCTGAGCTCCGCTCTCTGAAGCCAGAAGCCCAGGTGCTGCTCACTCAAGGCCTCCATGCCCGCTGCCGGGCCCTTTTGAGCCAGCCACCTGACGTCAGGGCACCCCTCACAGACGAGGACACCCAGGGCCTGCTTGCTGTGGGAGAGGCGCTGACCAGAGTCGATGCTGCACAGCTGAGCTGGCACACCCTCCTCACGGACATCCTCATGACGTTGGGTATGGGTCACCCAGGAGCAGGGATGTGCCGTCTGTCCCACACCCCTGACCCTCTATTTTTTTCTGCAAAGTGGGACAGAGAGCCCCTGGTGAACTAGCTCCTGGGTCCTTTCTGCCCCAATCTCATGGCTGCAGCCCATAGGGCCCACCATGGAGCCACTGTCCCTTTCCTCTGGCCACTGGACTGGAAGAGGTTTTGGGGGCTTCATAAAAGGACTCGAACTCGGCCCCTCACTCACTCGAGCAAGCCAGAAGCAGTGGTTCAGGGAAGCCAGGCCTTTCCTGGGCACAGTGGTCTTTCCTGCCAGCTCCACCTGCTCAGCTTTGGCTGGGCAATCACTTCACCACTCACTTGAGGGACACCCTCTGCAGTCCATGTCTGCCTCCCTGAGTCTTTAGGGGGCCTCCCCAAACCTGCTGCTCTGGGCAGGCCCACTCTAGCTCCCGGGGCTCAGAGAGAAAGCAGCCTATGGTGACCTCCTGGAAGATCAGAGCCTGCTGCCCCTTCTAGGGGTCTTGGAGGACAGCGGTCACTAGGAAGTCCACACAGCCTGCACGGACTCCCAGTGTGCAGCCGACTCTGTCCTGGGGCTAAGCATCCATCAGCCGGCCCTTCAGTCAGCTCGGGCAGAGAAGGCAGTGGCAGCTTCCCAGGGCTGCATGTCCCACCTCTTCTGTGCACCCTGCCCCAGCCCCACGCTCACGTCCTTCCTGGATCCCCACAGGCAGGTATGAGGAGGCTGACACCCGCCTGCAACCAACCCTGGAGCCCTCCCCACCACCAGCGGCAGCCCGGGCCCGGAGGGGCCTGCTCCAGTTCAAGAAAGGGGATGTGGCCACCGCTATCCGGGACCTGCAGTGCCTGGCAGAGACGGATGCCCAGGACCTCAGCTTCCTGCTGCATCTCCTACAGCCCTCAGAGCGGCAGAGCCTCACCCAGGTGTGCAAAGCCCCATTCCATCCCCTGCCCAATACCACGGGCTCAGATCCCCTGGCCCAGCACCCAGGCAGGTGGCTCTTCACTCCCCTCTGGTGTATGGGGTGTGAGTAAGAGGTCCTGGGTCTGGCCTGGGAAGATAATCTGTGGTCACCATAGCTGACAGCCTCACTGACCTCCCAACTTCTGTGAAAGGGGAGCGAGTACAAGCCACCAGTGACCCCGGGGAAGGGAGGGGTCCTCTCCTTAGACAGTAATGGCAAATTTTTTAGAGCTTTCAGTAATACAAACAGTACGCTGTGGCGTGGGTGCTCTAGGTTCGCCACCACTGCCTTAGAACGAGACTGAGCCAACCTGGAGCACCTGGCCAGGCAGGAAGCCCACCCCAGTGCCGCCTCAGGCCAGGAGCACAGGCTTCAATGCCGGAGGCACTCAGGGTCCCATTTGTGACCTCCGCATGCCCTGCACGCTTCCCTTTCCCTGCTGCTTCCAGGTTCTAGCAGGAAACAAACCACAATGGGCACTTCAGCAAACGATGCTATTCCTTCCAGCAAACCTCACCAAGCATTCCAGCAAATTCCACTGGGGGTTTCAACTGAAAGCCGCTGGCCACGGGGTTTTGGGAGCATCCTCCAGCAGGAGAAAACTGTGGCCCTGGCAGAGGCTGCAATGGTTGTGGGCAGGACTAGAATTCAGAGGAGCTGAGCAGACATCTCAGAGCTCTGAGGGAGGACAGGGCGAGGCACAGAGGCCTCTGAGCCAAGAGTGAAGGCCCAGCTCAGGTCTCTAAACCCAAGACTGGATTGGGTGCTGAGCTGAAAGGGTTAGGGTTAGGCTGGATGGGGCTGGGGCTGGGCTCTCGGAGCCTGGAGAGGAAGTCTGGTTGGGGACTAGAGCAAAGGGACTAGAGGTGACGTTCTGAGAACCTGGTGGCAGGGCTGGGGGGAAGTCCCAGGTCTTGAGGGGCTGACTGGGCGGGATCTTGGAGCTGGGAGGTGTTAATAATGTGAACCAGAGAAAGAATGAGATGTGGCTTCAAAACAGCAACAAGCAGGCTTTACTTACACAGCAAACCCAGCCAGAGGGGAGACTTCTCAGGAACAAAGGAGAAGTTCTCTGGGGCTGTCAGAGCAGGGAGTTTTATAGGGTGCAAGCATGTAGCAGAGGAAAAGAGTGAGTTCTTTGTTTAGCTCCTTGTGGCTGTGGGGAGGTGAAGAGGGGGGCAGTCTGAGTGGGTCATTTTCCTCTGCACATAGGCATCTCATGGGCTTCTTTATCTTGTCTCAGCAGGTGTTGGTCTCAGGGAGCTCTTGGGGAAAGTGGCCTTGAGCTCAAGTTTGTTTTGAGCCCTCGTATCTGTTTTGGGCCTGGCTCTGGGAAGCTGTCTTGTAATCAGAATGAAGCAAAGCTACCCTGTAGCCAGAATATAACAGGAGAGGTCTGGTGCAGGGCGTCTGTTGGGTGGGGAGATTTGGGGGGGGTGCTGCTTGGGCCAGGGTTTGAGTTGGGGGTGCTGGCTGGACCAGGGTTCCAGAGTTGCGAGAGAGGCTGGCTGGGGGTGGGTAATTGGAGCTCAGAGGAGGTGCGGTGATGGGAGTATCGGAGCTCTGGGAATGTTGGGCGAGGGTCCCGAATTCTAGTGCTGGTGGGGGTGTCGGGGCTCGCCTTCCTTGGCGCTGAGCAGCCCTGGGGACGGAGTCCAGCACAGCCTCCCGAAAGCCCAGGCCCCACCCGTCCCAGAGCGGCGCCCCGCAGTGAATCCCGCACCTGGGGAGGCTCTGGGGCTGCTGAAAGAACCCCAGTGAGAGCGGACTCTGCCAGTCTCGGGTGTGGGTCAGTGAGAGGAGTGCAGAGCTGCACCACATCCCGGCCTTAGGGCGGCCCATGACACTGTCCTGAGTCGAGCTTGGTGCTGTCCTAGGGCCGGGCACCTTGGAGGTGGGCAGCAGAGACCAGCTGGGCAGAGGCTGCCACGGCCTGGGCTGACACTGCTCCCTCCCACCCTCCATGTCCCCTGCGCAGGCCTCAGCCCAGGAAGCCAGCACTCTCCTGGATGCAGGGCAGCCCGGGCAGGCACTGGGCTACTGCTCCCTGGCCGTCCTGGCTGGGGGCAGCCTTACCTGTCACCTGCGTCTACGGGCCACCTGCCTGGGTGAACTGCAGGAGTTTGACCGGGCCCTCAAGGACCTGGACCGCGTGCTACAGGAGGGTGCCGGGGACAGTGACCTGCCGGGGCGGGCAGAGGACTTCTGCTCCAGGGGCCGCCTGCTGCTGGGTCTGGGGGATGAAGAGGGGGCTGCAGGGGCCTTCACCCAGGCCCTGGAGCTGTCACCTGCCCTAGCCCAGCGCAGCCTGTGTGTGCGGCCAGGTCAGGCCCCCACTGCCCATATGTTCCTGCACTTCGGGCAGCGCTGCCTGGAGGAACAGCGCTACAAAGAGGCCTGGACAGCAGCCCGGAGCGGCCTCCTGGTGGACCCCAACCACGGTGGCCTGAAGAAGCTGAAGGCAAGAACCCGGAGAGAGGCATCCTTAGGCTGCCGGCTGCACTGATGGAGCCAGTCCCCTCCCACGGGGCCCCGACTTTCTCACCTTGGGTGCACCAGCTCCCAGATCGATGAGGTGCCTGCCCCACCTGCCACCCTTCCAGCCCCAGCATGGGCTGGCGTTGGACAGCCAGCTTTCCACCCCTTTGCCTTAGGAATGAAAGGAAGAGCTTCCCAATGGCGAGAGCCCCGCCCCAGTGGCACTCAGCCCCTACTGCAGTGGACAGCCTCGCTCCTGTGGTGGGTCCCCTTTGCCCAAGCCTTGAAGCCGACTCAGATCTGTCCCTAGCCTGGGGGTCCTGCAGGTTGGTTGGGACCCAGGGCAGCCCCTGTGGCCTTGGGGGAGGTGTGCCAGCCCAGATGGCCCCTCTGAACATAAAGCTGCCTTTAACTGGGCCCTGACCTGAACCCCCACAGGGCCTTCCCCAAGACGGCCTCTCCACCATGCTGCCCACGCTGGAAACTGGCCTTGGGGGGAGGTCGTTCACTGGGGAATCCACTCCCAGCCGTCCCCTCCTTTCCACGCAGAGACCCCAGACTCCTGCTCGGCTTGCATTCTGTCCACTCTGTCAGAATTTGCTCCCCACCATAGATTAAACTTTCCTGGCAGTCTTGCTTCCTGCCAGTTTGTTTGGAAATCCGGGCCCTGTCCTTCCTGTCACTGTCACGCAATGAGCCCGCAGCTGAAAGGTTTTCACTTGCCCCTGAACCAGAGGAGCCCTGGGCAGATCAGCGGGGTGTGAAGCAGCCTTCCCAAGTGCTGCCCAAGGGGCAGGGCCACCGCCTACCTGCTTCACCTTGCTCCTAGGCACTCGCCGGCCTCCTCCTGGCTGGCCATTCCTCCCATGGTCAGCCCTGCCACCATCACACCCCTGCTTGCCTCGTGGGCACCCCAGGCCAGTCCACCCGGGCTGTCGTGGTAGTGGCCCCAGCCCTGCCCGACCCTGGGCAGCACCAGAAGTGGCCTGGTGGGGCCGGCAGCCTCCTTCCTCCCCAGGCTCCACCACTCTCAGCATCCACTAGGTAGGGCGACCTCAGCCATCTGCTGTTGTCACCCAGTCGGTGCCACCCAAGACCTGTCAGGCTTCACCACAGGGGCTGGGCAAGGACTCAGTGTCGTCCCACGTCAAAGGCAGAGGGGACAGGACCCCAGAGAGGGAGAAGACTCCTGTGGGCACTCAGCCCATCGTAGCTCCTCACATCCCTCCATCCATCTGTCCCTGTCTACCCTTTTGTCTCTGCCTGCACTCAGCAGGTCACCTAGTGTTTGCCTACAGCCCCGGGGCCAGGGGCTTTGCCAGGTTTAGGGACAGGGTCATGAGCTCAGGTGGGCCTGAGCTGGAGGGGCTGGAGCTGCAGGGCACAGTGCAGCCCCCAAGCGGCAGGAGAGCAGAGACGGTGCCAGGCGTCCCCGGGGACACCCTCCCGCCCTGGGCCTTTGTTCAGCCATCCTCCCACCTCCTACCTCAGATGTCCTGCCCGAGTATGCTGGCTTACAGGGAGGGGTTCCGGCTCAGCCTCACCTGTCTGGCACCTTCCTGTGGCCCTATAGCCCCCAGAATTCAAATATGGGGATTCACACCACTAGGATGGTATGGAGAGGTGGAGTGTTTAGGAGGTGATCAGAGCCTAAAGAATGGGGTTCGTGCTTTATGAGACCCCAGAGAAGTGGGACATGGTGGTGCACACCTGTAATACCAGCTACTCAGGAGGTTGAGGCAAGAGGATCTCAAGTTCAAGGCCAGCCTGGGAAACTATCTCAAAATAAAAAGGGCTGGGGGCGTAGCTTAGAGATAAGAGAATTTGCCTAGCATGTGTGAGGCCCTGGGTTTGATCCCCAGTATTGCAAACAAAAAGAGAAAGGCCCTTGCCCCTTCCACAATATGAGGATGCAGTGGGAGGTGCTGTCTGTGACCCAGGCTGCAGCCCCCAGCACACCAGACAGAGCCTATTTAATGGGCCCCATCTCCGCAGAGCTGTGAGAATGACGTTTCTGTTACTGCTGAGCCACCCGTGACACGCAGACCAGCATGGTACCCAGTGGCCCGGAATGGACAGATGGGGTTACGTCTGCCCCCGCCCACCACGTCCACCTTGCCAGCTGACCCCAGGCCCCTGGGGACAAGGGACCAATCTTAGCTGCCCAAGCTCCATCCCCTCTGGACCCAGCTGGGCTGCACTGACCCAGCCTGGGCGGACCCGTAACAACAGCCCCTCCACGTGCAGCAGAAGGGTCCGGGAGAGTGCAGTACGCTGCCAGCGACATCTCAGAGTCAGGCTCGGGTCTCTGCTGCAGGCTGAGGAACCGGGCCCACGTGTACCCTGATGGGCGGCCCTGGGTTCAACTCCTTCCTGCCAGGGAATTCGGGGCTCTCTGCTTTGTTAACTGTGGCCCCGTCAAGTCCAGATTTCCCCAGCCAAGGACTGTGCTGGCCACGGAGTTCAGAACGCCCTCCAGGCCGCCATGGTAACAAACCTGCCCTGCCTTCTGCCCAACAGCCCGGGCAGCGTCTTCTGGTGCAGGAGCCGTTTCCTCTCAGGTCCAGCCCAGGAGCACGCGGTAAATGACCCTTGTTACAGGTCTGGTACCACAGGGGTGGCTGTGGAGGAGGACGGGCCGGGCCTCCTTGACATGACCCACGTGTGTTGTGAGGGGTTTGGGGAAGGCAGTGCCCTCAGATTTGGGAACACACTGCTTCCACCAGAAGAGCTCAGAGGCCAGGATTCGGGGTCCTAAGCTTCGTCTCAGCCAACAAGACATCCCCACTCCATGTTTCAGGGCCCTGTTCCTTCTGCATCAGCACACTGACTTCTAAGAACTTGGCAGGGCTTGGTTTGCACCCCACATTGGAATCCTTCTGCAGCCTCCCCGCAGTCTCAGCCCTGAGGCTGCAGGACACCAGGGGCTCCTGCGGGGTGACCTGGGGTGCTGGTCCTCCGAGTCCAGTGCCCTGAGCTTGTCATTCCCTCCTGCTGGAGCTGCAGGTGATCAGGGAACCCCCACCATGGCCCTCCTCATCCCTGTCACGAGAAGCCAGCGATGCCCTGGGTCCCCAGTTCCCACTTCCTGTCAGAAAGAGCACGCGCTGCAGTCAGGCTCAGGGACAAGCGGGCTGACCCTGTCAGCTCTTGATGAGGGTTGGGCCGCTCCTTCCACTGTTGTCTGCCCAGACAGGTCCACTGGGAGGCGGAAACTGCACGGTGATTCCGAGGGTGTCAGTTTACTATGAAGAAGTGCGAACCCATTATAAAGTTGCTGGTTAGGTATTTGGGATAAAAACAGCTGGAGGATCTGAAAGCAGCAACCGCAAAGTTCAGAGAATGACAAGACGCCTGTCAGACAGACCTCAGTCATCGGCCCCTGAACTGGGCCTGGCACTGGGCTCACCTCTCTCCTGGGTTGGACTCTGCAACAAGTCCATAAACCCCTTTCATGGGAGAGGGGCCTGATGCTCCTGCTCTGTTTGGGGGCCGGGCTGGTGGCGCCATGATGAGACCCAGCCCCTTCCCACCCATCCAGGCTACATTGGCCCCACTCCAGGAGGCAGCACCATGGTGGGGGTGTCTGGGGACCCCGAGGACATCCGTGCACAGGGCAGGGACTTGCCTCCAGACTCAGAAGCCAGACAAGAGGCCGAGTGGACTGGCAGCCAAGGGCAGGCCTCTGCGGGGCCTGAGGGCTGTTCCCACAAGCAGTATGGATAAAGGCCAAGTCTAGACGTGCCCCGGCCCAGGCACTGAGGTAATGAGGGGCACCCGCACACAGTCACAGCCACCTCCTTGGACCCCTGGGCCACAGCTCTGCACACCTTACAGCAGGAGTGCACAGGAAGCCCCCAGTCTCCCTGACCTCCTCTGAGAGAAAGGATTGGAATCTACCCTCGGGCGTGCCAGGCTGCAGCCCTGACAGAAGGTGTGTTCGCGTGCTGCCAGAGCACCTCTCTGGCACTGCGATGGGGCTCTGTAGTGCCCTCTCCTGGCTGCGCTGAGCTGACAGGTACCAGACCAGGACCCCGAGCCTCTGGCTCATGTCTGCTCTAGGGGAGGGTCCAGGGACAGAGCAGCCCCAAGCTGGGGGAGGGAAAGCGGACTCAGAGATGGCCTGGCCCCTGCATCCCAGGTGGCCAGGTGGCCTTGGGTAGGGGAGGGCTAAGCATGGGCCAGGCCTGGAGTGAGGAGGGGAGGTGCAGGGCTGGCCTGGAGGCTCAGGGTCCATGGAGCTTTTGCCACGATTGGGGCAGGGGTCTTGTGTCTGTTCCTCCCTCTGTGGCCTTCTGACGCTGGTCTCCTGGTGTTGGAGGCTCTGGCTGGTCCCCAGGGCCATCGAGCTCTGTGAGGGGACCCCAGCCAACCCAGCTGGGCCCTGGCCCACTCCCAGTTCCCCAGAAAGTGGGGGTTGGTTTGAGGCCCAGCCTCAGAGGTCCTCTGACCACAGACTGAAGCTTCTGATGTGGATGCTCTTTTGCCCCGTGATCCCTGGCTCTATGGCCCCATCCGACCCAGACGCCTTACAGGGTCAGACCTGGGGCAAGGGAAGGAGGACTTGCCGTGTGGAATTCTGAAACACAAAGAGATGGGACTGGAGAAGGGGACACCTGGGTTCCCATGGGGGCATGCCTGGCTCAGACCCTGCACCCCATCAAGAGTGGGTCTGCGAGCTGGGCGTGGTGGTACATGCTTGTGATCCCAGCACTTGGGGGGCTGAGGCAGGAGGATCACCACAAGTTCTAGGCCAGCATGGGCTACACAGTGAGTTCAAGGTCATCCAGAACTACACAGTGAGACCCTATCTTAAAAAAACAACACAAAACAAAAACCCTAGGCCTGGGTCACTGGCTTAAAGTCAAAAGCCCTGTGTCTCTGACCCCCCACTCCCTGCCTCACACTGCCACTCTTGTCGCAGTGGAAGAGGGAGAACTCCAGGCAGGGTCTAGGGAGCCGACATCTCCCAGCCAGGTGGTTGGGGTGGACGGGATAGGGGCCTGGGTGGCACCCTGGGCAGGCCTCTCCCCCACCCGAGCCCCCATGGAACTCCGGAAGGAGGGTGTTGCCACCTCCAGGGAGCCCTCGCAGCATCACAAAGGCCGGAAGCAGCTGGAGTGACCTCATGGCATGGCCCCACGGCGTGGCCCCGCCGCCCACTGCCACATACCTAGACCGGGGCTCAACCCTTGGCCAGGGCACCCCAGCTCCAGAACCTCCCAACCCAGCCTTCAGGGACCTGCTGCAGGTGGCGGCCGCTCCTCAGAGACGGAAAGGTGAGGTTTTCTGGGTGAGAACCACCTGGCCTGCTGTCCTGGACAGCGCTTGAGGACACCTGCCCAGAGGCCAGTCACTTTTCACAGGGCTGGAAGGTGCTTCCTAGGTGACCTCACCTGGCTCTCCCCGGGACAATATCCCAGAGAGACACCGTACTGCCTGGCACACAGCCCTGCCGCCTCTGGCCAGGGTCGCCCAGCTCCATTTGAAGGCCTTCACTCGTGGGAGCACCCAGCTCCACGGGAGGTGCAGGGGAACTTGCAGGACACAGAGGGAGGTGGCAGAATGCATGAGTGAGTTTGACTCTGAGCAAGGAAATATGATGTCAGTGAAACCTGAGCCACAAATCCTGGGACGGACACAGACTTGGCCGGGAATTCCTTGGTGCATCACCTCACGCCTCCCTTAGCAGATGTATGGACCCGGGCAGTGGGCACTAGTCCAGGTGCAGACCAAGTCCTGCCCCTGGGGAAGCCTCAGCCACACGGGACAGTGGAAACAGGAGCGGGTCGGTACCGGTGGGACTTGCCGTACTAGGGGGACACAGTAGGGAGAGGCTGAGGCTTTTTCAGTTGCACCCAGAGGCCAGGTCAGGGAAGACCCCCTAGGAAAGGTGACTTTAGTGGGGACCTGGGGGTAGAAGGTGCTGACGAAGGGGGCACTGAGGAGGGGGCTCCTGTAGGGGTGGCAGCCATAAGGGTCGTCTCATGCTGGGACAAGAACAGGGTCCAACTGCTCCTCCAGGAGGCATGGGTGCCACAAGACCTGGGAGGAACATCCCCTGTTTAGGGACCCCTCAGGAGAGATGGGGGACAGAAATGAGAGGACGTCAGACCCAGGAGAACTCAGGGAGCAGGACTGGATGGGCGTGGGGTCACACGAGGGGTCCACTGTGACTCCAGGGTTTGGCAGCAGCAACTGGGAGATGTGGGTCATCTTGGGGGAAAAGACCTTTGGCGGAATCTCCTAGGGGTGCCACAGCTGCAGGTGGAGGTGCCAGGTGAGTGCAGGTAGCCCTGTAGACCAGGGGATGCACAAGGGCACCCCGAGCGAGGAGACTGAGGCAGGCAATGGAGGGGCACAAGATGAGGTCCCAGCCCTGGTCAGCACCATATTGGGGAACTGAGAAGACCAGGTGGCCCTGTGGCCTTTGCAGGGACTCACCCAGCAGTTCTCAGCCTCCCCTCAGGCTGGGCCATGCTGAGACCCCTGTGAGCTGGGCAGAGTATAGGCAGAGCCCCGGGGTCATGGGGTAAGAACACAGAACGCAGCCATTCACGGGTCACAGGGCTCGCAGCTGCCTGCCCCAAAGCGGATCTGCCTTCTCTGTCCCCAGCCTCCTCCGGGACAGCACATCAGGAGGGCACCGGCTGCTTCCCGGGCCCAGGCATCACTCAGGGACGGGGCTCTGAGTGCCAGAGAGGGATGCACATTTGGGCACGCACATCCACACACAGGGACGTGGGTGTGGTGTACATACACACATGCACACACGCTCACATGCAGGTGTGTGTGCTCACTCATGCACACCCATGCACGTGCACGCATACACCCCTATGCACACACTCGCATTCAGGTGTGTGTGCTTCTCAATGCACACTTGCATGCATGCAAACCCACATGCACATGTACGTGCACACACTCACACACCTGCACACGTGTGTACTCACGTGCACACAGACCTGGGAGCCTTCGGAGTCTGCTGCCTCTGTCCCCACACCCCTCCCTGCCAGGTCCCTGTGCGTCCTCCGCGGTTGCCCACTGCCCAGCTGGTCAGGGAAGGTGCCCCTCTGTAGTGACAACTTCCACCTCAACCAGAGGCTTTGGGGGCTGGGCTTTGCGGCTGCCAGGCACTTCCCATCCCTTCACGATCCGCATGGTCACCACTGCATGGGTACAGGTCATCTCTGTCCTCCCCTCACAGCTCCTGGGCTCTGAGCCCTCACTTCCTCCCCGACAGTGTCCCTAACCCAGCACCCAGGCCTGTGGCTCCAGGACCCCCAGGGCACACACAGCTTGGGTGGCACTGCAGAGGCCCCTGTCCAGTACAGAAGCAGTCTCCCAGGTCCCTCTGCAACCCTGGCTGTGAGCATCAAAGCGACCAAGAGAAGCTGACCTGGAGACCAGTCTGCACCATGGCCGGCCCACAGGGCCTCCTCCCACCCTACAGTGCCCCCAGGCACTTGGAGACACTGGCCTGGAGCTAGCGCCCAAGGCTGGGGCTCTGGCCTGGGAGGAGGAGACAGGGACTGAGTGTCCCCAGAGCGCTGGCCTGCAGACGGGACTGGGAGCTCGCCCACCTCTCCCTGCCCTCAGCCCGCGGGTGCTCAGCTGTGCGCTTTCTGTCCAGAGCCCACCAATGGGGAAGCCAGAAAGCCCAGTGGGGATGGTGGACAGAGCCGGCCGGGCAGGGCAGAAGCACCGAGGCTTCCTGGAGAGGGGACTGCTGCTCTTGCTCCTGCTGGTTGCAGGTGCCCTGGTAGTCCTGGGCATCCTCTACAGCCAAGGTAAGTGAGGGGACCCCGCACCCATTGCCCACTCACCCAGCCCACCCAGGTCCGCACCTCCAGGAGGGGCACCTGGGCCCACGGGGCTACTGCGTCTTTGCAGTCCCCATGAGCTCCTGGCTGCGGGAGGACACAGAAGGACACTGACCTGCAGGGTGCTGGCAGCCCTTCCCAAGAGCTCCCAGCACGGTGCAGGGTGGTGCGGCTCCCTCTGCAGCTCCGCAGCACCCCTCCAACTGCACTGGGCGGACTGGACTCCGGGATGCCGCAGACGCCCCGCCCCATCGCCACCCTCTGCTTGCCGCCTCATCTGGGTACTGCAGTTCCCAGGCAGCCCAGCAGCAGGAGCCCACACTCCTAAACTGGGGGCCCTCCCACCCATCTCCCTCGGTGGGACAGGATCTGCCAGATCCACCCTGCCCCCGGGGACCCCAGTCCTTGTCCCTGGACCTCGTGTCTCCAGCGCCAGGCTCTGCCCACTGCAAGGAGGCAGGTGGGGGCCACCAAGGTGGAGGTGTGGCCTCGGTTGTCCTGGGAACTGCTCCTGACTCCCCTCCTCTCTCCCGCTCCCTCACAAGGCCCAGGAGAGGAGCTGATGTGCCCCTTGGGGCGGGGACACCCATGCCAGGCTGCCCCTACCCCCCGAGTCAGGCCGCAGGCACCTGGGCACAGTGTTCACCCATGGCAGGGTCGATGGCACTCCTGGTGGTAGGTGTGGGGCTGCAGGTAAAGCGCCTACCTGGGCCTGGCTCTAGGAGCAGGCCTCTGGACCTGCGTCCCTGGAATGTTCGCCAGGCGCCACAGTCCACCACTGGGCAGTGGTCCTGGGAACCAAAGTGGGTGCTGCCTGTGGCCAGGGTGGGCAGCCCTGGGCAGGACCCATGTGAGTGCAGCTGCTGCCTGGTGGCTGCATGGTCTCTGGGCAGGGGCAGTGGGGTGGAGAGGCTCTGTCACCTGAGGAACCAAGGTCTGGGGAACCTCTGTTTGGGGCTTGCCAGACTCAAACTCCTGGCTTTGTGGTTTCTGGGGAAGCAGGCTGCTGCCGTGACAGCCCTAGTGGTGGGGCTGCTCCTCCTCTGGATGGTGCCAGGAGACAGGAGCGGAGCCCACACCAGCCGGCCTTGTGCCCCGAGGTCCCCACGAGGTCTCTGACTCTGTTCACCTGGTCCAGTCTGTCTGTCTGCCCTTCCTCCGCCCTCCCTCCAGCGCCGAGCTCTCACACCGCTGGCATCCCCCTGGTCCTCCAGGGCCACGCAGTCTCTGGCTCCTCCACGGGGTCTCCATCCCCCAGGAGTGACCTGCGCTGTCCTCAGTCCAGGGAGAGCTGGCCAGAGGCTTTATGTGCAGACTTGTGCTTGTGAATTTCTGTATTTTCTGATTTCCATTCTAAGTTTGTTCTTGACTCACAAGCTATTTAGATTTATTATTTTAATTTGTAGACACAGGTGAACTCTAGTTACCTTTCTAAATTATTACCACTTTCTGGCTTAACTGTGCTGGTGTCCAAAACCCTGATTCCCGCCATGTTGGTGGGATTCTCTTGTGCTTTCTGTCAGCCTCACAGGTACAGTAGTCAGTCCTGCTTGGGGATGCAGCCAGTCCCTAAAACGGGGCAGGGTTCTTTGTACCCATGAGCTCAGCCAACTCTTGGTGTATTTGCTTTCTTCAGGCTCTCACTCTTTCAGTTACTGAAAGATATGTGTGTGAACCGGTGCGCAAAAATATTGCAGTAGAGAGGCATCAATTTCCCATACATGTATGTGTACCGATTCCCCAGGAAGAGTGTGTGCATTATGTATTGCAAACATCTACTCGTAAAAAAATTATCGAGTTCTTATAGCTTCTGTGGCAAGTACTGACTTATGTGTCTTAGCTTTTTAAGGCTGTATTATTACATGGACCCAAATTTAATATGTTATAAACTGAGTTTTATAAGTGTAAGACAACTTTATATTTAGGTAAATATATGAAATTAATCTATCTTCCTCTACATGTCATTATGTCTTGGCTCTTTCTGACTGGACAATGTTCTTTGCCCTAAATTGCATTTTGCTGTAAAATTACTCATTAGCATTTGATTACTCTGTTTTTTATTCTTTTCTCTTGAAATGTTTTGTGTTCCACACTCCATGTGTGTCTCTCAGTAGTGTGTGGCTGGATTTGGATTGTCTGTCCTCGGGAGGATTCTGTCTATCTGCATTCACTGTTGTTTCTAAAATGTGCTTTTTTCAACTGTGTTCTTTTCTTCCCTTCTTTTGGGTTGATCTATAATTTTTCACTCCATTTTCCATCAACTCACTTGGAGCTTTTGTATTTCAATCCTTTTGATGGTTATTTTGGGCATTTTTATTTTAGTGACTTGTTATTTTAAAAGTTACAAACTTTTGGGGAGGAAGTCAAATGTTTTTACAAAAATTACAGTTCAGTGCTTCCCCCTGCCCCATGCTGGAATGCTGCTCCTGCAGAAGCAACCGTATTTATGATCTAGTGCAGAAGTCCAAAAACCACGGCCCCTGCCTGTTCTTATCAATAAAGTCTTATTGGAACATACCATATCCATCTATTCACACACTGTCTCTGGCTGCCTCCTGCTACAACAGGGCTGAGTAGCTGAGACAGCTGTGGCCCACAGAGCCTGCAGCCTTTACTGTCTGGCCCAAAAGCACACTGCTCGCCCTGGCTGGCACATCTCCTGTGTCTCTAAAGTGGGTCCTTGGCACCATCTGTCTTGATTGCACAGTGTAGACCATGAAAGGCATGGTACCGTGTGATCAACACCCATAGTGGACGGCCTGGCTGGGCATCCCAACTCCCCAGATCACAGCTGCATGACCTTGGGTGGTTTCCATAACACCTCTCTGCCTCAGTTTACTTACCTGTAAAGTGGAAATGATAGCGGTACCTGCCAGTAGAGCCTGACTCGAGGGTTCAGTGGTTTAATGTCAGCAATGCTTATAAAATTGTCCATCGTACAGTTTGTGATCAGATTTACTACCACAGTGTCAGGCTTTATCAGTGACTCTTCTCAGCACTGTTACTGACATCCTGTGTGAAGGCCGACTCAGCTCCACGAGCCACCAGGGTCCGACTCCCACATAGGTTAGTCTGTCGTTTTTGGTTAAATCCAGCCTCTTCACTTACAATATATTATGGCATATTTTTCACAAGTGAATCCTGAAGAGTAATGGATCGCATTTCCTGTCATTAATAACTAACTTATTTGAAGTTTCCCTTTTTCTGTCAAATTATTCTTATTACAAGCCCTATGTTAACCCACCTCAAATAACAGTCTTGTGTTTTTTCTTTTCTTTTCTTTTTGTTTTTTTTTTTATGGGTCTTGTGTTTTTAAAATACTTTTTAGTTTCAGTTGTGGAAGATCTAAGGATAATTCATAGTGGTGTCTGCTACTAATCACTTTATACATGAACCGGTTGTGATGGCGTTTCTCAATTAAAGAATTTTTCCCTAACCTCTCTGATCTTATCTCCAAAAACAATTGGTATAAAGTGAGCAGCTTTTAATTTGGCACAAGTAGCCATCCTTTCTGTCCTCTTACGCAGAGGCTACAAGCTGGGACTCGCAAGGCGTCCCTCTGACGGCTTCTAACTGGGAAGGCGGCCGGGAGCCAGTACACACTGCTCCTCCAGGGCCACCTGGTCATGCGTCTCCCCAGATCCTGCTCCCCAGGGTCTCGGAAGTAGCGCATCTCTGAATCTGCAGAAGTGATCTTGCTCCCGTGACAATTAGGGAAGAATTCAGTGGCATGGTATGGTTCGGGTCTGCGCAGGTATAAGGTATTCATTATCTTCCCGGAATTCCATGAATTGTACATCTGAGCGACGTGGCCAGGCTTGCCCACTTTTTAAAACCATTTCCAATGTTCTTCTTTCTCTTCATGCATCCGAATTCCTTCCTGGCCTCACTGTCCTTCTTCCCAAAGAGTTTCCAGTACCATTCCTAGTGATGAAGGTATGCACATGAATTCTCTCCACTTACATTTGCCTTTAAAAAGTCTTTATTTCGGGGCTGGGGATTTAGCTCAGTGATTAGAGTGCTTGCCTTGCAAGCACAAGGGCCTGAGTTCGATCCCTGGTACCACACACAAAAAAAAAAGTCTTTACTTCATGTTCATTTGGAAAGATTCTTTCTCTGGGTGTAAACCCGGGA
Source organism: Hystrix cristata (assembly GCA_004026905.1). Lineage (NCBI taxonomy): Eukaryota > Metazoa > Chordata > Mammalia > Rodentia > Hystricidae > Hystrix > Hystrix cristata. Next base: position 25,084 of record PVJO010000290.1, on the reverse strand, counting down.
GATGACCAGCGTTCCACCCCTGTCACTCTCTTGTCTTCCAGCCTGCGTAATTTCCCTTGAGTCTACTATGATTCCTATCCATGTTCCTTTATCCATAAAGTTGCTTCTTTTTCTGTTATCTTCATTAATTTTTTTTTTACAGCAGTTTGGCTGCAGCATATATAGGAAATGTGTGTGTGAGTATTTTTGTATTTATGAAGTTTGGAGTTTTCTTAAACTCTTTTGGCTTTGCTGTCTTTCATTCATTTTGGAAAACAGTCATCATCTTTTCAAATACTTCCTCTCTCCCTTCGTCTCCCACTCCTCTCCCTCCCTCTACCTCTTCCTTCTCTACCTCTCCTTCTCTCTCTTCCTCCTCTCCCCTTCCTTCCCTCTTCTTCTCCCTTCTCCTCCTCCTCCTCCTCCATCTCCCTTTCCTCCCCTGGGCTCCATCTCTCCCTTTTGGACACATTTTATCAGGACACCAAACCAATGCAGCTGCCCGGATAGTTGGCTTTCGGCCTCTGGAACTGAGCTGAATAAACCCTTTTCTTTATGAAGTACTCACCCCTTTTATTTTGTTGTAGCAACAGGACACGGACAGATGCGCTGCTCTGGTGGACTGCTGCCGCTGACTGGTTCTGGGCCCTTGCTGGAGTGGGGGCTCTTCAGTTGGTCACAGTCACAGGCAGACCTGGTGTGCCTGGGTCTCCATGCAGCTTACTCTGCATCCCTCCCCTGTCCCCGCATCAGCCAAACTTAGCCTTGTGCCTGAGCACTCTCCCTAGTGTCAGTGGACCTCTACTCGAGGCCAGTCTGGGGTCTTGGGCCCTGGGACCCAAGGTTTTACTCCTACCTCCTGCAGATCAGAGGGCTCTGCTTGCCCCAGGGTGACAGGGCACACCTTCCCCCAGCAGTCAAGAGCTCTTGTCCTCTGTAGGAAAGGGTCTGGATGAGCAAGAGTCATTTCATGCCTGTCCCACTACCAAAATGAAACCTCCTTGCATTTGCACCTACCAGAAAGGTTCTCTGCAGCCTTCTGATATTTGTCCATCTTTCTCCTGGTGCTCAGTGAGGGGCCTGAAGAGAATCTTGTAGAGCAAGACCTCCAAATCTGTGCTACCATGAGCACTTCCTTTCTTGTGATCAGACATAGGGATCCCTGCTCTACAGACAATCTGTCAATGGTAAATTCTTCGTGTTTGTTAACATTAAGATTACTTGGTAGTATTCATCCTCCACTGATAGTTTAACTGGGTCTGGATTTTCTCTTATGGCTTCAAGGCTTGTTTTCATTGTCCACTGGCCCCCCATTGCTACAGGTCAGAAGTCTGCTTCTTCCACCAGGTGGACCACGGTGAGATACCTCTCCAAAGTCTCATCTCTGATCATTTCCTCTTTTTCCTTGCTCCTCTGTATCTGGCTATGAATTCTTTGTTATTCATTTTAGATTTGTTGTGACTCCTGGATCAGAGCATTAATGACATTTATTAATTTTGGAAAACTTCAGTCAGCATCTTTTTAGATATTTTATCTTTTCTGGGGGTGCTGGTTTTTTTGAGACAGGGTCTCACTACATAGTCCAGGCTGGCTTCAAATTTGTGGCAATCTTCCTGCCTCAGACTCCTAAATGCTGGGATTATAGGCTCGTGCCACCACACCAGCTGGGTAGTACATCTATTTTCTCCTTCTAAAATCCTAATGACCTATATGCTCAGGTTTTCTCACTCTAACGTCCATGTCTTGATTTTTCTGTCTTATTTTCTATCTCTCAGATTTTGTCCTGTGTTCCAGGAAAATTCTTTTTTTCTTTTTTTTTTTTTTTGGTGGTGCCGGGGATCAAACTCAGGCCCTTGTGCTTACAAGGCAAGCACTCTAATCACTGAGCTAAATCCCCAGCCCCAGGAAAATTCTTTAGAACTCCATTCCATTGTACTAAATCTCTCCTCAGCTCAGTTAGCTAATACTTAACCCACTCATTGTTGGTTTGTGGCCTTTTATAAATCTCAACAACTACAAGTTTTTATTCCTAGATTGTACAACTAATTCTTTTCTTTTTGTTTGTTTTGTTTTTTGGTTTTTTTTTTTTTTTGGTGGTGCCAGGGATCGAACTCAGGCCCTTGTGCTTACAAGGCAAGCACTCTAATCACTGAGCTAAATCCCCAGCCCCAACTAATTCTTTTTTAATCTGATTTTTTAAAATATTCTTTGTCCTTGTTTTCAATTCTTTTAAGTGTTTCAGATATACTAATGTTACATTCTGCATCAGTTACCTCTCCATGCCTTCAAACCACCACAACACCAGTGGCTTGAAATGGCAATTATTTAACAGGACACATACTTGTATTTGGGCTGGAGTCAGCTGACCCTGGTCAGGCTCATCTGGGCTGTTCTAGGCCATGGGAATAGCACCCACCTTCAGGACCAGGGTGTGCTTCTCTCCTGGAAGTGGCGGGAGTTCAAGAGGACAGACGAGAGAGAACACACAGACTTCTGGGGCTAGGCCGGGACTGGAATGTGATACTTGCCATCTCCTTGTATTGGTCAAAGCAAGTCGCATGGGAAACCCACAGTAGGGACAGGCAAAATATCCTCTCCCCCAAAGGGACAATGACCCTGGCACAATGACCATGGCCAAGACAGGGATGCAGAGAGGGTCAAAATTTGGGACCAGTGACATTGTCTTCTGGACTAAATAACTCACAAATCTGAAACCCTCGGGGTGCTGGTTCTGCTGCTTTTTTTTTTTTCATACATGCAAATCCACATCTGATTTGGCTTTACCTGTGGGACTGTAGTGCTGTGTGGACTGAGAAAGTTTCCCTCTGAGAATACATGCTTGTTTCCACCAGGCCACCAGCCTGGGGCGCTAACCGCCTGGGCCGGTGCCCATTGGTTTCCATGGCCACGCAGCACATAAATCTAGCCCCACACCTGCCTGACAATGGCCCGGACTTATACATTCCCAGGAGAGGGCGAGTTTTTCCATCACGGTTCTTTGTAGCTTTCTTTATGGGTGAGAGGCAGAAATAAGGGGACAGACACAGAGAGGGAGACAGAGAAACAGGGAGAGAGAGAAGAGACCTAAATACTTAAAGCAAGGTCTTTTGAAGTCAAGGAATTTGGAAACCTTTAAGGAAAAAAAAAAAAAAAACCTTTGGAAAACAAAATACTCAGGGCGAATGCCAAAACTATCTTTTAAAATATAGAGAGTCTGAAAATAATAGACATACTACAGAAGTTACTTAAGCAAATGTGAAGGAACAAAAAGTCATGCCAGCTGGATATTAAAGCTGCTCCTCTCTGGAACTACGAAAGAGAAACCCCCCCACAGTCTATTTGTGTGCTTCCTGTTGACGGTGTTTGGTGTCAGATAACTTCATTTCTACCCAGCTCTGTGTGCGAGGAGGGGTCTTGTCGCTTCACTTCTTTTCTTACCTGAAAGAGTAGAGATTTTCAATGACAATCCCGAGGCTGAGTGCAAATTCTCCCTCTGTGTGGACGTGCTCGAGCGCATCACCCCACCTCCCCTCAACTTTCTGCCCCGGAAAGTGGCGGTGATAAACCTCCACAGCTTCTCGTGATGATTAATGCGATGCTGTAAGTTGGGGTGACTCGGGGAAACAGGTCCTTGTCATGTAACTCAGCGTGGAACTGCCACCTCAGGGGCAGTGTGTCCTCAAAGTCATTGGACCCGCCTGCTGTGGCAGCCTAAGGTGGATCTGGGAAGGCCGTGGACATGAGCTGTGAAGCAGGCAGCATGTCCCCCGCCTCGGTTCCTCTGGTTGTCCCAGCTGTGCCCGACTGGGCTGGACATACGCTGGTCAGAGGCATCGTCTGGCTTCCTACAACACTCTAGCCCCTCTGTCTGCCTGCTCTTGGGGTCGTCATTCCTTCTCACCAAACTAGGCATTGGGTTGGTTTCACGTTCTTTCTGCATGGAGATATGTGGGTATACGTTGTAGCACACATCTGGCGGAGACAAATTCTCTTAGCTTTTGTCTGAAATGTCTTTAATTCATCTTCACCTTGGAAATGTGTTTTTTGGGGGAGGTATAGAATTCTGAGCTCCTGGCTCGCTGGTTTTCTCTCAAGCATTTGCACGGCTTGTCCCATCGTCTTCTGGCTGCCATTGTTTCTGATGAGGAGGCGGCCGTCAGTGTTGTTCCCGTGAAGGTCTCTGGTATTTTCTGGTCGGCTCTTAAGAATTTCTCTGTGTCTTTAGTTTTCAGTGCTGTGTTGTGCTTTTCTATGTAAGGATCCTGCTTGGTATACACTGGATGTCTTGGGTATGGCAGTTTATGTCTTTTACCAATTTTGAAAAATGTCTGGCTGTGAGCTCTTCAAAAACTGCTGCCTGGGACTTTAGTGACAGAAATGCTAACCAACTTAAAATTGTCCCACAAGTCTCAGATGCTCTGTTTAGATTTTTCAAATAGCGTTGTACAATCGTAGAACCACTTTAATTTTACAGAATTATTGCAAAGATAGTATGAGTACTTGTATTGCAACATTCAGCCTCCCCTATTAAAACCATATAAACAGCAAGTATTTATCACAAGTAACGAACCGGTCTTGATACATTAATGTTAACAGAATCCAGACTTTATTCAAACTACCCAGTTTTCCCTATGTGCCCTCTTCCTTTTCCAGGACTTTACCTGGGACATCACATTACATTTGGTTGTCAAGCCTCTCTGGGCTCCTGTTGGCTGCGATGTTTCCTCAGATGTTCCTCGTTTTGTTGTTATGGTCCCCTGTTGTGGGGGCCAGGTGCTTTGCAGAATGTCCCTCAGTAGTATTTTTCTGGTATTTTTCTTATGATTAGGCAAGGACCACAGATCCAGGGCACACACTTTCACTGTTGACGTCCCCTGATCACCTGGCTTGAGGTAGCATTTGTCAGCTTTCTGCACTGCAGAGGTACCTTTCTCCTCCTCAGCATTCCGTGTTCTTCGGGAAGAAGTCGTTATCTGCAGCTTTCCCTGGAGGAGTGAGGACTCATCCTCACACCCCCGGGGGCAGAGCGTCACATGAGTATTTGGAATTCTGTATGAAGGATTTGTCTCCTTTCCCTTATTTATTCTATGATTATGTCAGTGTGGATGCTTATTTTATGTACTGGGTTATAATCCAGCACCACTATACTTGTTGCTTGGACTGTTCCAATTCTGCTGTTGGGTGCTTTCTGCTGGTTGGCTTCTGTGACCCCTGTTGGTCCTCCATCATCATGGGTTTGGGAGTTTTTAGAGACTAGAGTTAGCACTTTCTTGTTTTTTGCCACTATAAACTAAGTGCTCATCCTGTGTACTTGCTGCCCCAGTAGTAGAATCTACCATTTTTCCCAAGAGCCCCGGTCTCCTTTATTGGATAACAGAATTTGATACCAAGATCTGGTGGCAAGCAGTGCTCATGGCCCCCTGGGTTGTTACAGCTTCCAGTCTCCCTCGTCTGCCAGAGCAAGGAGCTGTGTGTGTGCGCGCATGTGTCTGTGTGTGTGTGTGTGTGAATACTCACCTGTGCGCACACACATCTATAACTGCTTCTAGATGCACTGTCTGAGCCTTCGGTTCGCTGCCTGTGAGCTGCTGACCACCACCCGTGAGCCCCCACCCGTCCTTGCCTGTCCATTCCTTCTCAATGCAGCAGATGTGAGCTGGCCATCGCCGCTTTCCAATTTCAGCGCACACGTGTGGAGGTTTAGAATTGTTAGCTGGCTTCCTGTGAGGGTTGTCTTCCACTTTTCCCGTGAGACCCTGTAACTTAGTATCACGGACATCGCGGACCTCTGTTGATGTGACATGACGTCTGGATCATCATAAGCCCACTTGTTTGGACTGTTCTGGGTTTTCTTCACCGTGGGCCACCTTTGCCTGCCTCCTCCTGTGGGGAGATCGCTCCCAGCTTTCCTGCCCTGCCTGCCGGTGCAACCATCCATCTTGCCTCCCGGATGGCGTGGCTGAGAACCTCGGGGGAGCACAGATACCCTCTGGGACCCCACTCCTCAGCTCTTGCCCTGACTCCACGTGGAGGCACAGCTGGTTGGCGGTTCCTCCAGCCCATACCCGCCCTGCAGTGTGGGCCGCCCCTTCTCCTGCCCTGGCCCAGAGTTGAGACCCGCCAAGGCCTCTACTCTTGTGGGAAGGGCTTGGCCATTTCTGCATGTGGTAGTTTCTTAAAATTCTGGTGTTGTGGCTTCTCCAGCTCATTCGCGTTGGTATGGTGAGAGCTACCATCTGCAGAAATCCCTTCCGCTCTTGTCACACCTTTGAGTGGAGGCCCTTGTCCTAGTCCCTGCTTCCACTAGGGGTGTGATCCTTTGAGGTCCAGTGTGCATCGTGGGTGGGGAAACTCAGGCACGAGGCAGGTCTGAAGATCGCTAGGCTGGCTTGTTCTCTCCCCAGACCTGTGGTGTCTCCTCCTGTGACCCACACCCCTCTCCACACAGCTGACAACTAGCTCCAGAGGGCCTGTAAGGACCAGGGCTCAGGGCTCAGGACCAGGGTTCCCGGGGTCACCTCCCTGGAAAGGCCTCCTTTCTCCCCACATGAGCCACTGTGCCTGCTCTGGAGAGACTCCAGGAGCTGCTCATCTGTGGGGCCCAGGAGCCAGGGACCCCAGGGCCCAGCAGGAAGACAGAGCAGGACCCTGAGGTCTGCCCTCCTGTGTCTGGGTTCCCTAGTGACCAGCTGGCCATGGGGTGGGGGGCAGCACTCGGCACTGTAGGGAACCCCGTGCTGTCCCAAGGGGTCCCTAAGGGCCCTGGAGCCAGCTGAGTGCCGTGTCTCTCCCCAGGGAAGCAGCTGCCCCCCTTTTCTAGCCGGCTGTGCTCCTCACAGGAAGAGAGGATCGTTGTAAAACGAGAACCCCGAGGTAGCCCTTGCCTCCCTGCCAGGAAGCCCAAGGAGGGGGCTCAGTCACTGAGCCTGTGGGTGGACTCTGGAGGGACAGGGCACCTTCCGTGTGCACAGAAGGGGCTTGGCTAACGGGGACAGGGCAGGGACACCAGCGTGAGTGCTGGCTGGATGCAGGATGCTTGCTGGGCAAGACTCCATCCAACCAGCAGGCAAGGTGAGGACAAGGTGGGGCAGTGCCAAGAGGAGCTGGTCCCCAACAGGAGGGCATGGCCAGGCTCAGCCCTCAAGGCTTGGCCACTGTGGGGTCAGTGGAGGCAGAGTGCAAGAGAGATGGGAGCTCAGGGTCCCCCAAAGCTCCACCCTGGGAGGTGGGCTGTGCTGCAGAGCAGTCCACGGAGAGGGGCGGGGCTGTGTTCCCAGCGATGTCGCGGCCCCGCCCACCCGGCTGCGGCCCCGCCCTCCTCACGCTCATTCTGAGTCTACCCCAGCCCGCAGGGAGCCCGCGCAGAGAGACGAGGTCTGCACCAGCCCTGGCTGCGTTGTGGCGGGTAAGTGCCTTCAGGCTGTGACAGCCCTGCCCAGGCCAGGCAGCGACCTGTGCTCTGTCCCCTGCTGTCCAACCTCTCTCCTGCAGCTACATTTACTGAAGGAAAGGCCAACGGACAGGAATTTCTCCCAGGAATTTGTCTAAAATTGGGGCCACAGACTGCCCTTTACAGATGACAGAGCAGTGGGTGCGTGGGAAAAACTGGTGGGGAAATGCAGTGTGTGGTTTTTCTGCCCATGTTGGTGATGCAGGCCTGGGATGATGCCTTCTGCATGGTCCACAGCCACAAAGGACTGAGTCGAAGAGGACAGGGGATGGGATCCTGGGCAGGGGTGCTGGGCAGGGGTTCCTGGGCAAGGGTCCTGGGTGGGTGTCCAGCCCAGCCACCCCAGCCAAGAGCAGTCAGGAACCTCAGCTCACTCTGGGTTCCTGGATGTGGCCATCCCTAACAGAAGACAGACTCCATCTGGTAAGTAAGATCCCCTTCCCTCAGGCACCAGCGCCCTCATGAATGAGGACCCGTAGGGGACACACTGGGACAGCCGGGGCCCAGTGCAGCTCACAGTGCAGGGTCACCATGAGCCAGGCATGTGCTGTGGGCAGGGGCCGTCTCCACCATCACCTTGGTCCCCAGGCCTGAATACTGGTGTCCTCAGAAATGAGGCTCTGAGCAGCTGTAGTGGTTCAAGGTCGTGGGGTTATAAACTGTACCCCAGGCAGCTGAGTCCAGCCGGGTCCCACCACCCTCCATGCTTTCAGCCCCACTGTGGTTCAGACAGAGGCGACTCACCCAGGGGCAAACAGCTGCCACCGAATCTCCTACAGCCATCCCCAAGTCAGGAGACTGTGTCTGAGGCCCAGAGAGACTGTCTGGCTATCCACAGCTCACTTTGATCTCTTCTTCCTCCACCCGCTGGGGGTGAGCAGCTGCCAGGATCCTCCAGAATATGGACCAGTCCACAGAGCCATGCAATGACTTCTACCAGTACGCATGTGGAGGCTGGCTGCGGCGCCACGTGATCCCTGAGACCAGCTCCCGCTACAGCATCTTCGACATCCTCCGGGATGAGCTGGAGGTCATCCTCAAAGGTGGGAGCAGTGCCTCCTCGGGTCAAGCTGGCTTTGGGTGGGCAGTGTGGCTGGCCTGGGGCCAGGCATTGGGGTGGGCCAGTCTCGCCCGAGTGCAGCTCCTGGAAGGGAAGCAATGCCTTGAGATACAGGCCCAGTGGCAGCAGAGACCACCAACCCAGACCCTCAACGGCCACCTTGGCCTCTTCCCAGTGTCCTCCTCTGCCCACAGGGGTGCTGGAGAATTCCACTGCCAAGGCCCGGCCAGCTGTGGAGAAGGCCAAGCTGCTGTACCGCTCCTGCATGAACAAGAGTGAGTGTTGCACAAGATGGGAGGGTGCCACTCAGGGCCAGGCTGGAGCGTCTGTGTGCAGTGCCCCATGGGGCCAGGCCACCTGCGGGTGCAGACCAGCTGCTCAAGACCTCACACCCAGGCCTAGCTCTGTCCAGACGGTAGGAGGTCAGAGCTGTATTGTGTGCATATGGGTGTGCATGAGTGTGCGTGTAAATGTGTGCATATCGTGTTCTATGTGTGTCTGTATATGTGTATGTATGTTCATGCTTTTTGTCTCTGTGACCAAATGTTTGAGAAAAACAGCTTCAAGGGGGAGAGGTTTATTTCAGCTTGCAGTTTCACAGCTATCAGTCCCTGGCAGGAAAGATCGTGGCAGAAGGGCATGGTGGAGAAAACCTGCTCGCTTCAATGGTGACCAGGAAGCAGAAAAGAAGAGAAAGAGCTGCAGAGAGGAAAGGGTGGGGCCAAGATACATCCTTCCAGGGTCTGGCCCCAGTCACCTACTTCTGCCAACCAGGCCCCACCACCTCCAGCGCATTCCCCTGCGAGCCATTCTTGGGTCCATCCACTGATAATGTTGCACCCCATGGCTTGAGCATCTTCCAGAAGCCCCACCCTGAACACATGAGCCTTTTGGGGAACATTTCTGATCCAAACGAAAACAATACATATGTATGTATATGCAGATATGTATGTGTATGTTTATGTGTGTATACATATATGTGTGTATACTGTGTTTTGTATGTGCTGTGTGTGTGTATGCAGGTATGTGCATGTGTGTTTATATGTATTGTGTAGATTATGTGGGTGTGTGCCCTTGTGTATATAGATGTGTGGTTTTGTATATATATGGATGTGTGTTGTGTGTATGTCTCGTGTGCATGTCTGTGCATGTGTATAAGTGCACACTGATATATGCCAGTGTGAGTGTGTGCAGGGCAAATTTTCAGTGCTTTGGTTCCTATTAAAAATGTCGTAGGGCTGGGGATTTAGCTCAGTGATTAGAGTGCTTGCCTGGCAAGCACAAGGGCCTGAGTTCGATCCCCAGCACCGGAAAAACAAAAAACAAAAAAAAATAAAAAAATAAAAGTGTCGTATGTGGCCCTCCTGGGGTCTAGCTAGTGACCACTACTTCCCTTCTCAGGTGTGATAGAGAAGCGAGACTCTCAGCCCCTGCTGGACATCTTGGCAGTGGTGGGAGGCTGGCCGGTGGCCATGGACAAGTGGAACGAGACCATAGGTAGGGCCAGACTTGGTAGCAGCCTTGCAGACCGGCTGCTGCTGGCCGTAAGGCTCTGGGGCCCAGGCCGTGCAGTAGAGATGGCCCACCCAACTCAAGCCAGCTGACCACCTGTCTGGCTGCTGAACTAAGGGAACTCAGGGAGCCCCCAGAGGCTCCTTCCTGCGAGAACTAAACTGAAGGGTGGCAGAAGCCAACTCTGGCCCAGACCCAGCCGTTAGTGCTGCCATGACGGGCTCACTGTAGCCAGTCCCCTGCACCTGTGCAGAGGGATGGACATCCTCTTGGACCCCTGGACTCCAAGGCCCCTGTGCAGCTCTAGACAGGGGTGGCACAGAGTGGCTGATGCCCCCACATGTGGCATCCCCGGGGACCATCTGGGGAGGTATGGATCCCTCCCTAGCCCCCAAGGCCCTCAGTGAGCTTGCCACACACCCCTGCAATTCTGAGCTTAGGAGTTAATGTACTCTCTGGGAGGGTCTGGGCCAAGACCCCAGGGCTGCACCCCCAGAATGGATGCTGCTCCCTAGGCCCCACATGGGAGCTGGAGCGGCAGCTGGCAGTGATGAACACACAGTTCAACCGGCGGGTCCTCATCGACCTCTTCGTGTGGAATGATGACCTAAACTCCAGCCGCCACATCATCTACGTATGAGTCATGCAGGGCCTGCACCTGACCAGGGCCTTGCCACACAGTGGGGATGGGCTGGGGAAGTGGCCAGGAGGTTGGTGAGCTCAGTGGGGTCCTGCCCTTGGCTTCCCAAACTCTGCCTTGTCCACATCAGGGTCAGGATGGGCTGCTGAGCAGGCTCCTTATGGGCTGTGGCCTGAGCTGTGGTCAGAGGGTGACCCTGTGGCCAGCCTCATCCTCATGGACAGTGCAGCCTTTTGACCTCAGAGGACCACACTGGCCACAGCTAGAATGCCAGCAAAACACACGTGGACACCACTCAGGGCTGAGGGTGCTGTGAGGCCCCTTCTCAGCCTCCCCCAAGTCCCACCCTCCAGCCCTGTGCTGCCCCATCACCCAGAGCAGGGCTTAGGATCCCAGGGGCTGCACACTGCAGCACCCATCTTCCCTGGGAGTGAGAGTCCCACTGGGTGGCTGCGGCCCACCTCGGCCAGGCCGCAGGGATGCCCTGCCCTTCCCAGGTTCACACCCTCTATGTTTCCAGATAGACCAGCCCACGCTGGGCATGCCATCCCGGGAGTACTACATCAAGGAGGGTAGCAACCAGAAGGTAAACTGAGGCCCTGGTGCTCCCCATGTCTGCCAGCCCTTCCTTCCCCCTGCCAGCCTCTGATGGGCCTATAGGTCGAGCCCTTCAGCAGCCCTGCCACGCCTTGGGCAAGCTTGGCCCAGCCAGGCCCCAACCCACCTACAGAACTTGGTCCACACCGCTGGGGCCCATGAGGCCTGCAAGGATATGCACGTGGGCAGCCAGGCTTCTCTGCTCTCTGGCTTTCTACTCCTGCACCACAGAACTTGGTCAGGGAGGAGAGATGGACTGGTGGAGGCTGGGTCCAGGGTGGAGGAAACAACCGGGGACAGAGCAGACAGCGAGGCCGAGGGCATCACTTGAGTGGTCTGAGAAGCGGGAGGGTGGCAGCCCACACAGGAAAGGTTGGGGCACAGGCAGAGAACGAGGAGGAAGGATGGCCGTGGCCAGAGAAAGGAGCCGGGGACAAATCTAGGTTGGTCTGGCTGGGGCTGCTGGTTTGCCAGGTGCCAGGCGGTGCCCCTGCCAAGATAGGGCATGAAGAAGGTGGGGGCCAGGAAAGAGGCAGCCTCAGGAGCCAATTTCCAGCCCTGGGCAAGACATCCAAGGGCTCTGCAAACACCTTCCGGGTGCCAGCCTGGGGCAGCTCTGCACAGCCATCCCCACCACGGAGCCTCAGGGTGTTCACTCACTCAGAGGGGTGGGTTGCCTGGTGTAGCCCTGCCATACTCAATCAGGAGTCTGGGGCAGACCAAGCACAGAGGGCACCCAGCTCGTCAGGCGTGGGGTCAGGGGTGGGCCTGGCCTGGGCAGGCACAAGCTCTCTGTGGCTCTCCCCTCCCTCCATCCTGTCCCCAACCCTGTGGGCCAAAGGTGCCTCAAGTGGGCTGGGGGCTGCTCTGTGTCACATGCCACCCCAACCCACAAAGCGCTCCCGTTGGTCCAGGTGCAGGACGCCTACCTGCAGTTCATGATGTCAGTGGCCACCATGCTACGGAGGGACAGCAGACTGCCTGGGGACAGCCACCTAGTGCAGGAAGACATGGTGCAGGTGCTGGAGCTGGAGACACACTTGGCCAATGTGAGGCGGGGCCTGGGGCCCGAGGTCATGGAGCCAGGCCCTGGCCACCCACCCACATGACCCCCACCCACACAGGCCACGGCACCCCCGGAGAAGAGGCATGACGTCACTGCACTGTACCACAGGATGGACCTGCAGCAGCTCCAGGACAGGTTCGGCCTGAAGGTGAGGCCCCAACACCCTCACAGAGGCTGGACGCCCCCCTTTGCAGGGCTTTCACCAAGACCTCAGAGTCCCCCTTCCAGCAGAAGCCACACTACAACCCCAGAGTGGACACGTGAGGATAGACAGGCACGGCGAAGAGTCCCAGGCAGACAGGGGTGCCACCTGGTCCCCCGTGAGGTGTAGTGGTGACCCGGTCTATCAGGAAACCAAGGCTGGGCACTGTAAACTGTTCTGGGGTCCCAAAGGCTGGGCAAGTGCCACCTCAGCCCTGGTAGAGGGCAGAGGGACACACCAGGTCAGGAGAGGGGACCCCACTAACATGGACCCAGCCCCGCACTTGCTCGGTGCTGAGCCAGGGGCCTGAGGCCGGATGCTGGAGGAGACAGAGAACAGTAGATGGGGGTCTGAGGGTCGTGTATAGGCTTGGACCCTCAGAAGGGGTTTGGAGCAGAAGCAGGGCATGGCTGGTCCATGATTATAAGGACTGGGCTGCTGAGGAGATGGGCCCAGGGGACACGGCCAGGGGCTGCAGCCCAGCCCAGCTGGGGCATGGGGAATGTGGTCCAGGAAGCAGTGAGTATGTGAAGGTAGAACCCACAGGATTGGGGATGGGCCAAATGCAGGGAGTTGAGAAGGTTCAGAGCCTGGAGTCACCGTGGAGGCAGTACGGGGCAGGCGAGGGACACCCAGAACCTGGGTTTGGGATGCTTGGTGTATACTGCTCAGAATGGTGCAGAGCGAGCCTCCATAGCAGCACTGCCCAGGCCAGGGATGCATTGCTCCTGGCACCCCGAGGCCCAGCGTCTTCTCCCATCACTGCCTCTGCCCAGGGCCGCCAGCCCTCCCTCCTCACCGGGCATGCGCTGCCCCCGGCTTCTGCTCTGCCCTGTGACCAGACCCATGCACACCACAGCATCCTGCTGCCCTGCACCCAGCTCGGTGGCTGCTAGTGTTGAGGTCCGAGAACATACAGCAGCTGTCTCCCTGAGCTCTGTGGCCAGGCTGTGGGTGGACCCCAGTTCTGGGCATTTCCAAGCAATGCTGCCTGACTCATGCTGGCACATGGCTTTTGGGGCACACGTGGTGGGTTCTGCCTGTGCTGGGAATGAAGCTGCCAGGTCAGAGGTGTGGATGTTCAGTGTGGTAGATGAGGCCATCCCAGGCCTTTTCCACAGTCATTTCCACCCCGGGCTGTGGTGTGTGGCACGCCCTTGCCAGGGCTTGGTGGCATCCCCTCTTTTCACCTTGGCCCTTCATGGGGACATGGGCACTACCTACCTGGGCTCACCTCAGCTTCCCTGAGGCCGGGAGGTCAAGCACCACACAGTGTGATTGAAAATACAGAGAATGTTGAAATTTTTAAAAAATTTAATACAGTAAAAGATACACTGCCAGTAAGCCTCCTCGAAATCCTCCTCCTTGCTTCTCATACATCCCATCATTCTAATTTTTCTTTGTTTAAGCAGTGTCTTGCTATGTAGTTCAAGCTGGCCTTGAATTCACTATGTAGCCCATGCTGGCCTTGAGCTTGCGGTGATCCTCCTGCCTCAGCCTCCCCAGTCCTGGGTTTACAGGCATTTACTACCATGCCTGGCTTTTGCCTTTCTGCAGTAGCTCTGGAGTCCTCTTTCTTGAGCATCTCTAGTTGCACTCTCCTGGATACCCCGATGTCCTGAGTTGATTAAGAACGTTGACCTTGCATGGTCATTTGACTTTGGGGAAGAGCCAGAAGTCACAGTGACAGATCAGTAAATAAGGTGGATGAGGACACAGGGTCATGTTTTTATGAGGCTGCTTTTAAAATGGAAACACTCACTGCGTATTTCGATCACCCTTGCATTTCTTGTCTCTTGGCCGAGGGCCATCTGTTCAAGCCTTTTGCCCTCTTGTCCGGCTGGCTGCCTGCCTTTTTCTTACTGATCTGCAGAGACTGGAGCAGCCCGGGGTCCACTGATGTGTACAGCGTCCTCCCCACTATGCAGCTGGCTTTTGTCATCATGGTTCCCTTGTCTCCGGGGAGGTTTTTAATGGTCCAGTTCATCATCTTATCAAAGACAGCTATCTCTGTGGTGTTTTCTGTGCTCCGTTTAAATCTTTGCCTACCTCAAGAGTGTCCAGGGCTATGATGTACCAGGAGTTGATTTTGTGTTATCAGCGAGACATCAGGACTGTCTTGTCTCTTCCTTACGGATTTCAGGAGTCCAGCACCATTTATTGACAAGACCCACTTTACGTTAGCCATGTGCCGTCTTGGTGTAAATCAAGTGTCTGTGCCTGTGTGCTCCCAGTTCTTCTGTCCATGTAGTCTGTCCGCCATCACTACAGCTTTTGCATAAGTCGCAATAGCAACAGTCAAGTCTGACAGCTTTGTTCTTCAGGATTGTCGTGATTTTCCTGGACCTTTGCATTTCCATTGAAATCAGCTTGCTGGTTCCGCAGAAGAACCTGCTGGAACTATGATAGGAATCGTGTGGAACCTCCATTCCGGTTTGGGGACGATCAGCACCTCCACGACACTGTGTCTTCTGGTCTGTGTTACACAGTGATATATGCTTCCAGTTAGCGATCCTTAATTTCTCTCAGTGAGTTTTTTTGTTTTCTACCTCAGGGTCTCACACAGCTTTATGAGGTTTATTCCAAAGTGTTTTATACTACTGAAAATGGTATCATTTTGTAATGTGTCTTGTCATTGTATGTTGAGAGCATGTCGAAAAACCAACTTTATGTACAGAATTTTTATTCTGCTCACCTGCTATCTCTAAACGTGTAGATGTCTTCGGGTTCTATGCACACAAAACCCTGTCGTTGCTGAAGAACAGCAGCGTTACATATTTCCTGTCTGGTCTCTAGTTTGTTTTCCTGTCTTGTTCTGCTGGCTAGGACTCGGGGTGGCCTTGGCCCCTGCAGGGTTCCACTCCATGTTGCTGCTCCTGCTCTGTAGATTCCCTTTATCTGATTATAGACCTTCCACATTAATAGTTTGCCAAAAGATTTTTACCATGAATGATGGCAGGTTTTACTGCCTTCCTGCATCCATTGAAACCATCATACCATTTTCTTCCTTTATCCAGTTATCATACTGACTTGATTCCCAACTGTGACATCAGACTTGCATTCCTTGAAGGAATTTAGTTCGGCTGTGATGTCTGCCATTTTATAATGGTTTAGCTAAATTCTATTTGCTAATATTTTGCTTAGAATTTTTGTATCTACAGTCCATAAACGAGACTGGTTATTATTTTCATTCCTTGTAATGTTCTTATTCTTGGCCTCATTAATAAAGGTGAAAGAATTTTCTTTCCCTCTCTAGAAACTCGAGTAGGCTTGGAGATGAGTTCTCTTAAACGTCAGACCCAGTAAAGTAACCCTAAAGCCCCACGGGAGCCCCTTGTAGGACCATTTTAAATTGAAGATTTGGCTTCTTAAATCCATAAGACTATTCATATTTTCTACCATTTCTTTGGTCATTTCGGCTAAGCTGCATTTTTGCAGGACTTCTCCCAGTTACATTTAATTTTTTGAATCTCCCGGCACACACTCTTCCCGGTTCTCAGTCTGTAACCCTGAAGAAATGTCGGGCTTCTCCCTGATCCTGGACCTTCTCCCCCGTTTCTTGGGAGTGTTCCTAGGAGTCCTGAGTCTCTTGGCTGCTGGACCTGTCTGCCTCTGTCCTCGCTTCCCTTGTCCACAGGGATTTAACTGGACTCTCTTCATACAAACCGTGCTGTCCGCTGTCAAAGTCGAGCTGCTGCCTGATGAGGAAGTAGTGGTCTACGGCATCCCCTACCTGCGGAACCTCGAGAACATCATCGACCTCTACTCCGCCAGGTGCGGCCAGGAGGCCCCGGGGCCTCCACGTCTGCGGTCCCCACCCTGCTCTCGGGAGAGGCCCCTCCAGTGTCACTCGGGGCTCTGAGGGGCGTGGAGGACGGGAGGCCTCTCGAAGGTGCAGGGTGGATGGCAGGCCCTTGGGGGCCCCTCACACAGAGCACCCACCCCGCCCCTGCCTCCTGCCCAGGACTATGCAGAACTACCTGGTCTGGCGCCTGGTGCTGGATCGCATCAGCAGCCTGAGCCAGCGGTTCAAGGACGCTCGGGGGAACTACCGCAAGGTGAGCATGCAGAGGAGGCTGCGCCCCACCAGGCCGTGCACCACTGTCTTTTGGTGCGTGGTGCTCGGCATAAGCGTGGGTTGCACACCAATGGCAGCCAAGACCTGAGGTCTGGGGTCTCATCCAATCGGGACGTTTCCCTCTTGTCCCTTTGCATCCTGGGCACAGGCAGACATTCTCACTGCCACCTCAGCCTTGGGAAGCCAGGCCTGAGGGCCTTGGGGCTGATGGCCAAGTGGCTGCTCTGGGTCAGTGCCAGCCTGAACCTTGAGGGCAGAGCCCAGCCAACCAGGTCAAGGGGAAGGAAAGGACCCACAAGGAGCTACCCCACCTCTCCCAGCATAGAGGCCCACGGAGGAGCCTCCCCTAGAACTGCCTGGCCAGCATTCAGAGTCACCCTTGTCCACTCTGGCCCCTGGACACCCGGGGGCCCAGGACAGGGTGGGCCCCACACAGACCCAAGGAAGTTGATGTGGTGGAAGGAATGGGTGAAGAAATGAATGAATGACACGTCAGGCGCTGTACGGCACCACAGTGGAGGAGGTACGCTGGCGGGAGTGCGTCAGCTACGTGAACAGCAATATGGAGAGTGCTGTGGGCTCCCTGTACGTCAAGGAGGCCTTCCCCGGAGACAGCAAGAATATGGTAGGTGTCCCTGCTTTCTGATGGCCAGGCGCCCTGTCCACCACCACCCCACAGGGACCCAGCCGCATAGCAGGCCCTGTGGCCGCCACCCTGCTCTCATAGCCAGACAGCCCCATGGTCTCCCAACAGCTGTGTAGACTCACGGCAACTTGGGGCGCACACATGTGCCCTGGGGCCCACCTGTCAGAGGAAGGCCTCTGACCCCTCACCCCAGCCGGCCATCAGGCCCCCAGCCCCAGACACTGCAGGTCCACCTGGGAGAGACACGGGCTGGACACATCGTGAATCCAGGGTGGGCAGACCCAGGATGAGGACCCTGCGCCAGGGTGGTCACCCTCATACCAACACCCCTGGGGCAGCCCGGGATGTGAGGGCACGCATGCCCCCCAGGTCCGAGAGCTCATCAACAAGGTGCGGGCCGTGTTTGTGGAGACCCTGGATGAGCTGGGCTGGATGGACAAGGAGTCCAGAAAGAAGGCCCAGGAGAAGGTGAGTTGGCCTGGCAGGGGCCTGGCAGTCACTGGGACTGCTGGCGCCAGTGTCCATGGAGCCCCACAGATATAGCTGCTGGGTACCCGCCAGAGTCCAGCAGTCAGGACCCCAATGCGGAGAGCAGAACAGGGGTGGGGGGACCAGAACCCAGGGACCCTGGGATTGGGGGTAGGGGGCAGGGCCTCTGATCAGGGTGACAAACCGCAGTCACCAAGCCATCAGGGTCTGCAGGTGGCCCACAGTGTTCCCCTGCCCACCCCCGCCACGAGCAGCACCAAGCTGCCCACCCGACTCTCGCTCCTCCTCAGGCCCTGAGCATCCAGGAGCAGATTGGCTACCCCACCTACATCCTGGAGGAGGACAACGGGCGCCTGGACCAGGAGTATTCCAGCGTGCGCCTGCCCCCCACCCCCGCCTCTGAGCTGCCCTGAGGGAACCAGGCCCTTGATCACCTGGGAGGGGAGCTATGCCAGGCACCCCACCACCTTCGCAGTCACCAACTCAGTCACCCTCCCATACCCTGGGACAGCAGTGGCATCAGCTTTAGTTTATGGATGGGGAACCTGAGGTCTGGGGGGACTAAGGAGCTTGTTCAGAGCTAGGGTAACCCCATGCACCTGCACCCAGAGCCTTCGGCCACCCATCAGGCCGTCTGGCAAGTCTCGAGGCCCTTCCTCAGCTACCCGAGAGCCCTCCCCGGCCCCTCTGAGGGCCCGACCCAGGTGCTGGCCATGACAGCCCCTCTTCTGTAGCTGAGCTTCTCAGAGGACCTGTACTTCGAGAACGCGCTGCAGACCCTCAAGGCCAGTGCCCACAGGAGCCTCAGGAAGCTTCGGGAAAAGGTGGACCAGAACCTGTGAGTGTCGTGGCCAGCGTGGCAGGGACAGCTTTGTGCCCAGCTGAGCTGCCCAGCACCAGCTGGGCAGGGTGCCGGGCTGCCCCGGTCCACTAGCGCCCTCTGCTCCCAGAGGCTGGAGTCACCTGCCACAGGGGCCCAAGGTTGGGAGCGGCACAGGGCCCTGCCCTAGAGTAGCCGCAGCACGAGCCAGGGAGGGTACAGAGACGTTTGGGGAGGTCCAGGCTCCAGATGACTGACGTGTTTACCACAGCTGGATCATTGGGGCCGCGGTGGTCAACGCGTTCTACTCCCCAAACCGAAACCAGATCGGTAGGCGCATACCCCAACCCCTTGCACCCCCAGCCCCTCCTTGCCAGCCAGCTGCCCAGCCCACCCATCCCTTGCGGCCCACCCTGCCCTCCTGTGTCCCTGTACCTGTGGGGAGGGACAGAGTGCAGTGGAGGGGCTCCTCTGGAGGGCGGCACAGAGGGGTAGGAGGAAGCTGGAAGTGGCTAATGAGCCTGCCATGCGCTAGCCCTGCCCTCTGGGCCTCTGAGCCTCAGTTTCTCAACCCATACATGGGGTGGGGTCCTGACATCCCTCTCCCGGGCCGGATTAGATGACAGGAGCCCTGGAGGGGCCTTCCTGAGCCAGGCACACCAGTGTTCCCACTCCTAGCTGACTCTTCAACCCCTCGGCACAGTGTTCCCTGCTGGGATCCTCCAGTCTCCCTTCTTCAGCAAGGAGCAGCCCCAGGCCCTCAACTTCGGGGGCATCGGGATGGTGATCGGGCACGAGATCACGCACGGCTTTGATGACAATGGTAAAGGGGTACCAGGGACGGCCCAGATCAGAGCTGCACCAGTGGCCACATACCCCAGCCTCCTCATAGCTTAGCAAGAGCAGAGGCCAGGCCATGGGAAGCATGCGGGAGGCCCAGGGAGCTGCAAGCCAGGCCCTGTGCAGAGGCCTGCTTCAGGCATGGGGAGGGCACAAGGCAGGACCCTGCATTCCAGAGTCCCCTGACCACTCTCACTTCCCCTTCCTGGCCCAAGCCCACCTCCATCCCTGGGAGGAGCTGTCCTGCCATCTGTGTCCCCAGGGCCATGTGTTCCCGCTCCTGGGGGTAGAAGGTTTGGCCATCGCAGGAGGTCTCCAAAGCTACAGCACCTCTGGACCCAAGATTCCAGGCCAAGGAACAGGGTGGCATGGAGACAACCATACCTTCCCTCTCTGGGCAGCCCCCGAGAGCAAGGTCCTGCAGGGTTAGGGTGGTTCTGTGGTCCAGAATCTGAGCCCTAGATGCTGGGCTGGAGGAGGTACAGGAGCAGTGGGACTCTGTGTTGGCCTCTGCTGGGGTCCAGGGACAGCTTATCTCTGCCCCACCCTGTCCAGGCCGGAACTTTGACAAGAAAGGTAACATGGTAGACTGGTGGAGTAACTTCTCGGCCCAGCACTTCCGGGAGCAGTCGGAGTGCATGATCCACCAGTATGGCAACTATAGCTGGGACCTGGCAGAGGACCAGAATGTGAGTGGGCAGGGTGGCCAGCACCACCCTAAACCTAACCCTAACCCAAACCCAAACCCGGTGGGACGAGGGGAGCAGAGCCCAGCTGCCCCCACCCTGTGTCCTGTGCACAGGTGAATGGATTCAGCACCCTCGGGGAAAACATCGCAGACAACGGAGGGGTGCGCCAGGCGTATAAGGTGGGTCCCTGAGGAGGGTTGGGGCCTCAACGAGGCAGGGGCTGTGCCTGGCTTCTCTCCTCCCAGCTGGGTAGGCAGCAGGGCTCCCAGAGCACCTCCTGGCTATGGACAGGCACTGGGCATCGAGCCCCACCCTGAGCTGGTGCAGATGAGACACTGGGGAAGGGACATTGTGCCTGCCAGCCTCAGCAGCCCAGCACCTGCAGCCTCAGGAGCTGGTTCTGGGGGTACACCTGGTAGCTGCCTGGCCAGAGGCCCCACTGAGCCCTGCTGGTGTCAGTGCTGAGGAACGGAGGTGCCCACAATGGTCTAAACTGCAGACCCAGCCACCCCTTCCCCCAGGTTGGGTCCTGGAGCCAGACCTCCAAGCTGCATGGAGATCTGAGATTCCAGAGGCCTGGCAGGAGTGCCAGGTGCCCGCCCAAGTGCCCGCCACCTAGTGACATTTGGTGCCCACAGGCCTACCTAAAGTGGATGGCGGAAGGCGGCAAGGACCAGCTGCTGCCCGGGCTGGAGCTCACCTACGAACAGCTTTTCTTTGTCAACTATGCCCAGGTAGCAGCACAAGTCCCAGCCCCACAGGCCATACCCCGCCCTCATCTGTCTTTGGAGGGCCCACTATATGTGTTCCAAGGGGCCTGGCAGGTTTCCTGGAGGAAGATGCTGGGCAACTGGGGTGTCAATGCAGGTGTGGAGGGAGGGCACAAAACTGTGTTCTTCCCTCTCCTCGCCCCCGAGAGGCAGCTGCCCTGGAGGTTTCCCCACCACCAAGGGGCACCACCCATCCCTCTCAGTCCCCCAGACCCTTGGCCACACCCCTCATGTGCCCATAGGTGTGGTGTGGGTCCTACCGGCCTGAGTTTGCTGTCCAGTCCATCAAGACTGATGTTCACAGCCCCCTAAAGTACAGGCAAGTACACCACACGACCCATGCCCCAGCCTTGTGTCCCACCCCATCGCAAGCCACTCGCTTCTTCAGCCCACTCCTCCACAGGGTGCTGGGTTCCCTGCAGAACCTGCCTGCCTTTGCCGATGCATTCCACTGCACCCAGGGCACCCCCATGCACCCTGAGAAGCGATGCCGTGTCTGGTAGCCAAGGGTGAGCTGCACTCCATGGCCCATGCCACCCTAGCCTGGAGAAGAAGGTGTTACACCAAGAAGGTGCAGCCTGTGGGGGCTGGCAGGGACCAGCAGGGACCAGCAGGGACCAGCAAGGACACACACTACACCCCGCAGCCACTGTGCCCTCCCACTGTCCTCCACACTGGTGGGCACCCAGGGAGCACTGTGCCCAGGCTGCACCCCTCTGCGCCACCTGAGAGGGTCGGTGCCCATCACAGCCCACAGACACAGCCCATAGACACAGCCAACTGTCTTCTGCCCCCTCACCAAAGCATGTTGTCCTCACTGTCCACAAGTTTCAAACTGGGGCTAAATAAACGCTTCAAAGGCAACAATCTCATTTCTAGAAGGAGCCGTGTGGCAGCCAGGTGGCCTTGGCAAACTGTGCCAGGTGGGAGGAGTTAAGAAGGGGGTGAATGACGAAGGAGGGGCTCCTGACAAGCTCCCAGCCTCCCAGTGCTGGAGACGGCAGTGACCCGGCCACCCCCAACACCCACTCTCAGACAGGGAGCGGGACCTGACTCTAGGGGCCAGAGGTCTGGAGGTGCCCAGGGGACCTGGGAGTTCAGCTGGGACTCTGCAGATTTGGTTTTGCTCTGTATTTGTATATGACCATGGCAGCAGTGGGTGGGGGGGTGACACTATGGTCACCCAGGCTTGGACGCAGGAGGCACAGGGAGAGCTGAGGTCCTGAGAACCCACTGGGACTAAAGAGCGCTCGAGTCGGGAGGCCTGCTGTGGGGCCTAGTCTCCCGCTCTGGACCCACTCTAATGGGAGGACAGCTGTGCCAAGCTAGCTGAGACACCCAGGCCGAGTCCCACAGTGGCGGCTGCAGGTTGCAAGTGACAATTCTGCCATCAGGAAGGGACCTTCTGCACAGAGCTGTCCCAGAATGTATCTGGTAGAGTCAAAACCACCTCCTCCCTGAAAATCTACCCAGCTATCCGGATCCCCGAACACAAGCACTGAGCCCCCAGGAGTCTGAGTCTGCTGGTCCCCAGACAAAGGTGGGCCAGGGTGCGAGGTCACCTTGAAGGAAATGACAGTGCAGTGGGGACTGTCCCCAGAGGCCTGAGGTCTGCAGAGACAGTGCAAAGGGCACATTCTCCCCAAAGGACAGCGACCTTCATAGCGGACAGTGAGCCCTTGCACCTCCACCAGGAGCACCGCTGGGGCCCAACAGTGGATGAGATGGGACGCAGTGAACACACAGTGCACAGCCAGAGAGGAAACGTGCTGCCCAGGACAGCAGTTTTAATGGCTCAGTGCTGCTGGAGAATCAGGCATGGCCCAGTATTGCAGCTCAGCAACAAAATGCACGGTTCTTCAGGTCCACAGAGGCTCGGCTGTCACCTCCCACACACCTCCTCATCACACTGCAGGGAAACCGGCTGGTCAGGCCGGTCATATTCCTGGCATCCCCACCCACCCAATGTAGAGAAAGGGAGTGTACTGGCCACAGGAGGCAGCCTGGCCTATGGGCTGCTCCTGTCCACCTATGGCAGGAGGTCACTCACCAGGACCACACCAGTGCCTGACACACAGCTGATGGGTCCCAGATGCCTGCAGCTGAGAGAGTGGCCTTCTCTCCAGCCTGCAGCCCCCATGCAGCCCGCTACCCACAGGGGAGGACCAGCTGTGCCTGCCTGTCTGGCCACACCACCCCTGAGTCCCTCCCAGCCTCTTCCCTCTGCAAACAGAATCACCATGACAGCGACACCCTGGGACTGACACAACTCCCCAGAGGCTGTAGCTCAAGCTCTGGCCTAGCGAGCTGTGTACACAGGTGCGGAAGGGTGCTGTCTATAGCAGGCAGTGTCGCCCAGGCCTTACCTGGGGCGGCTCACTGGTGCCAACCTCTGCAGAGATGCCCAGGGCCTGTAGGATGCTCTCTTGGGGGACGTAGTCACCTGGGGACTTCTGGATGAAGTGCAACAGCACTTTATCACCGCCTGTGGCAGCAAGCAGGTGGTCAGGGCACCCTGGGAGGCCGCCTGTAGCTGGTGCTCATGTGGCAGGAGGAAGGAAGGCAGGCCAGCGGGCCGAGCCAGCAGCCCTGGCCACAACCCCCGTTACCAGATGAGAGTTGACCTACCACCCTGCCAGGCCGACACTCAGGGCCAGGCTACACCACAGAGAAGGAGCTACGAGAAGATGGACACGGCAGAGAAGGCACGGTACGGCCACCAAGTCCAGCAAGACTATCCCACTAAGGACATGGCCTGACCCACCTTTGCTGACCACCAGCAGCCCTCCACTCTGCAGCAGGTCCCCGGACAGGTTCCCCTGGATGCCAACAGCCTTGGCCTGGAGGAGAGGAACAGGGCTGGTCCTAGAAGGAACCCCCAGGGGCTTATGCCACCCCTGGTCCCACAGGACCTTGGCTGCCACGAACCTTGGCAGCCACGTCTCGCACAGGCTTCCCCAGGGCAGCCAGCAGAATGCTCAAATTGTTGTACCTGCAAAGATAGCAGCACACGGATCCAAAGTCTGAGTCTCAGTCCCAGCACCTGCTCCCAGTCTCCACCAGGGCCAGAAAGCAGCTCAGGTCAGGCTCCACCCCACCCCCTCACCTCACCAGGGATCAGAGATGGCATCAGGCAGCTAAATCAGCAACCAGCCTGGCCAAGAGCAGCCACAGGAGCCATGGCGCATCCCACCCACAGGCAGCTGGCCTGGGCACTGCAGAGGGCATGGAATGTGGGACCGGTTCCAGGCTGGATGTGCCCAGGGATCAGCTCAGTGGGCACTGCCAATCAGAGCAGGCGGCATGTGCACCAGAGGCTGGCATGGCCCTGACAGAGGCCCTGGACGCCAGGCCCTTCCAACTGACTGGGCACGAAGCCTGTTGCAGACAACCACACCCAGAGCACCCAGCAGAGGGGCTGGCTGGAGCAGCGATGCCCCTGGAGCCGCCCTGCTCGGGCAGGGTGAGTGTAAAGCTGAGAGGAGGGCATTAGCAAGAAGAAGCATCAGGGACCCACGGGCACCCTTGGGTGCTACCACACAGACACACTTACCGCTTGAAGCCCAGCTCCTTGTAGAGCTGCTTGCTCTCGTCCAGGTAGAGCTCTGGAAAGGGAAGCCAGGGGTGTGCGCCCCAGCCTGTGCACTCTGCCTGCCCTCTGTGCCCTGTACAGTGACCTCCCCCCTTCACCCACCCAGGGCCAAGGGGCAGTGTGGCTGAGTGTCCCCCTTGTTCAGAGGCGGTGCTGAGACCCAGAGGGGACCCGTGCAACTCTGTCACTGGCCCAGGGCTCCGTCAGAGCACAACGTGGGGGCAGGCCAGGGCTGGGCTGAGCGAGGGAAGGGTCGCACCTCCCGAGAAGTAGCCGCCGTCCAGGAATTCCTGCAGGCCCAGGGCCTCGGGGCCAACGCCCACGAGGCGCACGCCGTGCCGGTCCAAAAGCCCGCGGAGGCCACTGAGGTCGCGCGCGATCCAGCGACACACCATACAGCCGAAGCGCCGCAGCCCGGCCACCACGCACGCCTGCTCCTGCCACAGGCTGCGCAGCTCCACGGACTGTGAGCGGGCGGTGTAGTCAGGGGCGCGGCGCAGTCCACCCCGGGCCGGACACGCGCCCCCGCGGGGCCCCGTGACCTCACCTCCCGGGTCTCACCTCTCCAGTCACTGCGTGCTTCACGACACACACGCCCACGCGAGCAAGGTCCACCGCACTCATGGCGGCGGCAGTTCGCCCTGTATCCCGGTA
>PVJO010000289.1:0-266851 GCA_004026905.1 Hystrix cristata | reverse complement strand
AAATGCAAGGAATATATGCAAATAAGCAATGCAAACAAGCAGCTAGTTAGCTTCTTCCTGTATCTTTTATCTAGGCTACCTGCCCCCAGGGCGGCCCGCACTCCCACCCCCAATCTCAGTCTCACATCCTTGATCCCAGCAGAACCATGCCAAACCGATCAATGGATCAATTTAGTAATCACACACTCTAGATCCAGCTCTCTCTTACCACATGAGGCTTTGGGGGGACATCTAGACACAAACCATAACACTGCCTTTTGCTCACAATGAAATGTTTCTCCCCTGCAGTGCCCCTCTGCCATGCTACCCTGCCTTAGAGCCAGCCCATTATGAACTGAAACCTCTACAAATTGTGAGCTACAATAAACCTTTCCTCCTTTAACTCTGGGTGTCGGATATTTTGTCTTAACAATGAGAAAAGTAACTAAGACATGTGGGTTGCATTTTTACTCTGTTAATAGTACCTTTTGATGCACAAATGTTTTAAACTTTGATGATGTCCAATTGGGCTATTTCTTCTTTTGTTGCCTGTGTCTTTGGTGTGATAACAAGGATTCAATATCAGATCCAGGGTCAAGATGTTTCTGCCTGATAGTTTCTTCTAAGAGTTGCATTGCACAGGCAGGCAAGGTGGTACACAATTGTAATCCCAGGACTCTGGGAGACTGAGGCAGGAGCACTGCAAGTTTGAGCCCAGTCTGGATAATTTAATGACTTAGCAAGATCCTGGCTCAAAAATTTTAAAATATTAAAAAATAAAAAACAAAAACCAAAAACAAAAACAATAAAATAAAAACTAAAAACTAAAAGCTAAAAAACAAGGGCTAAGGCTATAGCTCAGTGTGAAGGCCCTGGGTTCAATTACTGGTACTGAAAAACAAATAAATAAGGCTGGGGAGATGCTCAGTGATAGAGTGCCCCGAGGTTCACTCTCTAATATGGAGGGGTATGTATAATATATAAATATACATTATGTATATAAAATCTCCCCAGCCCATGGTGTAAAAGTGACAGAGATACATACTTTTTCTTCCTATTCACTGTACACTCTGAACTTCTTGACAGCATTATGAACTTCATGTTCTTATTCAGCACACAACCTTTAGCTCTATGCTAATAACTAGTAGGTGTTCTGTAAATATTTGGAAAGTCAATACAGAGCTAATACCTTCTGTTCATTTGAATGACAAGAGTCATGCATGTAAAGGGCAGGGGAGAACACTAAAGACAAAGACAAAAGGAGTAGGGAATTCACAGTTCTCAGTTGTGTATGATAACCGCGAGTGCTCACAGCACAGAATAGCAGTGGGACACCACCAGGGAGGCAGGGAGGCAGGTGCAGGGAGAGTCAGACAGCTGGAAAGGGTTAGATTACAAACGGCTTTGTAAGGTAGTGTAAAGAATTGTTATTCTTAGTGTGTTAGAAGGCCAATGGAACTGGCTGTGGTGGCACATACCTGTGACCCCAGCACTCTGGGAGGCTGAGGCAGGCAGACCTCAAGTTCAAGCCCAGCCTAGAAAACATGGTGACTTGGCAAGATCCTGTCTCAAAAATAAATAAAGTCAAAGGTTTTTGTTTTTTTGGGTGCTGGGGATCGAACTCAGGGCCTTGTGTTTGCTAGGCAAGCATGGACATTTTGAAATAGACTGAACATAATGGATTTATTTCTGAGAGGTCACTGTCCACAGGCCATGCTCAGAACTATAATGGTGTGAACCAGCAAGTGACACCTGTCACATAGCCCACGTTCCTGGTGGGTCAGTTCTCAGCAGTCACATGGAAAGGCAACCCCAGACCCAGCAGATGAACTCCCTGGCAAAGCGAAGGGAAGATGTGGTAGTGGGGGCCCGGTGGCTGATTGCTCTGGGGCACAGGCTTGTGTGATCTCATGGCCTCTGCACCAGGGTCAGTCAGGAGATGGGGGTTGCATGGTGATGCAATTTTGTTATTTTTGAATAACAAAAATCTAGTATAGAGCACATAATCATCTACAGGGCGCAAGAGGACCTGCAGGATACTCTGGGCTCGGAGGTTGTGGGTGGGACCCGTGGGAGACCATTCCTCTCCCAGGGCAGGGCTTAGTCCCCACCGGGTAGTCGCAGAGGTGCTTGCGGGGGTGGTTACATTCAGCTAGAGCTGGGCCACACCACAGTTCTAGTCAGTGGGCAAAACACACACGTGTGGCACGCCAAGGACAGCGAGCCAGAACACTCTGTTATTCTGGTGGCTGAGAATGGGGTGTTTGGTTGGTACAGAACCTGCAAGATAGCTGGGAAGTACCTGGGATAGTGCAGCCAACAACTGATGGGTGAGCACCACTGGGAGCATCACGGGCAGCCTGGGCAGGAGTAGGAGCAGATAGGAACAGAAGTAGAAAGCAAAGTGCCTTACTACCTTGTAGTGTCCCTCTGGCACCCTCTGCTGACACATTTTAACACTGTAAAGGAGAAATACGCTCTCAAGATATATACCTGGTGTCATGGCAGACACCCCATAATCCCAGCACTCAGGAGGCTGAGGCCAGAGGATGAGTTCAAAGTCAGCCTGAACTACATAGTGAGGCCCTGTCTCAAAATAAAAAAAGTCTGTTGTGGTGATGCATACCTGTAATCCCAGCAGTTGGGAGCCTGAGGCAGGAAGATCACCATGAGTTCAAGGCCAGCCTGGACTACATAGTGACATAGTGAGTTCAAGGCTAGCCTGAATTACACAGTGAGACCTTGTCTCAAAAAGCCAAGAAGAGAAATAGAGAAATACTTTTAAGTGCTCAGCTCCACTTCACTGGGCAAGTAGTGAATAATACATCTGGAGCTGAATAGCAATGTGTAGATAACTGCAGTTTCCAGCCTCAGTTAGTGCACCGAGTATTCATTCTCCACTCCCCTAAGCATTCTGTGATGGTTTACCATGACTGTCACCTTGACTGGCTTGAGAGCTGCCTGGGTATGTCAGGGTAGGTCACAGAGGAATAACCTTAGGGACTCTACCTGGTCCCTTGCTCCTTCCTCTGGCTCTTCTCCTGTGTTCTGCTTTCTGGCTGCCATGAGGTTGTCACAGGGAACTGACTCCCAACCTGTTAGATGTCAGATGTGCCCAGTTTGTTTCTCTTGATAGAGAAGAATGGATTTGAGGACAGAGGTTAAGAGTAGGAAGTTTATTGATAGAAATTTAGCCTCAGAAACAGGAGGGGGTCCCAAAAGTGGGTGGCCACTGAAACTCTTTGTCCAAGGTAGTTTATACACAAAATCACAATTTGGGTAACTATGGGTCAAACTACAATCAATCTATAGGATTACAAGTGTAGTTGCTTAGCTAATATTAATCCAATAGGGAAGCAAGGCACATAGCAAGGGTATATGGTGGGCATCACTAACTTCAGCTCATCTATAACTTCAACTGTACAAAGAACAGACATTCCTGGAAAGGGATGGGAGTACAGGTCACCTATGTATGTGTCTGACCCACTATCTAGGCTCACTGGGCCAGGTGGTACTAATTATGGTATAAGCTCAAGATGCTGTTCATCTCTGGGGAGGCTTGAGGTCTGGCTCACTTCCGATTTGTCTCTAGCTGCAATATTGATGCATCTCCTCTTTCACACTAACTCCCTTAAGGGCCCTATCCCTGGCTGCCTATTAATTTATATCTAACATAGCTGTCTATAATAAAGTGAAGTATACGTCCTCCACAATGCCTGTCATGATGTGTTTTGAAGTCAGGTGACCATGGACTGAAACCTGTGATATGAGCCAAAATAAACCTCGCCTCCTTTATGTTAGGTATTTTATCCCAGCAACAGAACACTGATATATAAAGAAAATTGGTACTGAGAACTGGGTTGCTACTGTGACAATACCTTACCACGTAGCTCAGAAGCCTTTGACACTGGTTTGTGGGAGGAGTTTGAAAAATTTGAAGAGGGGTTGAGGATTTAGCTCAAGTGGTAGAGCGCTTGCCTAGCAAGCACAAGGCCGAGTTCGATCCTCAGTAGCAAAAAAAGTTTGAAGAATCAGGTTGGACAAAGCCTAGAAGGCTGTAAGTAGAGCTTGACAGGCAATTCTGGTGGGAGCTCAGAAGACCAGAACGCTGACAGGAATGCGAACAGTAGACTGTGTTTGCCATAGGAAAGTGTATAAAGGGCCAGTGACATGGGTGGTTAAAGAATTTACCAAGGTCAGAATAAGAGTAAATATAAGAGTTTCAATAGGGACAGTTGATCAGTTTCCAACAGTTTCCAAGAGAAGAACTGGATCATTAGGATGGAGATAGGGGTATTTATAAGGATGCGGGAAAAATCTAGGCAGCAAGTAGTTATTTTAACAGTATTGTTTTTTGCTGGGCATGGTGGCATATTCCTATAATCCCAGTACTCAGGAGGCAGAGGCAGGGTGATGCCAAGTTTGAGCCTAGCATGGGCTATGTAGTGACTTAGTCAGACCCTGCTTCAAAAGAGGAGAGTGGTGGCTGGTGATGTGGCTCAGTGTGAAGGTCCTGGGTTCAATCCCCAGTACATTACTTTTTTTTTTTTGGTGCTGGGGATTGAACTCAGGGCCTTGCACTTGCGAGGCAAGCACTCTAACCCTCCAGTACATTACTTTAATGGATGATTTTGAACAACTTTATGCCAATAAGTCATCTGAAATTAGTAATTCCTTGAAAGATAAAAAATTACCAAAATTGGTTCAAAAAACCAGAAAGAACCCTAAAGAGTATTGTATCTATTAAAGAAATTAAATCTGCAATTTAAAAAAATCTTGCTCCAATAAAAGTCCCAGAGTTTCACTGATGGAATCAATCATGTAAGTTAATGAAGAAATATATCATTATTACACAAACAACTCCAGTGTGGATAAAATAATTTACAAGTTTTTGAGAGCAACATTATGTTAATATCAAAACAAGAAAAACTAAGAATGTACTCACTACACCTAGTGAAAATTTTAAAATAGGCACAGTGGCACTTCCCTATAATTCCAGCACTTGGGAAGCTGAGGCAGAAGGATCACTGGCCTGGCTTAAATGAGACCCTTTCTCAAAAACATTAAAAAAACAAAACAAAACACAAAACAGCTGGGAATAAAACTCAGTGAAAGGCCCTGGCTTCAATCCCCAGTACCACCAAAAACAAACAAACAACTGAAATATGCCCTAGACAGTGGAATAATGGAAAAAAAGGAGGCCATATATATTGGAAAAGAGGAGGTTTTTTTTTTGTTTTTGTGGTGCTAGAGATCGAACTCAGGGCCTTGTACTTTCAAGGCAAGCACTCTAACCACTGAGATAAATCCTCATCCCCAGGAGATTCTTATTAAGCAGATGACATGATTATATACACAAAAAGCACTGAGCAGTCTAGGAAAAAAGCTCCTGAAATATGTGAATTGATCTAGGTTGGTGGACATAAGATCAATACACAAAACTAATGAATTTCTGTTCACTAGCAGACATAATTGAAAAACAGCTTTTTAAAAAACTATACATTTGTCACAGCACATAGAAATATGAAATATAAAAGTTTAATACGAGATCTGTATACTGAGAGAAACTAAGTAAGGTATACCATGCTGAAGGAAAACTTAGAATTGTTAAAATGTTAATACTGATTTTTTTTTTAGATTCTTTTAAAAAAATTTATTTTTTTCTTTTAAAATTTTTATTAGTAGTACATGTCTGCAGTACATAATGATTACATTCACTGTGGGGAATTGGTACATGTACATAAAGCATCTCATCTTGTTTTTTCCCCTTCCCCTCCACCTAAACTGATCTATAGGTCCTACAGAGAGCTTTCTCTTTGTACAAATTGACAACTTCACACTAAAATTTATACAAAAATGGGGGCTGGGGATTTAGCTCAGTGGTTAAGACTGCTTGCCTCAAAAGCACAAGGCCCTGGGTATGATCCCCAGCACCAAAAAATAAACAAACAAAAAATGTATACAAAAATGTAAAGGACCTAGGATACTCCAAAGTTTTGGAAACGAACAAAATTTAAGCACTTCCAATACCTGATTTCAACTGTATTGTAAAATTATAGTGTCATACCAGGGTGAAAGACATGGACAAGAGGAAAGGAACAAACTAATCACACATGGCCACTTAAATTGTTACGAAAGTGTGGAAGTTTATTCAATGGGAAAGTATAGTCTTCCAACGAATGGTAAAAACAAACAAACAAAAAAACATTGGCTATCCATATAGACAAAAGCTGAATCTTGATCTTCATTGTATGTTGTACACAAAAATGAACTCAAAGCCAGGTGTGGCAATGCATGTCTACAATCCCAGGTACTTGGGAGGCTGAGACAAGATCGTTAGGGCCTGCCTGGGCAGTTTATCAAGATTCTATCTTTCCTATTTATTTTTGGTTTTTTGAGACCTAGTTTCACTATGTAGTTCAGGCTGGCCTTGAAATCAGTATGTAGCCCAGATTGGCCTTGAACTAGATCCTGTATTAAAACATAAAGAAAGAAAGAATGGAGGCTGAGGATGTAGTTTAGTGGCAGAGCACTTGCTTAGTACTGTATGTCTAAGTTCCTGGGTTTGATCAGGACACCTCACACATACCATTCAAAACGGATCATGCACCAAAATATAAAAGCTAAAACTAAAAATCCTGGTGGTGTTGGGGAATAAACTGCATGTCCTTTGAGTAGGCAAATGTCTCTTAGAACTTAAAAATCATAACTATAAACTGGGCATGGTGGTACACGCTCATAATCCCAGCACACTGGAAGGCTGAGGCAGGAGGACTTCAAACTCAAGCTCAGCCTGAGCAATTCAGTGACTTGGCGAGAATCTACTGCAAAATAAAAAATTTAAAAAGGGCGGGAGTGTAGCTTATTGTGAAGGCCCTGGGTTCAATCCCCAGTACCATGAAAAAAATCAGAACTATAAGAGATTTTGATTGCTGGGCATGGTGGCACATGCCTGTAATCCCAGCACTTGGGAGGCTGAGGCAGGAGGAGAGCCACAAGTTCAAGGCCAATCTAGTCTACACAGCGAGTTCAAGGCCAGCCTGAACTACATAGCAAGACAGTCTCCAAAAAAAAAAAAAAAAAAAAAAAAAAAAAAAAAAAAAAAAAAAAAAAAAAAAAAAAAAAGTAAAAGATTTGGTAAGCTGGATTTTTCAAAATTTTAAAATGATTTTCAAAAGACACCATTAAGAAAATGAAAGGGTAAACCAAAGGCTCCAGATATTTATAAACAGATATTTGGTGAGGCTTTCTCTAGAGTATGGGAAAGATGGTTACAAGTTGGTAAGAGAATCCAATTTAATAGGGAGCAAAAGATGTGGCCACATCACACAAAGTGATGCAGAACAGCAATAATTACTTGAAAGGGTGCTGTGCAGCATTCAGCAGACAAGGACAAATTAAAATCAGAGAGAAGAATGGGGTCAACCTCAAGAGAATGACAATATAATATGTTGGCCAGGACCAAGAGCAACAATGGCACCACACTATAGCAGGAGGGTGAAACAGCGCCACCACCAGAGACCTCTGTGGCAGTTTCTTACAATGTTAAAACACACTTATTACTATAAACTGAATTTTTACATAACCCCCAGACTCATGCTGAAATCCTAACCCCAAATGTGACAGTATAAAAAGGTGAGACCTTTGAGAGGTGATAGGATCATGAGGACAGAGGCTTCAGGAATGGGATATATGCCCCTGTAAGAGGGAAAGGTCCCTACACCTGCCATGTGAGGTTACAGAGAATAGACATTCACTTATGGAGCAAAAGGGCTCTTACCAGACACCTCTGCCTGCACCTTGGATCACCCAGCCTCCAGAGCTATGAGAAATAAATTCCTGTCCTTTATAAGCCACCCAGCTTATCTTTTGTTAGTTTTCTAAATGAACTAAGGTCCTTATAACCCAGCAATAAATGCATTTACCCAAGAGAAATAAAACATACATGCAAATAAATACACAAATGCTCATAGCAGTTTTATTCTTTTTTTGTTTTTGCTAATACTCAAAATTAAGCCCAGGAAGCACTGAGCTACATCTCTGTAGCACTTGTTAAGAAAGGGTCTTACTAAATCGTCCAGACTGGTCTTGAGCTTCAAATTCTCCTCCTTCAGCATCCCAAGTAGATGGGATTACAGGTACACGTGACTACACCTGGTAGAAATTCTTCCTTTTCTTTTTTGCAATAGTTAGGATCAAACCCAGAGCCTCATGCATGCCAGGCAAGGACCCTATCACTAAGCTACAAACCCCAGCACATTTTATTCTTCAGAGTCAAAACTGGAAACCCATTATTTCCATAAACAGATGAATGAATAACAAATGATCTCTTCATATCATGGGACATCAGTCAGCAAAGAGAACTACCAAAACACAAAATGTAGCTGAATCTAAAACCACGCTGAAGTGATAGAAGTCAGACACTAATGAGTACACGAGTCCACATATAAGAAGTTCTAGGACAAGCAACACTAATGTATACACTGGCGGGGGCAGGGAGGGTGGGCTGATGGGAAAGGGGAAGAAAACTTTTAGGTGGAAGAAATTTATTTTTCTTGACTAGACGGTGCATACACAGATGCAGGCATTTCCCAAAGCTCTGTACATTTAAAGTAGGCATTTTACTGTACTGATTAAAAGGTCTTGTACCACCTACTTCTCTATCATTTGACACATTTCAGTGAGTTTTTCAGAAAGTGGTTATTGTAGGTTCTTTTGAATTATCTGTTCCTTCAAGGATTCTGCTCCTTCAAGGGTTGTTGGGATTTGCTAAGAACTCAAAATATGCCTTTATGGGTAAAAAACAAAAAATTGGTTTTTTTGTTTTTTTAAATTATCTCAAAGCTGGTTGTTTCAGTTAATGTTCAGATGAAGGAAAATCAAAGGCCAAGGTTAGCAGTTCTGCTGAAAGGAACCTTGCACATGCCAAAACTGCCTGCTCTGCTGCCCAATCAAGCAGCAGCCTGTTGAGCATGGCTGTGTCTGTGGAGCTCTCGTTCCTAGATCATCCTTTCTCCTCCAGTGGACAAGAACCCACCGACCTCTGAGTCAGTTAAAATATCACCTCTTCTGAGAAGTCTTCCAAGATCTGCCATGCCACTATAGTCACACCTTAAGGCTCCTATAAGACCTGATGCACACTTCCATTGATCTTGCCACTTCACCCACTGTACCATGACATCTTCTCCACTCTAGTCTACGCCACTGCAGTGCAGATGGTCCCTCACTCTTGCTTTCCCAATTGTTTCCAGAACTATTCCTTATAGATCTCAATACGGTACATTTTCAGAGGGTAAGAAATGTCAGCCAGAGGGCCAGAAATTGTCCATCTTGGAGCTGCTACGTTATGATTTAGCTCTAAAATGTCTTCCAAAACTCTCATGTGCTCTATGGTGGGGCTTTTGGAAGGTGACTGGAACATGGGGGTGCTATACTCATCAGGGGATTCATCCACTGGTAAGTTCAGCAGCCAAGTGTAGCATTAGGAGTTGGGGCCTGGTTAAAGGCAGGTCTGGGGACATAAGCCAGAAGGGTGTTATCTCCTTCTCTGGCTCCTCTCTTCACTCTCTGCTTTCTGGTCTCTATGACATAAACAACTTTCCTTTATTAAGCCCCTCTATTATGCCATTTCTTCCTTGGAGCCTGTGGAGCATGGAATGAAACTTCTAAAACTGTGAGCCAAAAAAAATCTCTCCACCTTTAATTTGTGGCTGTCAGGTATTATGTCTCATGGACAAGAAAAGTGATTAAGACACGCTCAGATAGAACAAAGCTGTGCAGTACACTGCGGTTGTGCAGCCCTTGAGTGTCTGGGCAAACTCTGAGGGTAGTGGGCAGCTTCAGGTGAGGCTATAGGTGGCAACGGGAGGGTGCCAATATAGACAGGTGATTCAGCAATTCTCAGGCAGGAGCAGAAGGTATTAAGGGGTTTAAGAGACAAGATATTTCCAGTAGAATAGATCATATCAACACAAAAGAACACCCCAAATTTTTAAAATAGCAATACAAAAAGGACAAAGTAAGAGTTGCCAATTACACAAATGTGAGGGTGTTTTTTTACAGCTGCAAATTAGTTACCAGGGATGTATCAATCAATCAGACATGATCACTGTCAAGGAACTAACTGTAATAGGAAATAATTCATCATTCAGTAACAAGAGGTGAGCACTGAGCCTCAAAAGCATGGGAAACTTGCTGGCCAAGGGCAAGGAAAATGTGCCTTGACATGATGCCTGAGCCTTGCAAGATAAGTTAGTCAGGGGAGCAGCACGAAGAGTGAGAAGTGGGACAAACAACTGTGTGGCTGGGAACTAAGCAGTCAAGGAGGTAAAAGCCCTAGGATGAAGGATGTGGGGGGTTCGGGGCTCATCCCTAGGACAACAGGGTATCCACCAGGGGTTTTATATGAAAAAAAATCTCCTTCTCTAGCCTGATAGGCAACCCTTTCTTAAGTAATAAGATTAAATTTACAGCTCTGCTCTGAAACGACTGAACTCAAGAGTGAGTTGTATTTGTAAATAAACTCTAGAAATCTTTTCTCCCCCAACCTGTACACCTCAAGTCCAGCCATCCAGTGGCAGGCAGCAGGCCACTCCAGACATGGCCCCTCCATGATTCTGGAAACTCTGACAACCAAAGCTTGGAAACCATAAGAACCCTACTTCTACCCATCACTAAACACCAATGAGTCAGAGTGATCATAAGTTACCCATATGACCCTCCTGTCCTGTGGACCTCTCACCCAAACATGTAGGAGTTTCACTTAGGGAAAGGCCCTCCTGGTGGATAAAGTTGGGGGATGGGTTACAATCCTCCCCAAGCTGACTACACTCATACAGCTTCTCTTCAGTGTGCATCTTCTGGTGTTGAAGGAAGTTCGACCTCTGGATGAAGCCTTTCCCACAGAAACTGCACACATAGGGCTTCTCCCCGGTGTGCACAATTTGGTGCAGCAGCAGCTTAGAGCTCTGGATGAAGGCTTTGCCGCAGTCTTTGCACTCAAAGGGTCGGTCCCCAGTGTGGATTTTCTGATGCTCTGTGAGGTGGGCTTTCTGCAGAAAAGCCTTCCCACACTCTTTACATTCATACACCCGCTCGCCAGTGTGAATTTTCTGATGCCGGATAAGGTATGAGCTCAGGAAGAAGGCCTTCCCACATTCATCACACTCATAGAGTTTCTCCCCCGTGTGGATTCTCTGATGCTGAGTGAAGTTGGATGTCTGGCTGAAGCGCTTGCCACACTCGTTGCAGACGTAGGGCCGCTCTCCAGTGTGAATTCTCTGATGCTGAATAAGCTTTGAACTGCGAATAAAGGCCTTCCCACACTCATTACACTCAAAGGGCCTCTCCCCAGTATGAATCCGCTGGTGCTCAACAAGGTCTGAGCGGTGGCGGAAGGCCTTCCCGCAGTCCTTGCACTCATACTGCTTCACTTCTGTGTGGATTTGGTAATGCCGAATAAGACTGGAACTCCTGATGAAGGATTTCCCACACTCATTACACTCATAAGGTCTTTCACCTGTGTGAATTCTCTGATGGCGAATGAGTAAGGAGCTCTGGCTGAAGCCTTTCCCACACTCCTTGCATTCAAAAGGCCTTTCTCTGGTATGAACTCTCTGATGCCGAAGCAGGTCTGAGCTGTGACAAAATGCTTTCCCGCACTGAGCACATCGGAATGGCTTTTCTCCTGTATGTACTTGCTGGTGCTCAGCAAGGTTTGTGTAATGAATGAAGTCTTTCCCACACACATTGCACACATACAGCCTGTCTCCACTGTGGGCTCTCTGGTGTTCTGTGAGGTGTGAGGTCTGACTAAAGTC
The DNA here is from genome assembly GCA_004026905.1 of Hystrix cristata. Classification (NCBI taxonomy): domain Eukaryota; kingdom Metazoa; phylum Chordata; class Mammalia; order Rodentia; family Hystricidae; genus Hystrix; species Hystrix cristata. The sequence continues at coordinate 255,053 of PVJO010000289.1, read as the reverse complement.
TTTCTCACAATGCTCACATTTATAAGGTTTCTCCCCAGTATGAGAAATCTGATGTCTAACTAGGTCTGAATTAAAAGGGAAGCTTTTACCACAAATACCACAGAGATGGGCCTCTCCTTCTATAAGCTCTCTTTGAAGTATAAGAAGGTTTGGGTTAAGAATAGGGTTTCTCCCTGGCTTACTACACACCTGGGCTGTCTCTCCTGTCTGGATCTTCCAGTGGGTCACTGTGAAGCCACCCTCCTGAGAAGGGGGACTCCCTCGGCTCTGCCCTTCTGGGTTTCCCAATAGCTGCCCTAATCTGGCTTCATGGACTTCCCCAGACTCAGAGGTGGGGTGCTCCATTACTGTGAGTGTGTCTGACATCGTCTTATGGGAATTTTCATCCTCAGAAATTCAAAGTTTGGAGTCACCTTCTCATCACCAGCTCCTGCAGCAGAATCTGAAACAAGAAGAAGATTGTTTTTCCCCTTTGTTAACAGGAAGCTACTGAAGCACACAGGATTCAACTGTTTCCTCTGGCCACACTCCTGACCCCACAATTACCTCAATCAGTCATCACTTGGGAAGTCTCTTTGTGGCTCCACTTCTGATATGTCCAACTCTAGAACTGTGGTGCACAGCATTCTGCTGACCCTCTGTGCCTCCTGAGTGTAGGACAGAGTGTCAAGGGTATAGCTTGGACTCTACTCAGAAGTCAAGATCCATGTTTCTAAATGAACACTGAAATTTATCAATGCTACTACCTGGTTACTATCTCTTATTCCTGCGTATCTTTTTTTTTTTTTAAAACACGGTCTCAATCTATAATTCAGGCTGGCCTCAAACTCATGGTGAGCCTCCTGCCTCAGCCTCCCAAGTGCTGGGATTACAGGCGTGTACCACCACACCCAGCCCAGTCCATCATATCTTGCCTTCAGTCCCCACCTACTTGGTCTATGGCACTGCATTCACTTGGGGCTACATGTTACATATAGCCATAGCACTAGCAGCAGCAGCAGCTTACCCAGGAAGCCAAGTCTAGGCCCCCTGAGTTCCAGTCCTCCAGCCCTCTCAGTGGTTTTGTCATCTGGCTCCCTGGATCAAAGCCCTTGCTGCTAACAATGGCTCTGCTTCCTGCCCAGAACTCGTTGGTATAGTTCTCAACACCCAGCACTCAGTCCTGCACATCCTCAGTTCTACACTTGTGATTTGAACAACTCTAGATCAAAAATATTTGAAGAAAAAAAACTGCACCAAACATGTACAGACTTTTTCTTGTTATTATTCCCTAAAAAAGTATATATAATAATAAAAACAATACTGTAACAACTATTTACATAGTATTTATATTGTATTAGATATGGCAAGTCATCTAGAGATGATTTACAGCATATGGAGGCTATGCACAGGCTACAAGCAAATACTGCAGCATTTTACTTAAAGGACTCGCACATCTTCAGATTTTGGTATCTGTGGAACTGAGGGACACCTGTACAGTCACCCTCTTCATATACCCCCAACTCTCTTGTACTTTGTTCCTCTGCAGCCTGTGTGGGACTCAGCTCTGGTTAGATTTGGCTTGCCTCCTGACCTGTCTGCACTTTCGTTGACTGAGTGTTCCACATTTACGGCTCTGCCCAAAGGCTCCAAAAGCTACACTCCCCTACCTCTCCTGCTTTTCTTCTCTTTTTAAATGTCTAACATCCTCTCCTGCCCCTCAGCTGATGACCTCACTTCAAAGTTTTGATTAGAAAATTGAAATGGTGAGACATTAATTCCTCCTATCTACTTACATCTGTACCCATCTGCCCTTCCTTTTGTTGAGTGGGTTAAATCGCCCTGCACCTTCCCTGTGCTCTAGATCCCTCCCTCCCAGTGCCTCTGGCCATCATTCACACCTTCTCTGAAATCATGAGCTCCTGTCCTTCTCAGCAGCCCAAGGTCCATCACACACAGCAGTGCTAGCAATCCCCCCACCTAAAAATCTAACTTTGGACCATGCCTGTGGTCCCTCCCCAACTGGAGAGGTTGGGGTGGGAGGATCACTTGAGCCTAGGAGTTCAAGGCCAGCCTGGGTAACATAGTGAGACCCAGTTACAAAAAGAAATACGGCTGGAGGTATAGTTCAGTAGTAAGAGTGTTTGCTTCACTTGCCCAAGGCTCTGGACTTGATCCCAACTACCACACAATGAAACAGTTCTTAAAATTTTAAACAAAAACCCTCACTTCTCAGGGCCTATTCCCTGCAACTACTACTTCATCATTCTACTTCTCTAAGCAGCGCTCAAAGGGTCACTGGACTTGTTTCAGCATCCTCCTTTATATCTTTAAACCTACCCCAGTCAGACTTACACCACAAAAGTACATCATGTCACCCGGCTGGACCAGCCATAATACCTCAGCCAACTAAACTACAGGCAGAGGCTGACAGCCACTGACTTCCCTTCTTCTAAGTCACCTTGTCAGTGGGTTCCTGGGACAGTCTCCCCTGGCTCTCTCCCTTCTCAGTAACCATTCCCTCAGGGTATCCACTAATGATACCAGAGCCCTGCTGTGTACCACTTTTCTATCCCCATTCACCCTGGAAGTGAGCACACCCATTTTAGCACCCTCCACTGCTGAAACATGCACTCTACCTGCAGCCTAGTCATCTTCCCAACTTCTACCTTTTTTTTTTTTTTTTTTCCTCCCTGAGACAGGGTCTCACTATGTAGTTCAGGGTGTTCTTAAACTCACTATGTAGTCCAGCCTGACCTCAAACTCGCAGTTGTCCTCCTGTCTCAGCCTCTCAAGTGCTGGGATTACAGGTGTGGGCCACCGCACTTGGCTCCAACTTCTACCCTTGACTAGCTCTAATTCTGATGCCTTCACCTGGATATTTTCTGGAGATTTTCAAAACTAATGTGTCAAACTTCTGATTTTCCTCCCTGAATCTGCCCCTCTATGCTAAGAACTCCATCACCCCATTTGCTCAGGTCATAATTACTGCAACAGTCTTTGTCTCACTTTTCTTTGTTCACCTTCCATATCCAAACCATTAGAAGACCTGCAAGCTGAGCCTTCACACTCTACCCAACATGTGACTATATCTCACAACTTCCAACATACCTTTCACCATCATTTTTTGACACAGACCCCTGAATCTGACTTATTTCTCCTTTCTCCATTTCTCTTCCACATCACAGCAGAATTCTTTTTTTTTTGGTGCTGGGGATCGAACTCTGGTCCTTGTGCTTTCAAGGCAAGCACAGAATTCTTTTTAAAAGCATAAATTAGACGTTCTTTTTCTACTCAACATCTTCTAAAGCTCTTTCCCCCACCATGTCAAAGTCAGCATCCATTCCCCAGTTGGCAGAATTAAATGTTCGGGACAATAGCTAAGCATTCGAGCTCAATCTCTTCCACCCCTCTTACAAGCCAGATGTTTCCGGGGGCACACATTCTGCTCTGCTCCCCCAAGCCTTGAGTTTTCAGTAAGAAAGGCCCCATGAGGAGAGGTGGATGCCACATAGTGCTGTCAGCCAGTAGGCACCAGTCTAATTGGCATTCAGTCTGAAGAAGTCCAGTGTCCTTCCAACCTAGCCTTTGGCCAATAAGAAGGTGGCCTCTTGCTCTTCACATGCCTTTCTGGTGAGCCTCAACCACTTCAGAACCCCAGAAGGGAGGAGCGACTATTCATTAGGCCCTAAGCTCAGCCAGGCTCAGTGCTGAGCAACAGACCTGCACTGGCTCATGCACTGCTCCCCTCCTTACAGAGTAGGTATCCTCTCTCTTGACAGAGGAAAAAGGCTTAAAGAGAAGTAAATCATCCAGAGTCACTAAACCAGTAAGGGGAAGAATTAAATTCAAATTCAGATCTGTCTGCCTCTGGTGTCCATTTTCTCACTGTGAGAGATTTCTTTTCTTTCCCAAGTGTGATGTCACCTTAGCTGGATATTTTGCTAGAGATCAGCTGGGATTAGTAGTTTGAAAGTAATTTTATATGTTAAACCGTGTCATTTTTCTAAATTTAAAAAGGGAACCAGGTATGGCACAACACACCTGTAATCCCAGCACTTGGGAGGCTGAGGTAGGAGTATTACCAAGAGTTTGAGGCCAGCTTGGGCTACATAGTGTGTTCAAGACCAGTCTGAACTACAAAGCAAGATCCTGTCTCAACAAAACCTAAATAAATAAATAAATGGGGAGAGGGGCTGAGGGTGAGGTGGAGATACAGTTTCTTGTTTTGGAAGTTAGTGATACATAATGATATTTTTCTTTTATAGTACAAGGGATTGAACCCAGGTCCTCAAACATGCTAGCCAAGTGCTCTACCATTGAGATACATTTCCAACTCTTTTTATTTATTTTTTTGAGACAGAGTGTGTAGGCTTTGTAGTATAGTGGTATAGGCTGGCCTCAAACTCATGGCAATCTTCCTGCCTCAGCTGCCCAAGTGCTGGGATTACAGGTGGGCATCACCATGCCCAGCTCTTTATTTCATTCTTGAGACAGAGTCTTGCTTAAACTGCCCAGGCTGGTCTTGAATTTACAATCCTCCAGTCTCTGAATTCTGAATACCTGGGATTATATTCCCATACCACTGCTCCCAGCTGCTTTTTATTTATTGCTTACTTATTTATTTTACTTTTGGGGGTTGCAGACTGAATTCAGGGCCTTGTACGTTGCCTTTTATTTTTTAAATGACACTACTTGCAAACAAGATTGCATCTGTTTATAAGAATATAGTTTAAAACCATGTGTGTAAAAAAAAAAACCATAAAACCATGTGTGTATGCCTCTGAATAGTATTCATGCACGTATTTTTTCCTTTCTTTTTTTTCTTTTTGGTGCTGGGAATCGAACTCAGGACCTTGTGGTTGCTAGGCAAGCCCTATACCACTTCAGCTAAATCCCCAGCCCTTTTTTTTCCTTTTTTTTTTTTGCATGCATATATTTTTTAACTTTAGAGGAAGTACTCGAAATAGAATATTCCTGCTGGGTATGGTGGTACACTCCTGTAATCTCAGCATTCAGGAAGCTGAGGCAGGAGGATCACCTCAAACCCGAGGCCAGGCTGGGCTACATAGTGAGTTCAAGGCCAGCTTGAACTACATAGCAAGACCCTGTCTGTAAACAAAACAAAACAAAACAAAACAAAAACAAACTAATAACAAACAAATATTCCCTGCTTTGAAAGACCATTTGTCTTGGGGCTAGGATGTAGCTCAGTGGTAGAATGTTTGTCTGGCACGCACAAGGCTGAATTTGATCCCTAGCACTGCCAAATGAATGAACAAAAAAATCATTATTTTAAAAAAACAAAAACATTTGCCCCAAAATTAGTAAGGTGGGGGTGGAGACAGTACTGGAAATTGAACCCAGTACCTTCACACTTGAGCTGCATCCCTAGCATTTTTTTTTTTTTTTTTTGCAGGGGTTGCTGGGGATCAAATTCAGGGCCTTGTGATTGCTGGGCAAGCGTTCTACCTCTTGAGCTAAATCTCCACCCTCCCCAGCCCTTTTTAAAACAGGGTGTCACTAAATTGTCCAGGTTGGTTGCGGATCTAGCTCAGTGGTAGAGCGCTTGCCTAGCAAGTGCAAGGCCCTGAGTTCAATCCCCAACACCCCCACCCCCCAAAAATTGTCCAGGCTGTGTCTGAACTTGTGATCTTCCTGCCTCCGCTTCCCAGAGTGCTGAGGTTACAGGAATATGCTACCACACTTGGCTAGCATCAGAAATCTTGTTTCTGCTTAGCTTCTTCTTCTTCTGTGAATATAAGTAAAATTGAATCAATACTTTTTCATTTAAAATAATTTGAGGGAATAAAACTATGCTAGGCTTCTGGCCCCATATGACCCTTTTCTGCGATAAAACAAGGAAACTGCTGGGGAAAAAAAAAGTACATGAACTGGTCTAAATGCACACCCAAAGCTGTGCATCAGCAGCAGTGGCCCTGGGGTTCTCAGAGGGTACCCCTTAAAGCACTAGAAGCTCAGCTTTTGCATCCTTACTGGTAAAGGGACATTTCAACCTTGGCTCTCAGCTAGTCACCACCTGTTGCTCATGTCCTACAGAAAAGAAGGAAGGTTTGCTGAGTTTCACCTTTGAGACTAACAAAAGCAGAGCAAGAGAGCCCCATCAGAATCCTGTGCACCTACCACTGCAGTCATGGAGGCATCTGAACACTGTGTGTGCCAGACACTAGGCAAGGTATGTTTTGTCTACTTATTTTCTCTTTACAACCATCCATGAGGCTCTGGAAGGTGATTTGCTCAAGGTCAAACAGAAGTGAAGCCAGTTCAGTGCACATGGTGATGTGCACCTGTAACCCCAGTACTCTGGGAGACTGAGGCAAGAGGATCACAAGTTTGAGCAGGGCCAGGACAACTGAGGAAGACTCAGTCTCAAAATTTAAAAAAAATCAATGAAAAAGGCTGGGGATGTAGCTCAGAGCAAAGTCCCTGGGTTCAATCCTCATTTCTGGAGGGGCAGGTAGAGCCTGCTGGTGGCTAAGCCCCTCCCCACCACGCCATTTGGCTTCTAACCCGGCAGCTGCTCCTAGGGCTCACGCAAGAGCACTAATTAGAGTTTTCTTTTCCTGACAAGCCAAGGATTTTTGTTTTACCACCCATCGTCCATGCCCCAAGACAGCACTCAGGGCTCCCTAAACTGCTTCAGTGGTGCCACCTTGTACTACGATGACTACTTCCCTGAACTCTCCTTCCAGCTCCAGCTAGGCTCATGAGTGCTGTCAGGGCCTTCCCAGCTCTGCCTTCTCTCCTTACCATCACCAAGACCATTCCAGGAGAATCAGGAGTCCGCCCCAAAACTCCAAGAAAGGCCCAGAGGATTGTGAAATCTCTCTCTGTACCTCCTGTAACAAGGTTATAGCAGGTATTCAGATTCTGTATAATGTCACACCCCTTACAAGGAAAAAGATACCCTCTCTGTGGATTGGGAACGAGGTATTGCCTAAAGACACTAGACAATAGCCATCTATCAGATCCTAGGTGGGCAAAAGACATTTATTTCTCTCAACCACTGACACTAGACCTCAGAGGAACGACATCTGAGTACTGTGGGGCAATTTCGAGTAGGAGCGCCACAGACAGAGGGCCTAGCTCAGCACCCGCACCCAGTTGACGCCCCAGGAAACCTTTGGCATGCTGTTCTGGCCCTGAGCACCCTTGACCGTGATACAGTCAGTGTGTAAAGGGGGCAAAACCTCCCTGGCATCAGCACAGAGACGCCAGTAAGAATTCTAGGTAAAGGGGAAGCTTCAGGGAAAAGCTAGGACAGCACAACGAACCACCTCGCCCCCTCTGGGAATTCTCCGTCAGGCCCAAGCTCTGGAGCTGGCTTTGCTCGTCACACCTCCCTCTAGGCCTCTGCCCTAGCAGCACAATGGTGCGGATGCTACAGCTCCTGAGGACAGAATCGCAAGCCTACGCAGGTGCCGAGCCGAACCGCAATGACGCCTGAGCCAGCGCCACACACACCTTGGCAGCAGCCGACAGCGGAGCAGAGGCTCGAAAACCGCCACACGGAAGTCAGAGTCACGGGCGCGACGGCCAGGGTGTGCAAGCCCTGTGGGCTGCGAGGAGTGGGGGCAGCAAGGGGTGGGGCCCGATAATTACCACTAGGAGCTTCGGGGAGAACGACGCAGGCTCCAGCACTAGACCGCGGGACACGCTGAGGCCGCCGCCCCACCGTGGCCCAGGTCCCCGCCCACCCGTAACGCGCCACTCACCTGGCGCCCGGTGGCGAGAAGACAGCGCTGGCCTGACGCCGGAGCTGCAGATGGCCCAGCAAGACCCCCGACAAAGCCCGCACAATTGCCGACAAAGCCCGCACAACAGCCCGCATACCGCGGCCGGAACTCGTTCGAAGCCCCGCCCCGAGAACTTCCGTCGCCGCTCTAGGAGCGAAGTCGGGTCGACTGGGTACTCTGTGGTGCGAACTTTCAGCCGAGCGGAAGTGAACACGTTGGGGATTCCCGGGAGAGGCGGGCTGAAGTGCTTGGTTCTCGGGTATTAGCGGTAAGGCGGGCGGTAGCGGGTGAACCAGCAACCCAGGAGGCGGAGACTCTTGGGGAAATCGGATAAATTGTAGGTCTTCGAATTTCGGCCACTCCTGCATCCTCAAAGAGCGTGGGAACGGTGCCCTCTCGCGGGAACATTTTACCTAAAGTTTCAATAGGCGCAAAGAATTCAACTTCTACAGAGCTATCAGTGGAGGCACCAAAAAACAAAACAATTGTGTCGCTCCAGAGAACTGCAGAAGTCTCAGGGCAAGACTCCGTGGGCTCCCCCGCCCCGGAAATGCCGGCCTGCAGATCCCTTCGCACTCGGGACGACCCCGGCCAGAACTAACCTTTAGTCCAGCCAACAGGCTCCTGAGCTTCCTTTCCTAGAGTATTTAATAAAAGGGGCTTAGGCTGGGGATTTAGCTCAGTGGTTAAAGTGCTTGCTTTGCAAGCACAAGGACCCGGGTTCGATCCCCAGCACCAAAAAAAAATAATAATAATAATAAAAAGAGCTTATGGTTAAAGTAGAGTCACTCTGAAAGACCTGAGTGCCATTCTTTTGAAAGACAACCAGCAGAGGTATTGTCCCTGTGTCAGTCTCTGAGAAGATGGAATCCTAGCTTCATGACTTCCTGCCAGGGACACAGCGGCTAATCGCATTTACCCGGACCAACCCTTTGTCATTGTTCATTTCGTACTGCCTCATTCTTTCTTTAAAACACCCAGTCACCTCTGCAGAAATCAGAATTGAATTCGGCATTTTTCCTTGTAGTCAGTAGTTATTGAATAAAATTTACAGTTTTAAAGAAGATCTGGTTGTATCTGTGATAATCTTTAAAATGTATCAAATGGAATCTAAATGTTACAGTGACTGAGTACATGTAATCTCTTTATATAACTAAGCCCTTCTTTAACGTTCAGAAAGTTTTAGAAGACTTTCCTCTTTTTGAATTTGTAGTTCCATTGCACTTTCCTCAAAGAATTTTATCTAATGTGATATACTTTCCATCCTTGAGGACATATGATTCATTTCTATTGGGTTTGTACCTAGAAGTGGAATTTCTAGATCATATAATAATTATATGTTTAACTTTTTTTTAGGTTTTTTGAATTTTAGTATATGTGCTGCCAAAGTGAGCACTTTTTTAGGTTTTTTGAGACAGGGTCTCACTCTAATTCAGGCTGGCCTTGAACTCACTATGTAGCCCAGGTTGCCTTGAACTTGCAGTGATCCTCCTGACTCAGCTTCCTGAGTGCCAGGATTACAGGTGTGCACTACTCAGCCCAGTAGACGTTTAACTTTTTGAGGAACCATCAACTGACTTCCACAGTAGCTATACTATTTTACATTCTCACCACCAATACACAAGGATTTCTTTCTTTTCTGTTTTTTTTGAGACAGGTTCTCTCTATACAGTTGAAACTGGCCTTGCCCTCACTATGTAGTTCAGGCTGGCCTTGAACTCACAGCAGTTGTCCTGTTTCAGCCTCTCAAGTGCTGGGACTACAGCTCTGTGCCACCACACCCAGCACAAAAGTTTCTATTTCTTCATACCTCATCAGCAGTTGTTATTTCCCTTCATATTTTTATGGCCACCCCGCTACGTCTCATTGTGGTCGTGATGCACATTTCTCCAGTGACTACTGCTGTTGAGTGTCTTTTCATGTACTGTTGGATCTTTATATATCTTCTCTGGACAAATGTCTATTTAAATCCTTTCTCCAACTTTTAATTGGTTTGGCTTTTGTTAAAATGTGAGAGCTCATTCTGTGTTCTGGTTACTGGATGGTTACCATCCATCATGATTGTTTCTGGACTCTCAGTTGTATTACATTTGTCTATGTCTATCTTTATGCCAGTACCATTTTGATTACTACAGATTGTAGTATGTTTTAAAATGTAGGAAATGTGAATCCTCCAACTGTGTTTTTCTTTATCAAGGTTGGTTCATTCTGTTTCTCCAGATGAATTTAAGGATTGCCTTTTCCAATCCTACCAAAAAAAAAAAAGTGATTAGAATTTTGATGGAAGTTGTATTGAATGCTTTGGTCCATCATTTCCCAATGATGCTGTGAAATTATGATCTTATCAATGGGTTAATTCACCTGATTAAATTAGAACCCAGCAGGGAATGATGGCACATACCTGTAATCCCAGCACTCAGGAGACTGAGGCAGGAGGATTGCTGTGAGTTTGAAGCCACCCTGGACTATACAGTAAAGGCCAGCTTGAACTACATAGTGAGACCATCTCAAAAAAAAAAAAAAAAAGAATTCTTGTGATTTAATCACTTCCCCAAAAGCCTATCAGCTGGCAACTAAACCTTATCATGTGAGTTCTGCTGGGGGACATTTCAAATCCAAACCATAACTTCCACCTCTGACCCCCAAAGGGTCATGTCCATCTCATTGTGAAAATTGCATTCAGTCCCTCTCCAAGAGTCACCAAAGTCTCAACAGTTCCAGCATTCCTCAAAAGTCCAAAATCTCCTCTGAGATTCTAGGCAAATTCTGTGAGTCCCTGTGAAAATTAAAACACAAAACAAAACAAAAAACAAATTACATACTCCCAAGATAAAATGCCAAGGGGTAAACATTTCCTCCAAAAGGGAGAAATGAGGACATAATAAGGAAGGATGGGACTAAAGCAATACTGAAGCACCCCCCCCAAAAAAACTGAAGCCCAGGGGGCATGTATTAAGTCCTGCTTCTCCTTGTCTGGCATTTGGGGGCACATAGTGATGAGATATGACCTCCTAAAGACCTGAATAGCCCTGTGCCCATGGCCTTGTTGGTTGCAGCCCACATGGGTGCCCATATGGGTTGTCTGTCTCTGTCTGGTTAGCACTGCTTACTGCTTGCAGCTTTCCCCATTCCTGCCATCTCTAACTCCCAGGGGTCTCCCCTGAAGCTTTGGCTTTACTCTCACATCTTCATACATCACCTTCTCAGGAGCTTCCCTTAGGGTCTCAGACTCTGTCACACATTGTCTGGCTCTCAGGCCCTTCCTTGATATCTAGGTAGAAGCCTCTATGACACCACAACTCTTGTATTTTCCCCTAACTCCTCAAAAGGAGATCTTACAATGAAATAGAAAAAGCCATAAGCAAAATATTCACAAACCCAATGGACAGAACGCTTGACGAGATAAAGAAGAAACCTAAGTAAATTAATAAGAGGTTTAACAAGCTCAAAGAAAATTTCATTAAACAGATGAAGAACTTTGCCAATAAAATATTTGATGTACTTAATGGAGAAACAAGCAATGAACTTACTGAGTTAAGTAAGACAATGTAAGACATGAACAAGTACTTCAGAAAATAATTAGAAAGTATGAAAAGAAAGCATACAGAGATAGATGAGATGAAAAATTCAATGGAAAGCATGAGCAGCAGACTTGACCAATATGAGGACACAGTATCAGAAATAGAAGGTCGATTTAGAGGATCATAAACTCAATATCCTAAAAACGACACGATATCATGCAAGCTGGATCCAATAGCTGCTAAATGATTCAAAAACAAAAACAAAAACAAAAACCCCTCAGAATAATAGTGTGGTGGACTGATATGGTCAACTTGAGCAGGAACACCCAGCTGGACTGAGTTGATGTGGTTCTGTGCGTAGATGGGAGCTAGCTGTTTCCCAGGAGAAGCTCTGTTACAGCTGGTTCTCCCGAAGGGAACTCAGCTGTTCTCATTGCAGGAGCTGCGAGGCCTTGCTGTCATCAGCGATGGCTACTGTTCACTTCAGGGAAGCTCTGGTCTTCTCCACTGTGAGCATCATATCCTGGTTCCAGTATAGATTTCTTCAGCCCTTTAGTGCAGACACGATGTACGTGGGACACTGCCGTGGGCTCCTAGCCTTCGACTGGATCTTTCAGGTCTCCAGTGGATAGATAGATGTTCTGCACTCTTCTTGCATTTGGCTTGTGTGTGTGAATGTTGTAATTTGTAAATGTCATGTATTAAATCTGCTCTCTTGCAAACCATTGACTCTAGAAAAGTAACTAATACATATAGGAATAAAGGGAAAAATTAGAAGATGACTCAAAAGGTATAAAAATTTATTTACTGAAATCATAGCAGAAATTTTTCCAAAGTGAGGGAAAGAATTCAATATAAGTACAAGAGGCATATAGAATCATACAGCCACAACCAGAAAAGAAATTCTCCATGACACATCATAATCAAAACTCCAGAAATTTAAAAAACAAGAGAATATTAAAAGCTGTTAGAGAAAAACAGCAAGTAACCTATAAAGGCAAGCCTATCGAAATTACTTCATATTTCTTACCACAAACTTTAAAGGTTAGGAGAGCTTGGAGCAAAATTTTTCAAGCCCCAAAAGAAAATGATCAACATAGGTCCCAGGTTTTTATTTATTTATTTATTTTTTTTTTCTTTTTGAGACAGGGTCTCACTATGTAGTTCAGGCTGGCGTTGAACTCACTATGTAGCCCAGGCTAGCCTCAAACTAGCAGTGATTCTTCTGCCTCAACCTTCCGAGTGCTGGGATTACGGGCATGTACCACTACTCATGGCCAATCTAGGCTTTTATATTCTACAAAATTAGCATTCAAAATTCATGGAGAAGTAAAGACTTTCCATGACAAAGAAATCCATGACCACCAAACCAGCAGTGCAGAAAGTACTTAAGGAAATCCTAGACAGAGACAGGAAGGCCACCAGCCCCAAGGAGCCCAAATGAAAGTATACATCTAACTGGGAGAGTAGTTAAAGAAAAGAAAAAATTCAACTCCCAAAAAGAAAAGAAAAGAAAAAAAAGTATAAAGGAATCAGTGCTGGAAACTTAATGCAACGACACGATTCAATATAATAAAATAATAATTCTCATTGTCAATGATCTCAACTTCCCAATCAAAAGACACAGACTAGCAAATTGGATTAAAAAATATATTGCTTACAGGAGACTCACCTCATCAAAACCAAGTACATAGACTGAAAGTAAAAGGATAAAAAATGATACTCCATTCAACCAGCCCCCAAACAAGCAGCAGTAGCTTGCTTGCTTGCTTGCTTTTTTGAGTGCCAGGGATCAAACTCAGGGGCTTGCTCTTGGTAGGCAAGCACTCCACACTGAGTTAAATCCCCAGCCCTACCTATTTTATTTTTTTATGTTTGTTTGTTTGTTTTGTTTTGTTTTTTGAGACAGGGTCTCATTGCATATTCTAGGCTGGCTTTGAACTCACTATGTAGTCTAGGCTGGCCTAGACCTCACAGCGATCCTCCCACCTCAACCTCCTCAGTGCTGGGATTACAGGTGTGCATAACCACACCCAGCTCTTCTTATCTGACACAGCTGATTTCAAACCAAAACTGATCAGAAGAGACAAAAATAGACACTACATACTGCTAAAGGGAACAATTCAAAAGGAAGAGATAACAATTGTAAATATCTATGCATCAAATGTTGGCATACCCAATTTCCTAAAACAAAAACTACTAGATTTAAAAAGACCATAGCAAGGATACTCTTAAGTGAAATAAATTGGACACACATGTTTAAATACCACATAGTTTCTCTGGTGTGAGAAACTGAAAGTGTAAATAAAGACTAAAATGTATTATATTGGGAAAGGGAAGAAAATGTCCAAATGGGAAAGGGAACAAGGGAGGGGGAATGGAACAGAGGACATGAGAAATAAGAAATGGAAGGAAAAAATGGAAACAAAGCTTTTGTAAATAGGGAGGGAGGAGGGGGTAAGGGGAAGGGAATGGGAAAAAAAGAAGCAATAAGATATGTCATGTACAGGTACAAATCCCCATGATGAATGTTATCACTATGTACATCTAAAATGTACCATTAATTGCTTCTCGGCTTTTTGGTTAAGATCAAGTGTAAAATGTACCATTAAAATAAAGTAAAATTTAAAAAAGCCAAAAAACAACATACAGGGTTAGGGATTTAGCTCAGTGGTAGAGGGCTTGCCTAGCAAGCACGAGGCCCTGAGTTCGATCCCCAGAACACACACACACAAAAAGACCAACATACACCAATATAATCATAGTGACTTCAGTCAATAGCCCACTGTTATAATTAGATCAACCAGACTAAAAAAACAACAACAAAGAAACATTAGAGTTGGGGCTGGGGATTTAGCTCAAGTGCTAGACAGCTTACCTAGCAACCACAACCACAAGGCCCTGAGTTCGATTCCCAGCAACAACAACAAAAAAGAAACATTAGAGTTAAATCAAACCATCACACAAATGGACTTAACAGATACCTACAACTCTGTTGAAACACTCTCTTCATCCAACAACAGAACACACATTTTTCTCAACAGCACATGGAACTTTTTCCAAAACAGACCATACTGTAGGCCACGAAGCATGCTTAAATACAAAAAGAACTGAAATAATCTTCTGCATACTATCAGATCATAATGGAATGAAGCTAGAAATCAACAGCAAAAGAATCCACAAAAACTATGCAAACACATGGAGATTAAATACGTTAGTGAATAATCAATGGATCACAGAATCAGCAAAGAAATCAAAAAGTTCCCAGAATCAAATGACAATGGAAGCACAACACACCAAAACCTATGGGATACAATGAAAGCAGTTGTAAGAGAGAAGTTTATAGCTACAAATGCACACATAAGAAGACTAGAGAGAATAGAGTGAGCCCAAATAAGTAAATAATGATGGATCTCACTCAAGGTCCTAGAAAGAGAAGAAAAATCCAAATCTGAAATAGAAGGAAATAAATGAAATTATAAAGATTAGGGTGGAAGTTAATAACATTGAGACAAAAAATATAAAAGATCAATGAATCAGAGTTTGTTCTCTGGAAGGATGGGAAGACTATCTGGGGATGAGGGAAGACAGGAGGGAGTGGAGGAGGAGGAGAAGTAAAAAGGATCAAAATGCAATATGTATATGTACCAATTCCCCAACGATGAACAAATATACACTAATTTAAAAATTTAGAAAAGCCCCAGCATCATGTGGACAATACCCAAGTCTCAGGGCATGGACAATTTTAGTACATGTGCTGCCGAAGCGAGCACATCAGGGTCTGGACAAAACATAGACAAATCCTTTACCAGAATGCAACACAGATGACAGGTCATTCGTTTTTCATTCTGGCAATAATACAATTCCTCAGTAGAGTCTGCATTTCCATCTGAAACCTGGTGAGCCTGGCCTTCCGGAAGGAGGTTCGGTGCCAAAGCACGTGCCTGCTTCCAGGCCTGTCCATCGCTGTGGCGGGCCGCAGAATTCCTCTCGGAGTCAGTCTATGCCCCTAAGTGCCACAACAGGAAGAAGGGAAGGAGATGTGCCCCAAAGCGCGGGATCCTGGCCAAAAGAGTTTGGGACGGGATGACGGCAAGTCGCTCCACCGCCTGTATCCTCACCACTTTGCTCAGAGGCTCGGCCCGGTCTGCCAGATAGAGGGCACGAGCGACTGGATCCTAGCCAGGAACTCTGTTTCCTTGCTGACAGGGCAGCTTCGAGAGGGCTCTCTGCCACCTGTCCCTAAACCGCTCCAGCCTCCCGAGGCGCGGCACATGCCTCCCTCCTCGCTCCTTCCCATTCCTGCAGCGTCCGCCTCAGGAGGTCTGGCAGGCCGCGTAGGGTTTTCCAGGCGGTCCGCGAAGCAAAAGACCAGTAACGCTCCCCAAATAGTGCTGCGCGTTAGGCCTACATTTCCCAGGTGGTGGGGTGGCTAAGACTACATTTCCCAGTGGCTGCGCGTTCCCCGCTGCGTTTCCCAGAAGTGCACGGGCCGCACAAGCGCGAGCCTAGAACTTCATTTCCCAGAGTGCCTCGGGAGGGCCCCGCCCCTCCACCTGGCCAGCGTTTGGCAAGAAGACAAGCCGCGCCGGAAGCAGCTATTCTGGCGGGTGGGGCCAGGTTCAGGTGAGACAGCGCGGGACAGCAAGGGGATCTTGGGGACGTGGCGCTGCGAGACAAAAAGCCCTGTGCGGGCCGGGGTCCGGGCTGTGAGTA
This sequence comes from Hystrix cristata, assembly GCA_004026905.1. Lineage (NCBI taxonomy): Eukaryota > Metazoa > Chordata > Mammalia > Rodentia > Hystricidae > Hystrix > Hystrix cristata. The sequence goes on along the minus strand of PVJO010000289.1, from coordinate 239,080 downwards.
GGCGCCCGGCCACAGGATCTCCTTGGGCCTCGATTGATCGGCCCGTGCGGTAGGGGGCGCGGAATGTCGGGCAAGACTCCTCCGGTTGGATTGGTAGTGGGGGCCTGCGGCCTGGGGCAGAACAGATTTCCAGGAGGAGTTCTCGAGGGTGGCGGCACCCAAGGTTATCCAGCCAGCGGCGCAATCTGCCTGGGAGGAATCAGGATCACGAGGACCCTCGGGCACCAGTTCGGGCGGGTGGGCATCGCGTTCCAAACGTGGGCACCGCCCCGTGCCTGTTTGTAGCATGTGGGCTTTGGCTGGGAGCAGCCCCCCACATCTCGTCGGGACGCCCCATCCTCAAAGTGTCTTGCCTCCCCCTCTGGTCTGTCGGAGGACGTAGAATGTACCCTTTCTCCGCCCGGTGGGGTCGTGGGTCGGAATCAGCCGCTCTGTTTTGGATAGTAGTCTTCAGGGCCCTGTGGCGACCTAGCAGGGACCTTCCTAGGGAACGGATGAGAGGCTGGGTGACTTAATCCACCTAGGTCTGTCTACCTGACTGTGGCCTGTTACCCCTGCCCCAGGGGAATGGGGCACTAGAGGACGGAACCTGGAGAATCTTACTCTCACACTAGGTGGCCTGCCAGGTGCTGCCAACATGGGTGAGCCCCATGGGCACATGAGGATTCTAGTGACTGGGGGCTCTGGACTGGTGGGCCAAGCCATCCAGAAGGTGGTTGCAGATGGGGCCGGCCTGCCAGGAGAGGAATGGGTGTTTGTCTCCTCCAAAGACGCAGACCTCACGTGAGTTGAGACCATCCCCAGAACTCATCCAGTGCCTTCTCCAAAGTGAAGAGATCAGGCTCCCAGAGTCAGCCAACAGCCACAAGTGTGGGCCTTCTTGGCCTAGTAGCAGGCCTGGCCTGGGTGTGCTGGTTGTGCTCTGGGTAAACATTCTCCTATCCTTTCCCGGAAGTCCACACCCTCCCTTCTGCTAGGCACTGAATTTGGCCACTTGTCCTTTGGCTGTCCCCCCTGCCATGTCCCCACCTAACTCCTGCCCCTACTACCCCAATCCCCACTGGTAGTTCCCTCAGGCCTTCCTGGTGTCCCTGACAGCCTGGCTCCTTACCCAGGGATGCAGCACAGACCAAAGTCCTCTTCCAGAAAGTCCAGCCCACCCATGTCATCCATCTTGCTGCAATGGTGGGGGGCCTGTTCCGGAATATCAAATACAATTTGGACTTCTGGGTAAGTTGAGGGGACAAAAAATTGCGGAATCCAGGAGGTGGGGACTTCCTGATAGGCTTTCCACTCTCACAGGCTCATGTTCCCACCCCAGGAAGTCCCTGAGGATTGGGAGTTGTGATAGGCTAGTGGGAGCAATCCAGGGGGGTCACTTCCAGGGGCCCACACTTGGTGCTATGGGCAGAGAGACATATAAATGGGCCTGGAGGTATTTGGCTTAACACAAAAGCTGTGGAGCTGACCTCCCAGATTGATGAGCTTGAAGAAACCAACATACACTGTGCTCGCTTCGGCAGCACATATATTAAAATTGAAACCAACATATGCCATGTGGCTTGGGGCTGGTTTCTGCCTCCTGACCCCTCTGAGCTGCCAGAGCCTCAGGCTTCCAGGATGGCTCTGACCAAGCTCCCCTGAGCCAGATCCACCATACACTCTGGGGTACAGAGCTATCTGTGGCATATACTCTGGGAGGAAGGAGCATCATGTAAGGCTTTTGCCTATGCTGACTGTGCCCATGAGGGTTGGGCAGTGGCTTTGATCTGACCATCCTGTACCAGGCACTAGTGTCAGCAGAGTCTCCTACCAGGAGTCCTGCCACTCAAGGCCCTCCTTGTCTGTATCAGCCTTTCCAGCATACTGCCTGACCACCACCTCTCTCCTCTCCCCTGTCCCAAGACCAGTCCTAATTTCCCGGCCATCTCACGTTGATTTAGGGAAGTGAACTGGACTCAGGGGAGGTAGGAAAGGCTATGGGGAAATAGAGCTGGGTGTGAGTCCTCTTGGCATGGGTGTGTGGAGGGGATCCTTCTCCTGTGTAAGTGGGAGCCCCACCCAGAGCCACATTGGGCTCCTGCTCCATCTTCTACTGCCTGCCCTGGCCTCTGCAGCCCCCGTAAGAGTGGCCCTTCCCTCCACCCAAGCTGGCAGGCAGAACTTCCTACAGTCCTGGTAGGGGCAGTGGTTTCTGTAAGGTCATGCTGGGAGGCTATATCTTGTCCTGGGAACAGGACAAACAGGCACAGATACTGCCCATGTCCAAGGGGCCAGGGTTTGTCCCCACCTCTGTCGCTGGAGGAGCAGGCCTGCCAGGGCGGCCTGTTATATGCCGGCTCCACCCCTGCAGAGGAAGAACGTACACATCAATGACAACGTCCTGCATTCCGCCTTCGAAGTAGGCGCCCGCAAAGTGGTCTCCTGCCTGTCCACCTGTATCTTCCCTGATAAGACCACCTACCCAATCGATGAGACCATGGTGAGGGATGGTACCTTCTGGGGGCGGGACCTGGCATGTAGGCAGAGCTGGGAAGTGAAGGCCTCAATGCTTCTGCTCCCACAGATCCACAATGGGCCGCCACACAGCAGCAATTTTGGGTACTCCTATGCCAAGAGGATGATTGACGTGCAGAACAGGTCCTCCTCCAGCATCTTGCTCAGGCCTAGCTGGGAGAGGGAGAAGAGGGTTCAAGCTTCTGTGGGTGGGCAGGGTTGGCTGGGTGGGTACTGGCCTTCATGCCTTTTGTTTTTGCATCTGTAAGAGGCTAGTGGTGGCACAGCGGGCTCAAGACAGGTGAGGGCAGTAGATGCTGTCCCGCTGCAGGGCCTACTTCCAGCAGCATGGCTGTACCTTCACTGCTGTCATTCCCACCAATGTCTTTGGCCCTCATGACAACTTCAACATCGAGGATGGCCATGTGCTGCCCGGCCTTATCCACAAGGTGCACCTGGCCAAGAGTGAGTGCAGCCACCCAGCACACACCCAGCCTGGGTCTCTACCTGACCGGGTCCCAGCTTTCCTGGGAGGACCTGGCCTGGGTTGTAGTCTTCTGACACCTTCCCCCCACCCCCCACCCTCAGGCAGCGGCTCAGCCCTGACAGTGTGGGGTACTGGGAAGCCACGGAGGCAGTTCATCTATTCGCTGGTATGTATGGTGGGGAACAGAGCACTTCCTCTGAAGGGTGGCTTGTTAGGCCGTCAGGGAGGCTGAGTACAGCTTGATTCAGTGGGAGAAAGGGTTGCCTGGAGGAGGGGCCCTGTCCAGGCTGAGCCCTGCTGTGGCCTAATTGAGCAGAGACAGCAGTGTGGCCTACCCAGCAGGTGTACTGGCCATCACTGTGGGTTCTGACCTGCCTGTTCCACCTCTAGGACCTGGCCCGGCTCTTTATCTGGGTCCTGCGAGAGTACAGCGAGGTGGAGCCCATCATCCTCTCAGGTGCGCACCCTCACACTATGGAGAGTCACCCTCACAGTGGGGTAGGACCCATGTCTGTCCTGGAATAGCTGTGGGGGGCTGGGCAAGAGGCTTGACTGGCTGCTGACCCATTGCTCTCCATAGTGGGTGAGGAAGATGAGGTCTCCATCAAGGAAGCGGCCGAGGCTGTGGTGGAGGCCATGGGCTTCCAGGGGGAAGTCACAGTATCCTTTGCCTTCAGGGATGGGGTACTGGTAGGACATCATGGAAGAGCACTGTGGCCACCCCCCACCCCCCATGTAGGACAACTGAGTAACAGCATTTTTTTTGCTGGTGGTGCTCCCCTTGGCAGCTGGAAGGGGAGAGGGGCCTGCCTACTCCCAGGTTCTCATGCAGAGAAAGGCAGAGGTTCAAGGCTGGGTGGGGGCAGGGGTGTTCCCTCTGCTGTGGCCTTGACCAAGGCTCCCAGTTTGATACAACCAAGTCAGATGGACAATTTAAGAAGACAGCCAGCAATGGCAAACTTCGGACCTACCTGCCTGACTTCCAGTTCACACCCTTCAAGCAGGGTGAGCCTCAACCCTTCCCTGAGTGGCCCCTCCACACACCTGTAGGCCTCTTGCCTGTTCTGCCCTCTTAACTTTGGCCGCTCGTACCTCTCCCTATGTCCCCTGCCGTGGCCTCAGCTTTCTTACTGTGAGGTGGGGGTGGAGTACCCTGCAGATGTGGTCACCAGACCTCCCATCAGAGCCTTGTACCGCTTGGGAAGTGACTTCCCTGTGTTTTGGGGGCCTCCACTTGCCCTACCTCCTCCAGTCTCTCACCTGCCTACCGGCTTTCATCGGCCTGCTCCACAGCTGTGAAGGAAACCTGCACTTGGTTCACCGACAACTATGAGCAGGCCCGGAAGTGAAGCCATGAGGGAAGCAGGTGCTCAGCTGGCAAAGACCAGCAACCCCACCTGCAAACCATGTCGGAGGCCAAGGACACTGCCCGGCAATCTGCCCCATGTCCCACCCCCTCTGCTGGGGGCTCCAGGCAGCTGGCCAGCAAGGCCCTTTTTCTGTCTGTCCTCAGGGAAACAAGGCCCAGGTAGCCCAGCACCTCCCTCCCTGCCATCCCTGCCTTAGTCCACTCTGGTCTCACTGTCCTGAGTCTGGGACTCAATAAAGTGCGTTTTCATAGGCCCACCCTCAGCAGCTCTGGCTATCTCTCACACCCAGCACTGCCTCCCTAGCCTGACCAGCCCCAGGACCCACTGTCCCCCTGCTCAGTCCCTGAGGGCTGCTGCGCCCAGAGGCCAGAGATGTGAGCAGCAGCAAGCAGCAGGAACACGGGTTGGGTACGGACTGTTAGTGGGCTGAGAAATGAGGCAGAGCACCTCTCCAGTAGTCCCAGGTGGACCCTGGCCAGAGCCAAGCCCCTTCACACATGGCCACACACAAGCCTGGGTGACCAGAGTTCACCTGGGTTCTGCCTCATCCCTGAGGACCTTGGAGAAAGAGGCTAGGTCTGGATTTGGATATGCTTTGGGGGCTGGTGATTGGGCTACCTCCCTGGGGCCCCAGCCTGACCTTGTGGTAGGTCAGCTCCAACCACCAGAGGGGTGACCACCATTGGCCTTCCCAGTGTCAGTGAGAAACAGAAAAATCCAAGAGGCTGAGTGACAGTCCCTCAGCAGTCAGGGTATCACAGGGGTATAGATTCAGGAGTGGTAAGCTGGGGGAGCTGAAGTACCCAAGGGCAGGAGGCATTGGACCCTTTGGCTTATTTCACTGTGGTTCTGGATCATCCACTTGTGGACCTCATGTACCTAGATTCCATTTATCCAAGACAACTGGGTTTTGTCTTTTATGATGATATAGGGCTGAAGGATACAGGCGCCTCTCACCTCCCCTTTACCTGGCAACTTGAGAGAGCAGGGTCCCAACTTGCTCCCAGAAATCTGTGGTAGTGATTCTAGGATCATAGGATGCAGTAAAGATAGTTCCATGTGGGAAGTGACAGGTGCCACCTATTCAAAGCAGAGACCCTAATTTCCTAGGTTGTCAGCTCATGACCACCTCCAGTCCCACAGCTAGAACTGTGAGTGCTGCCCAGGGCCAGAAGGGCTGTCCTGAGCACACTTCTACCTGTCCCTTCCCTGGGAAAACCAAACCCATTCCTCCCCATCATCCTCTTCCTAAATGCTCAAGATGAAACCCTGGAGTGTTGTCAGTTTCTCACTTTTCCTCAGCCCAACCAACCTTCTAGCACATCCTTCCTTTCCAGAGATACTTCACACATCCAGCTGCTTTCCACCACCACTACCCCTGATCCCACACCTCCATCTCACAGCCTGTTACCTTCTCCCACTGTCCCAGGGGTCCTCCCAGGACTGTCCAGGGCCTCTGCCTGTCATCTGTGAATGCAGCCACCAGCCTCTCCTGCACTGTCGTCTGTATTCTCCCTCTGATTCACATCTTTCTAGCTCTGCACTCAGCCTTCTGCAAGCCCATCCAACCAGAGTCTACCAATCAGGGAGGGAGCTGGGGCACTGAAGATGCTGACCCCACCAGAGGTATAGGTCTAAGTTGGTAGGGTCCACTCCCCAGGCCTCACCTGTCCTGATGCTAAAGCTCCAGCCTGGAACTTGCCTATCCTGCCCTTGTATAGATTTACAGTTGCCTAATATCCATCAATCTGTGCCAGCTCAGCAAGGGACATCCCCCCTGTGTGCACTGATATCTGGCATCAGGGGTCAGAGGTAGTGTGGGGTCACTTCCACTCCCACCTTCTGTGTCTTTGGTGCTGCTTTCTTTGAAAACTGAACCAACCCCATCTTGGGACGGTTTGGAGGCACTCTCTTGTGGAAATACTCCTACACTGCTTTGGGAGCGACTCCAGCCTCGGGTTTCCCAGAATGAAACAGAAGGTGTGCTTAGGACTAGCTCCTCACCGTTCGTGACCCTTCCTCTCCCAAAGATCGCGGACTGACCAGTTCAGGAAGGTCGGAAAACCCGCTGTGGCTCCTCAACGCACATAGCACGGCTTTAAGGGCTCTGGCGCCTGGATCCGCCCCTGGACACTACACGCCGTAAGCCCCGCCCACCAGTTTCTTTCCATCCATAGGCGGCAATGTTCTGGCTAGCTCCTCGGCTAATGAACAGCGAGGGGTGGGACCCACTTCTCTGGCTGATGAAGCGTTGGCATGATGGCGGCTGCGGGCCGGGACCCGCGGCGCGTGGGCTTCGTGGGCGCAGGCCGCATGGCAGAGGCCATCGCGCGGGGTCTCATTCGAGCAGGTGGGTGGCGGGGCTTGGATGAGGGGCTCCACTAGGGGAGGAACCCACCTGACCGGCGGGAGGGGCGCGCCTGGCGCGCGCTGTGCTGATGTGGTGAACCCACAGGGGCCCTAGGTTGGGGCAGACAGGAGTGTCCCAGGGGTCCTATGGTCCCCGCGATCCCAGCGCCGGGTTGGCGGCCCTTCCGCTGGGAGTGGGTGGACCAGGCACGGCGCGGACCTGCGTGGGGCGACTGGGCGGCGGCAGAAATCAAAATGAAATGGGCTGGTCCGTCAGACTCAGGTGTGGAGAATAAAATTGCATTTAGGATTTGGAAGGTTTAGAACAAAAAGGCACACGTCTTTTTTTTTTTATTGTATTGATTACATGTTGAACAAGTACTAGTTTGGATATACTGGTTGAAGAAAATTATAATTAACTTCACCTGTCATTTCGTACCTTTTTAATGTGGGTACTAGAAAATTTATAATTACATGTATTTCAAACCATATTTCTGTTGGACAGTGTTGTCTTAGTGCCAACATCTATGGCTGACTTCCTGGCTTCACAACCTTTGTCAAACTGACCTTTCTGAACCTCTGATTCTGTCTACGGCCATACCACCCTGAACGCGCCCGATCTCGTCTGAACCTCTGATTCTTTTTTCTATTTGTTGACGGGCTCCACTCCTGGTAGTGAGCACCTTTGTGGACATTCTCGGCCAGATAATTCAATCTGTGCATCATAGGATGTTTGGCATCCCGGGCCTTTCTAGGTGCCAGTAATACTGCCAAGTTGGGACAAAGAAAGTTCTCCAGACACTGCCATGTGTCTGCTGCATGGGGTTGGGGGTCAGGAGAGGCCAAAAATCTTGGCTGAGGACCCCTGGTTATACAGCTGGCGATATTAATGCTACCCTAATACTACTGCACAGTATTTAGAAACAGGTGAGAGCTGGTGATCTTTGGCTCTCTGCCTTCAGCCATACTTCAAAGTCCAGATGATCACACCCAAGCAGAAGATAGTTTAATACAAGTTTCAAGTGTCCAACTACCTCTCATGGCTGTGCAGAGACTCATGAGACATGTTGAACCCAGACCTGAATGTGCAACTGTCACTGGGACATGATTCACTGGCTCTGTATTCAGATTATGGTGTGCACATCTGTCTTCCTGTTTGATCTCACAGAAATCTAGCCCAATCTCCCCATCTCCTATTTTATGAAGACAGATGATTTCCACCAACTGGGCACTTAGTCTACCTCTGGACATCTCGGCATACCCCTTTCAGGGGACCTTGGTCCTCTTTGAGCCTTCTGTCAAATTCCTTCTTACCCACCATTCCTCTCTCTAGTCTTGGTGTCCTCTCTGGGGTTCTGCTCCTCAGGCAACAAGCCTAAGTGCTCCAGGCAGCTAGCTGTTCCTTCCTGGAGGCCAGGGCTCCTGGATCTGTGTCCTCCTTCACAGTTCCAGGCAAGACCCAGGCCCTTTGTCCAGCATTAGGCAGGTGGCAGTGACTGCCTAGTAGTGTTGAATGGATCTGATTGGCCCTGTTTGGATGAGCGTCCCTGCTTTGAGTTCCTGCAGAGTCTCAGTCTAGCAGGTATCACAGATGGGCCAATCATAGCTGAGCCTGAGAAGCCAGGCAGGGTCTTCCTCTTTCCACCCATCCCTCACTGGTCCTCTGTCTTTGCCTGTCTCTCCAGGCAAAGTGGAAGCTCAGCATGTGTTGGCCAGTGCACCAACAGACAGGAACCTCTGCCACTTCCAGGTGAGCAGGGACCAGGGTGGCTCCTTCCTCTGAGACACTTATTAGGGCCAGGGAAGTGTGGCTTATTTAGCTAAAGATTTGAGACTGTCTGGGTTGGGGAAGGAAAGAGAAGGGAAAGGAAAGGAAGGGAATAGCAGAGGCCAGGAGGAAGTCAAGGTTGTGGAGGAACCCACCAAATACAGGTGAGTGCCTGTGTGTACACATGCATGCAGTGCCAGGGTAGGCAGGGATGGGCATGGGCATTCGTTGGAACACAGGGGTCAGGGAAGTGTACACTCAGGAAATCTGAGGAACAGTGCTCTTTGAGTGAGTCTTGGGCATTGGGAACTGAGCTGGTGCACATACTTGGAGTGCAAGCGGCCTGAGGGGACTCGTGGGGTACAAGGTGGCCTGTACGCAAAGAACTGTAGTGTGGGAAGACACCCCCTCATGCGGCCCCCAGTCCTGGTCCTGGTGTCCCCATACAGGCTCTGGGCTGCCAGACCACCCACTCCAATCAGGAAGTGCTGCAGAAGTGTTTGCTGGTCATCTTTGCTACCAAGCCTCAAGTCCTGCCAGCTGTCCTGGCAGAGGTGGCCCCTGTAGTTACTACTGAGCACATCTTGGTGTCTGTAGCTGCTGGAGTCTCTCTGAGCACCCTGGAGGAGGTGAGTGGTCTATGGGGGAAAGGCTTTGAGCCCGGGATGGGCTCTGCCAGCCATCAGGTGGCAGACAACCTCCCAGCCAGCCTACAGAGGTGGCCAGGTGGCCCACCTGGATTAAGTGGTTACAAATTCACTCTGGCTACTGTGCCTGGGAAGTGAGGGCGGAAGTCTGCAGCTGGCTGAGATGTGTCTGCTCAGCAGGACCTGATCTCACAGACTGCCTAATTCTGCCTTCTCTCTGGCCAGCTGCTGCCCCCCAAAACACGAGTGCTCCGGGTGTCACCCAACCTGCCCTGCGTAGTCCAGGAGGGGGCCATGGTGATGGCACGGGGCCTCCATGCTGGGGACAATGAAGCCAAACTCCTGCAGAACTTGCTGGAGTCCTGTGGGCAGTGTGAGGAGGTGCCTGAGGCCTACGTGGATATCCACACTGGCCTCAGTGGCAGTGGCGTGGCCTTCGTGAGTATTACCTTGCCTACCACCCCAGGAGGCAGGCCCTCAGCAAAGAGAGGCCTTCCGAGTTCCCATGATATCCTTTACCATCAGAGTCCAGCCCTGAGGCCTCAACAGTTTATCCCCAGGGTGCCTATGAACTCTGCTGTCTCTGGAAACTTCATGCTTTGGTGGGCCTTTGAGGCCATTCCCTTTGCAGAGCCTGGGTTCTGGCCTCAGCCCTGGGTGTCTGTAGCCATAGTCTGGGCTTTACTTCTCAAGGTTCTAACCCTTCTCCAAACTGGGTGCTGTGTCTAGGGGAATGTTGGCTCCCCCCCACCTCCAGTACTGGGGATTGAGCCCAGGGCCTTTGCACTGACCTATATCCCAGCCCATTTTTATTTTTTAGTTTGAAACTGGGTCTCACTAAGTTGCTAACTTGTCCAGGCTGGGCTTGAACTTATGATTCTCTTGCCTCAGGCTCCCAGCATTACAGATGTGTGCCACTTTGCACAGCTGGAGTGTTGGCTTTGACCCCCTGCCCCCCATGCTGCTGCTACAGGTGTGCATGTTCTCTGAGGCCCTGGCTGAAGGTGCCATCAAGATGGGCATGCCCAGTACCCTGGCCCATCGCATTGCTGCCCAGACACTGCTGGTGAGTGAGAGGTTGTCCATGGGAGTGTCAAAAGGTCCAGGCCTGTATCACCTCCAGCGGGGCGGGAGACAGCAAGCCCGGGAAGCCCTGAGTGAGGTTGCATATGACTGCCCCACCTCCCCTGAGTCACTGCCCCTAATGCCCTTCTCTCCAGGGGACAGCCAAGATGCTGCAGCAGGAGGGGCATCACCCAGCCCAGCTGCGGACGGACGTACTCACACCGGCTGGCACTACTATCTATGGCCTCCATGCCTTGGAGCAGGGTGGGCTTCGAGCAGCTGCCATGAGTGCTGTGGAGGCCGCTACTTGCCGGGCCAAGGAGCTCAGCAGGAAGTAGGACCCAGCCTACAGAGGAGGCCACCTGCTCCTTGCTCAGCCATAGCCACAAGTGCCAAGTACCACCCTGCGTGGTCCCCTAGTCCCCCCAGCCCCCTCCCTAAGAACCAGTTCTGTGTCCATCCACATTAATGTCTCCCCTCCTACTACACAGGAAAATGTCTAACCCTAACCCTATGCAGGCCTCCTCCCATCATGGTGGTGGCTCAACCCCTAAAAAGCCTGCTGTAGTGGGTGATGTTGGTTATCAGGTGATTGCAGTTTGGGCCAGTTTGAGGCCATGAGCAGAGCTGCTGGTCACAAAAGCAGCTGGACCTGGTTTGGAGCCTGAGCTTTTCCTTGGATTTCCCAGCAGCTCCCAGGACTACAGCCAGGGCAGCTCTCATCCCAGCTCTGGGAACAGCAATGGGGACATATGGAGTCTACGCAAGAAATACCCTTCTCCTCCATAAAGCCAGCAGTTTTGGCCTACCCCTCACAGGGAGCTGGAGCCCTCTGCCAGCTCCTGAGCAGCAAGCAAGGGGTATGGTCTTCCCTCGGCTGAGGAGGCTACAGTCAGGTCTGCTGTAGCACTTGGGCAGCATCACACAGGCAGTGAGCAGGTGAAGGGGCTGCTTGAGGTTGGAGGGTGGGCCCCAGTCAGCTGGAAGACTATAACCTTGCCTCCAACTGAATGAAAGCCCCCTTCCTCCTATGGACCCTAAGCTCCTGGCACATGGTCAGATAGAGCTGGGTCCTAACCACCCTCCTTTGGTTAGAAGTCCTAGGCCTTATGGCCTACCTGGGCCTCTGCAGGACTGGACTCTTTTTAGCATATCCCATAATAGCAAGTCAGGCACCTAGGACTAGGAGAAGAGCAAGGCTGTGGAACTGAGGGCTGGGATTCAGGCTGTTGGGTGGGGAGGGTCCAGGCTCGCTGCCTACAGCCCTGACCCCTGCATCTGGCACTCCCTGCAATGCTTTCCTGGGGTCTTTGGGCCTTCCTGGCCATAAAGACCCCAAGGTGCTGCACCCTCCCTCCCTGGCTCCAGAGGAGGCAGCCTTCTGAGCCTGGGCAGGAGCACCCCCACCCCTCCCTGGTGCCAACCCCAGTGTGACTTGGGACAGCTCTTGTAGTGCCATCTGCTAGCTGAGTGACTTTAGGCAAGTTTATCTACACATTAGCTAATGGCACTATTGGGACAGGAACAGGATGTCACATCCCTCATGCACAACTCTACCACACCTGCCCACTACCCTGCCCCACCCCCTGATAAAGCTGGAACCCCCTGCCTTTGACTTCCCACCCCTACTCCATTCTTAGATGGCTGCTTTCAGTGACTGCTTGGTCAGACCCTGACACTGCCACCTGTCAGAAGGGTTGGCCTGAGTCCAGTTTACATTCTGGTCTCCTCGCCTGTGAAATAGGAATAAAGATGTTCTGTAGCACTAATGGAGCTAACCTTTGACTAGAGGCTGAGAAGCCCAAGTTCAAGAGCCTGAAACCCACTGTTCCACCTTGGACTCAAAGACACTTCAGAGCTGACAGAGCTACAGGTAGTATGGGCAGCAGAAAGTTCCACCCTGGTTGCAGGTCACTATCACCTGAATTTGTACAGATACAGGACTGCCAGCTTGCCTGCATCCTGATGTTACCCCAGGACATACAAAGCCTGGGAAGGTTGGGGTCCCAGGGTCTGAGGAACTGCTCGGACAGACCCTCTGAGGGCCACCTGTGTCCACACCGATTCAGGAGTGCACCTACTAAGAGAATTGTTGAAAATGAGCCAACACCTATCTCTCCCTGTGGCTAGGGTAAGCTCAGATTGGGAGGTAGAAGACCCCTCCATTGCCCAATCCTGGCCTTGAGCAGGCTGCAATGGAGCCCAAGGCCCAAATGGTGATGATCCAGGACAAAGACACATGTTGGTTATTCAAGAGGGTCACCTTTGGTGGGGACAGAGTTGTGATGCTTTTCAGGCCTTTTATTCCACCTTAGGCAGTCAAGCTAAAGTTGCTGCTTTTTAAGATAGAAATGGTAATGCTCACTTTGGCAGCACATACACTAAAATAGGAAGATAGAAACAGTAGAATGTGACCATGATATCCTCTTAAACAATATTGTCCCACTTTTATGCCTCCCACCAATCTCTGGCACGTTCCAGATCCAAGCATTGGATTGAATTACAAAAGAAGACTTCAATAGGGATGTTCATGAAGTTGACATATTCCACCTTTATTACACAAGTGCCATGTGCCATCTGAACTCAGCTATGAGCAAGGTTATGAGTGTTAGAGGTAGGCCCCCCAGCACAGCATGAAACTACAAGCCCAAGGACCCTGTGAGGACACACTATTGAGGTTGATGAGCCTCAGCCTTGGGCACACTTGGCAAGGGCCAGACTGCTAGGCCCCAGCTGGGCACCCTACAGCCAATTCCCATAGGGAATATCGGGCTCCGGTCCCCGAAGGACCACTCCCTAGAAAGGAGTGCTCCCCGTCCTTTTCCACTGCATTCTGTTTCATCCACAGCCCAGCTGATGCCCCACTGGCCACTCTCCAAGTACACAGACCCTGGGAGAAGCCTGCCTATGACCACTACAACCCACCTTTTCCCTACTGAAAACAGCAGCAGAGTGGTGGCTTCAACAGAACCTGTACTTGCCTGTCTTTCTGTGCTTGATGCTCTCCCCCAGTCCAGGGGCCCTAGTGACCCTGAGGTAAAAGCCATGAACTGCAAGAGCAGCAGTCTGCCTCAAGTCTCATCACAGGGCCCCACCTGCTTTGCAGAGACCAGGCAAAATCCTGCAAGACAAGAAAGCCAGTTTTCGGCATGGTGCCTGGCACCTGGCAAGTAGCCAATAGCTGCCAAAAGGAATTGCCACTTCAGCCCCCTTGCTGACTTGTGTTAACCCAAAGCAAGGGTGGCAAACCAAAATGCCCAGAGGGCCCATGAGGAAACAGTGAGGAGCGGGCCAGGTGAGTATGCAGCTCTGAGAGTGTACAACCTTCCTAAGGTGCTCCTGCCACACAAGAGGGGTCCACAAACTCTGGGGTATCCCCATCACTTCAGACACTCAACTGAGCCCAGAGATATAGGGTGGCTGCAAGCCAGTGGCAGAGCTACAAATGGAACTAAGGTTCCCATGCGACATCAGTGCACTACCTATAGGACCCCAATGTTTCAGGGATCCATGGCTGGACTGCTCACAGGGGCAAGCACCCAGGTAGGGCAGCCTTCTCCACAGCAGGGCTCAGCCACTGGAATCTCTGCCTTAACACCACAGAAACACCAATGTGTCTCGATCTATAAAAATGACACCTTTTGTTTGTGTCGTGGAAAACCCAACACAGACCCTCATGCGTGCTGGGCAGGTACTCTACCTCTGATTTAGCACCCCCGGTCCAACACACCTTTTGGGACTTCTTGTGGGTTTCCCAGCCCAGCAAATGCGGGCACAGACTCACTACACGTGAGCCCACACCTCCTTGTTTGTGGAGTAGCCATTAGGGGCCACAGAGGTAGGCCAGAGCTTTCTGCCAGGCCTTGAGTGCCTAGATGAGAGGGATGAGACAGAGACAAACGAGAGGTCTTACTCTTGCTTCCCACCAATCCCCCACCCCGCTATCTCTTAGTCACTGACTCAAGCCTATCTGGACCAGGCCAAAGGAAGGGACAAAATGGGAAGACAAGATGGAAACCTCACCAATGAGGCAGCTCCAATAAACCAGGCCAAAAGGCATCTACCAGAGGCCATCTAGGCTGCATATGTACTAAGGCCCAGGTATGTAGCCCTCATGTGCTCATGGCCAAGGCCCATCTCTTTGCAGAGAGAGTGGCTGCCCCTATACTGGGTTGACTGAAGGCTGCAGGTGTAAAGAAAATCATTAGGTGCCCTTAAGCCCAGGTCCAGATGTTTGGGCCAGAGACCCTCAGCCAGCCCTGACTGCCCAAGGGTTTGCAGGTTCAGAAAGTGTCCAGATGGGCCATAGCAGGCACAGATAGAGGCTGCTGCCTAAGTCCAGCTAAGTGAGCATCAATTCTGGTTTCCAAACTTTCCACCTTCCTTCAGCTCTCAGATTTGAGATATGCATGTGTATTTGGTGGGGTGGGGGGAGGTTGTTCCAAGAAACTGTTTGTTCTTGGACATGTGTCAAAATTGCTTTTGGGAGGTGCTCCTTATCCTTCAGCTGCCCCACTGCCAAGCCACTGCCCAGTTCTTCCTTTCCAAGAACACACCATCTGCATTCAGGCTCTGCTCACTCATCAACTCCATGTTTTCAAGACTCAGACTGCTAGGAGGATACCAGGGGTCAGGACAAGGAGAGAGTGCCAGGAGCATGCAGCCTCCTCAGACCTAGCCTCCTGCTGAAACAAGGATTTAGGGCAGTATCTCTGTAAAGGCAGTGAACCCACCCCAAGATGCATGGACATCTCTTGCCCCTAGACCACCAGCAAGATTCTGGATCTAGACCTAGAGGATCAGAATGGTGTAAGAGTTAAACAATCACCTTTCCTTCCTTTTTCAAATGAGGCCACCCAGAAGTAACTCCTCAACCACATCCTTGGCAGTGGCAGAAGGTGAAAAAGTATGGGTGGGAAGGTAAGCAGGAAGAGCAGAGGGGTGAGGGAATGGGACTAAGGCACTGTGGATTGTCCCCAGGTGGCTGCCAGTGCTTCCAGGTAGATCAGGAGGCTGGCTCCTGGTATTGGGGCTAAAGTGGCCTGTGGTCGATGGGAAATCAGAGGAGATTATCCTGCCATTGGTCAAGCCACGAGGGCCCATATCCAACCTGCCAACCCCATGGAATAAAAGATCTGTTCAGAAAGGAATTTTCTTAAAGAGACTAAAAATCCAAGTGGAATAGAAATCTATACCCCCTGCTGCATCCGGAACCTCAGGAAGTACTGGGCTCTATTTTTTTTCCCACTCCATTATAAGTAGGTGGGCCTAGGGTGGGGCTCAGAGGGCAGTTTCCAGAGCAAGAGCAGCCAAGGCTACCCTTCTCGTCCTCTGTACTCATATCCCCCTCTGAAGACTCTTTAAAAACAAATTTAATGTGTTAAAACTGAATAGTGTGCTTCCCCACTGAGATGATGGGACCAAGTAGCACCAGGGCTGCAGACAGGAACTGGAGTATCTCATCCAGTGCATATGGCTGGCTGGAGAAAGAGAAGACGGTGTGAGCCCTTCATGGGCCAGGGTGGGAACATAGCCAACTGCTCTGGGATAGGTGCTGTGCATGTGCCCAGTGTGTGTGAGAGAACCTCACATGTGTGCCTGCCTAGGGAGAAGGATCAGCCAGGGCCCTCCTTCAGCAACCCCCCCTCCCCCCAAGAGACTGTGGACCATTGGAGCAGGATGACTCTTTACCAGCAGAGCCCAAGCTGGGCTGGGACCCCTGTCCCCTGAACCCATGGGGTTGGGCCACCCCAGGGAAGTTGAGAGACTGCCCTCTCCTTCTGATTGCAGCAGGAAAAGGTCACTAGGCTGCCATGGTCACACACCGTCATCAGGAGCTGCTGGGGAAGGCCCAATCCCCCCTAGTCTCCGAGCCATGCTGATGAGTGAGCGAAGCTGCACCAACCTCAATGGCCCCACCTCCCTGGGGTCCTGGCTCTCTAGCCACCGAAGAGCTGTTTCTAGCCCCCAGATGGCTTCCCCCGCGGTGGGCACCAATACCCCTCCATGCTCAGTGGCCTCCTCCTCCTCCTCCCCACCTCCCATGCTAGAAGGCAGACTGGCTGGGGATGGCGGGGCTGCAGGGGCCAGTGCAGGGGGCCAGGCAGGGCCCACCTCCTCTCTGTAGCCATCAGGGAGGCCCCCATCATCATCTAAGTGCAGCCACTCAGCCACCTCTTCAGGTGCCAGGCGCTTGTAAGCCAGTGCTGCCAGATGTGTGAGGTCGCTGAGCAACCTGCTGTGTTCCGCAGCTTCCTCAGCTTGGTGGGAAGGCTGCTGCCCAGGCTCAAAGGCAGCTCGCAGGCCCAATAACCAACAACGCTCAATGCTGCCTGCCTGTACCAGGTCCCAGGAAAGGCCAGCCAGGTACAGCATATCCTTGAGCATGAAGCTGCGCACAAAATCCAGTGGGGAGCCACTGGCACAGGACACGGCCAACCGCAGCAGCTCCCGCTTGTACAGATGCTTGAAGGCTACTACCACGCCTTGTTCCAGAGGTGCAGGGATGTGTGCCCGGCTGCTGCCCTTGGATAGGAAGAGCACCCGCACAGCACCATCGGGTGTCTGCAGCTCCTCTGGGGGACCGAGGGGCTCTGGTCGGCACTGCCTGGGGGTCTCCTCGCTCTCTTCCAGGGAAGGTATCCTGGGAGCCCAGCTGGGGCAGGGCGGGTGGGCAACCAGCAGCACTGCCTTCTGCTGGAGGCAGTTTCGGCGCAAGTAGCGCTTGACGCCTGGGACGAATTCCTCGAAGAACCAGCCGCGCAGCAGGGGACGGCTGAGCCAGGCGTCTGGGCTATAGCGGTAGGAGGCCGGGAACTTGTCTTGGTTGTGGTGGCGCAGGCTGGGTGGGTCAGGCAGCTGCCCGATGACAAGCGGCTTCAGCTTGTGACTGCCGGTCAGGTTGGCCGCTAAGAGCACCGTTACACGGTCAGCGCGCCAGCCGCAGCCCCCTATCCCGGGGTCCCCGGCGCCTGGAGGCGCAGCCTGCTCCGGAAGCAGCCTCCAGTAGAGGCCAGTGACGTTGGCGTTGTAGATCTGCTCGTCGCCGTAACCGGCCTCGGCAGGGCACGGCGCGGCGGGTGCCCGGTCTGGCAGAGGGCTGGCGCCAGGAGCTCGAGCGGGCTCCGTCTTGACCGGTGGGCCGGGAGCAGGGCCCGCGGCTGGGGGCTCCACCTCCCCATAGATACGCTGGCTGGAGATGCCGTGGCGCTTCTGCCAGCGCCAGAACCAGCCATGGCTAGCCTTGAAGGTGCACTCGGGCCCATAAATCTGGCGCGCGAAGGCTTCGGCCTGCGCTTGGATAAGCGGCCCCGACAGCGGCACGCCGTGCCGGCGTAGCGCGAGGAACCACGAGTACACTGCGCGGTCAATCTCCTCCTCGTTGGCCAGTCTCATCTTCTTTCGCTGCGTGCCCACCTCGCCGCCCAGCTGGTCCAGGAACCAGCGGAGCTTGGGCTCGTCCTTGAGCCAGCCACGCAGCGTGCCGCCGGGCACGCCGAAGTCGCGGCACACGCTGGCTTGTCGCTCGCCGCCCTTGACGCGCTCGATGGCCAGCAGCTTGTCCTTGATGGAGTAGGCCTTGCGGAAAGCCATCTTCGCTGCCGCGCTAGACCGCGGCACCGGCGCGGGGGGCGGGGGGCGCGCGGCAGAACCCAGAACGGGCACGGTCGGCCGCGGCGCCTCGGCGGGGCGCCCAGGCAGGGGGCGACGACCGCACTGTGGAGCCGGGTGCGGGGCTGAGCCGGCCGGGGGATCCGCGGGATACATGGCGACGGCGACAGCGGCAGCGGAGACCAAGGGGGCGCGGGAACCTGATGCCCGCCCGCGCTGGCGGCTCGGGGCGGAGCCCGAGGGCGGGGCCACCAGGGTTCCTCCCTTTTGTCTCGCCAGCCCGGCCAGCGCAGGCGCACTTCTCCCAGCTCGCGGCCCCACACCACTCGGCCCCGCCCCACGACAAAGCGTCTGCGCGCTGATTTCTGGGCCCTAGTCACCTGGTGTTTGAGGCCTGTTGGCCCCGCCCCACCCCGGCTGGCTGATTCCATTCGGCGCGCCGCTGGGGGCGTTCGGCGGGCTTCGGACCCATTCTCCGCTTTTTGTTGCTAACTCTCCCAGTCAGAGCGGCCTCTAAGATCGTTTCCCACTGTCTTCTGCCTTGGCATTTACATAGCGCTTCGAGCCAACGGCCTCGACGGCGAGGTGGCTGGAGCTCAGAGTTACGTCCCCCGCCGCGCCGGGCGTGGTACGCCCCCCTCTATTTCCCGTGTGCGGCGCGGGCGCCCACCCTTTCCTCCGCAGTCCCGCGCTGTAGGTTCTTCTGGTTTACCGCGTCCTTGGCTGGCTTGTGAGTACCGCGACCCCACCTTAGGAGCGCGGTCTCTGGAGAGGCCCCAGGGGCCGGGTTCTGCGCCGTTCGGGCGGTGTGAGTGGGCCAGTGTGGGAGGCGGCAGGCCGAGGCGCGGGGCTCGCGGCTCCCGGGGCGTGCGGCCAGGCGTAACGTGAGGCTGCCGGCCACGGTCCAGCCTGGGATACTCCCTGCGGTCGGCTAGAGCCGACTCCCGTCCCCCGGAGGCCATAGTACCCGTCTGCCCCAGCTGTTGTTCGGACCCGTAGTTTTTACTCTCATCCAGTACGTGTTTATTATCTAATGAGTACCGGCCTCTGGGTAGAGAGAGGATAGGCACAGGTGCAACCCGCGTGGAATTTAAGTGGTTCACGAATACGGGAAAGAAAGAGTAGGGAAGGATATCTTGGACTGAGTTGGCTTAAATGGAACAGGTTCCTCTGGGTGTGGATGAGGTGGTCCTGAAAGTCTTCTGAGGAAGGGTCTCCGAAGGGGAAGATCTGCGCGTACTTTTCGTAAAAAATGAGCGGTTTTTAGAGGTCCTGAGCAGAAAGGAGCAGAGCAAGTGGGGTGGTTTCGCGAAATGGCCCCCCCAGCCCATTAATTCCACCACCGCAGCAGAGGAACTTTCTGGGGAGGTAAACTTTATGGTGGTCTGTTTTACAGGTTGGGAGGCTTCTTGAACTGATGGTGTTTGTAAGGCAGAGGGAGATGGGTCTCCTGCAGCTCCGAGTACCCCTTTCTCATACCCTCCGGGTGCCCAGCCTGTGCTAGAGATGGGAGATAGAGCAGAGATACCGTCTTGGTTAGAGCAAAGGGCAGATGTGACATGATCCCCCAGCTATCACCTGAGAAAAATGCTTTCTCACCAAGATCCTGACACAGGAACTCAGGCCCAGCCAGGCTCCCAGGCCTACTTCTGCAGGGGCCCTCTGGGCCGTGAACCAATCCCACAGGGGCAGTAGAGTCCACGATCTGCCTGGAAGGAGACCTCAAGGGAGGACAGGTCCCCTCCCAGGCTGTGTGGTGGCCAGTTCAGCATAGGCCTCTGTTTCCTTATCTTGAAGTTAAGGGACCACAGGATGCTGGCTAGGGGTGGGGGGTGTTCAAGGGAGCAGTTGGAATGTGTGCAATTCCAACTGTGGTTCTTTTGCCTGGGGTGTACTCTGGATGACTTCCTCCCCTGCCTGGAGGTGAGCCTGATGCAGGACCACCTCTCCAGGCTTGGCCATCCCTGAGCTGAGTAAGGCTGCAGGGCTTAGTACAGGTGAGCAGACATGCCTGACATGAGAGCTTGATGTTTGAAAAGAGTATCTCTGAAGCCGGGCATGATAGCACATGACTGTAATTCAGGACTCAGGAAGGTTGGGGCGGGAGGATTGCAAATTGAAGCCCAGCCTGGACAACTTAGTGAGACCCTGTCTCAAAATTGAAAAACAGAACAAACTGGTTATGTAGCTAAAGTGGAAGGCCCTGGGTTCAAACCTCTATACCACACCAAAAAGGAAGTACTGGAGTGCTGGTATCAGCCTTTCAGGGGCGGAGGGTGAGAGCAGGAAATGCTGGCATTGATCATTTGTGGTCCCTTGTCCTGTTATCAGGGTTCTGAGATGACCTGAGCATACTGGAAGTTGGAGGAAGTGAGATATTCCCGTGCAGGACAGGTGTTGGAACATGCTGTGAATCTCTAGCCCCTCACTTCACTGACTCAGTGGCTTTCAGTGGCCATGTACTCGGCCTTGATTTTCTCCTTATGTAAAATGTCACACTCCTGTCCCCAGCAAGGAGGGGGCTAGCATAGGTTTGTCAAGCATACTAAGGGTTAATAAAGCAGAAGTTATCCAGCAGACCCCATGGCAGTGCTGGGCTGGTGGATCAAGGCAAGGTATCTGGGTCAAAGAAGGAAATAGAAGTGATGAGCTGTGGTATTTGAGTTGAAGAAGTTGTTGGGGCTTCCTGGACCTGGGGTGTGGTGGTTTGGGTAGCTAAAGTGTCTGCCTCTGGGTCTGGAGGTGTACAGGGCCTTTTCCTGATGTAGGACAGGTTAGTGTTTCTACATAGGGCTGGAGTATCAGGCAGGAAAGCAGCTGAGTGGGAAGCTCTGGATTGCGGAGTTAAACCTTAAAAGGCCAAAGGCATCATTTCCAAATACAAATAGTATGTTCTGTTCAGTATGGCTGTTCTAAAAAAGCCCCTTCTGGGGCTGGGGATTTAGCTCAGTGGTTAGAGTGTTTGCCTTGTAAGCACAAGACCCTGACTGATCCCTAGCCCCCAAAATAAATAAATTAGTTAATCAATTACAAAAGCCCCTTCTGGTATTCTCATCACATTTCAAATGCTAACAGCTGCCTTTTTGGACACTGAACACATAGAAAGTTCTAGTGGGCAGCATCTAGTTTACAGACTCAGGCTAGAGGGAGGTGCTGCTAATGTGGGTACACAAGCTGTGTTGACTGGAGGGTGGGCAGTCTGGGAGCCTGTTGGTGTGGGTGACTGGATAACTTGTGCATGGGCTGCTTGAGGTACATCCGGGGATGAAAAGTGTGGAGAAAGCCTGGGAGCCAGCTCTTCTGGAAAACGTCTCCGTTTTCACCAAGCATAGAGATCTCTGGGCTCTTGCCACTGTAGTAGGTACAACTGTGCCAAGTCATATCCTCCAGGAGTATTCTTGGCAAGGGGTCTAAGTTAGCAGGGGCCACAAGGGGCCTGACCCCCGCCCTACCACCACCACTGTGTGCCTGGCCACATACTACACATTTTTTCAGAGCCTGCATCTGCCTCTGCTGAGTGATGCCTGTACAGGTGCCGGGCTGAATGGGCCCATAGAGCTATGTTGGGCACCTCTCACCAGGACTGAGGGCTCATTGGGCCCTCTCTGCACCCCCAGCATGGGTAAGGTCTTGATAGCTGAGTTGTGGTAGTGTCTAGGAGTGGAGCAGGGGCTGTTCACACCACTTCCCTCTGGGGCCTCACTTTTCCCCATGCTCCATTCTCTTTTCAGCAAGGTCCTGCTACTGCCTGAATAAGGATCAAGAAAGAAGGGTTGACTGTGTATAGGAATGTGGTATTGTTGGAGTTAGTCTCTTGAGGCTCACAGGACTCAAGAAGCTCACTGCTTCCTGCTTCCAAGCTGTTCTCGAACAGCCGCATGCTCGCATCCATGTATCCTCCAGGGCAGCATTTGACCTCAGATGTCTGGTCTGGGTGCAGTCACGCTGAAAGTTCTATCCTTTTGTGCACCTGGGGAAATGCAAGTTTGGGAGGACCCTGTCATGTGAGGGCCTTTTTTGCTCTCGCTGGAGCCCTGTGGTAGCAGCCCTGCCTACCTGGTCTTTTGCCTCCACCTCAAGGGAAGCACCTGCTGAATGAGAGGTTCGTCTGTCAAAGGACCTTTGTCACCTTCTAGGCTCCTCCAGCCGTCTGGACCTAGCGCCAGTACAAGAGAGGGGCTGGGCCCCAGGGCATACATGTGGGTGCTGGCTTACCTTGTCCCAGGATAGGGTAGCACCAGTGGTGACTGCTTATCCCCCAGGACCTGCCTGGGGTCAACTAAAACAAACCCCAAGAGCTGTGTTTTAAGGGATGGTGGAGTAACTTCCTTAAGTGTGTAGACTGCTACCACACCACTTCCACAAGCAGCCTCAGAAGGCCACCCACTGTCCTTGGCTGCCTGAGCAACTGTCTGGGACCACTAGTCTTCCCTACTGCTCTAACCTTGCTGCTTTTCCTTCATGCTGTCCTAGGAGGCCAAAGCAAAAGTAAGTACACCTGCCCAGTGTACTGTGTCTCCTTTTACCTGAACCAAGGAACCACCCCCTAGCCATTGCTTTGCCTGAGGGAGATGCCTGGCCACCTGTGAGGAGTTGGCCTTTCTTGGGTTCATTGATATGGTCCTGAGCAGGTGCCAGGTGGGCTGGCATGTGACCCTCTTGTCTTCTGTAGGGAAGTGGTGGCCCCACATGAAGATGTGGTCTGAGAAAACAATGGCCTTGTCCTTTGGTGGGCACCTTGGTGGTAGATTGCCTCCCTGAGCTGCTGCTCCTGCTCTCAGGGAGAGCCCTGGAGCTTGGCCTGAGGTCACTGGCAGGGCATTGTATCTAGGGGCTGCTGAAGGTCAGCCCACGTCTACCTTGTTCTGCAAAAGCAGAGCAGCTGGTGAGTCTGTGGAGGGTTGGTGCCAGGGAGACTGTTGGGTAGACAAGTCCTGCCACATTGGCAACAGTGAGTGATGTCATAATGCCCTGCCTTCTGGGCTTCTAGAACTGCCGCCACCCCTGCCTGGGCCCCAGCAGCCTGGCTTTGGGAAGGGAGGGGCGTTCCAGGGACCTCTCTGCTCTGGGCCTCTGTGCCTCTTGGCCCTGGTTCCTTGCTGTGGAAGGGGCTTAACAAGCTGCCTTTAGAGGGCCTCAGCTCTGTCTTGGAGGTGGGCTTCCCAAAGTCCCTTGCATGGTTGGGATTTAGACAGCTAACACCCCGGGGCCATGGGAGTGAGGTCTTGGTTTTGTCTGGGGTAAGTATTGGAAAGGACCCTAGATAGTGGTGTAAAGGTTTGCTGTCTTACCAGAGGCTGAAGGCTGTCCTCTCTGGTGAGGGCCCGCTTATCCCTGTAGGCCTGGCAAGTCTGCCTTCCCTTGTGATGTACCCTGTGACCCTGCAGAAGCAGTAGGAGTAGCACCAATCAGCTCCTGGGCGCTGTTATTTGGGTTTGGCCCAAAGGAATCCTGATAGCTTCTTGTTGAGACAAGAGCTAGGGTGGCACGTGGCTGTATCCTTAGAACAACTCAAACCCTAGCAGAATCTCTGAGGAGTCTCCTTGCCATGGCACTACACCTGGACATGCAGGAGCAGACATGGGGGCAAGACCTCCCTTATGGCTCTGGTCCATGCTTTAGACCTGCAACCCTTGTCTTGCATGGGACAGCAGATACCTAAGGTGAGGAGATGAGATCCTGTATCTAGTGAGGCAAGACCTTTTCCACAGGCCACAGCAAGTTGGATACAGCATCCTTGGGATGTAAGGGTTCCTAGGACACCCTGGTTCAGGCGGACTGAAGAGTGTGGGTTGGTCACCTTCCTGCGTTGAGGTGGTACCAGCTGACCCAGGAACCTGGGCTGAGGCTCTTCCTTTAAGTCACCAGCATCCTCCCTGGTGTTTCCTGTTAAGGTTGCCCTTCAGGGATGGATACTCAACCTCTGCTCCTGCCTGTCTGTCCCTCTCCGCACTAGAAGAGCACTTGCTCTGTGTGGGTTGGTGATATGGCCATGGCAGTGCGGGTCACATACAGTAATGGTCCTGTAGGTAGCCACAGAGGCCTTTCTGTGAAATGGGAGAGCAGCTAGCTGGCCCAGGGAGGTGGCTGGGCTTAGCATATGAAGAAATACAGGAAATCTAGTTAATTTCAGATAAGTAATGAGTAAGTCTCAAAAATTACATGGCAGCAGGGTACAGTGGTGCATGCTTGTAATCTCAGCATAGTGGGAGGTGCGAGGTGGGAGGTTGGCAAGTTTGAGTCCTGTCTGGGGAATGTAGCTATACCCTATTTCAAAATAAATGGGCTGGAGTTGTGCCTCGGTGCAAAGGCCCTGGGTTCAATCTCCAGGCCAAAAAAAAAAGAAGAAAAATCCATAAGATATACTTATGTTAGAAAACTACTGATACTTTATACTAAATCAGATTTGAGCACATTCTGTTTCTGTTTTATCTGGCAGCCCTACCTGGAGCTCCACGACAAAAGATTTCTGTAGCAGTTGGATTTGGTGCTCTCTAGATCCCTTTTAGTGGGGCTATGGGACTTGTTGGGTTAGCAAAGGCCAACTTTTGTAGTTAAAATATATCAAACCATACATATGTGTGTTACTGTACTTGAAAGTTCCCCAGTGGATTGACTTGAGCCCTTGCATGTTACCTCATGGAGCCCCCGGGGGGCTTCCCTACCCACCCCACCTGTCAGACCCAGGAGGGCGCGGGAGGCAGGTGCCTCTGCTCTGTTGCAACTGCCTTCTTGTGCTTGCTTTTTAACGCTGCATGGGAAGATGAGGAGCGGGAAGGCCTCTTGTGCCCTGGAGAACGTCTGGGAGGACAAGCACAAGTATGAGGAAGCTGAACGGCGCTTCCACAAGCACGAGGCCACACAAGCTGCCACCTCTGCCCAGCAGCTCCTGGTCGAGGTGCCCGCTGTGAATGGGCCTGGCCAGGAGGACACTGAGGATGCTGATGAGGCAGAGGCCCCTGACACCAGCAGCAGGAGTGATCCTAGGAAGAGCCTTGAGGGCAAGAAGCCCCAGCAAAAGAAGAGGAAACGCTCCCCCAAGGGCTGGCTTGGCCAGGCAGACCTGGCCTTTGTGGGCCTATCGGCTGACAGTGTGTGGCTAGACAAGCCACTCTTCGACCAGGCAGAAAGCTCCTACCGGCAGAAGCTGGCTGACTCAGCTGCCCAGGCCACACAGCCACCCTCCCTGGCCCCTCGAGGTCCCTGCACACATGGGAGCCTGGTGGCCTGCCACCATGTGACTTGGGGCATCTGGGTCAACAAATCTTTCTTTGACCAGGCTGAGCGGGCTTTCGTGGAGTGGTCGCAGGCCCTGCTGCTGGCTGCACAGGGGAGCCACAGGCAGGGAGCTCCTGATACCAGCCCAAGGGCTGCTAGCTTCAACCTTGCCCTAGCCTGCCAGCCCAGCACACCGGCCAATGACCAGACCCCTCAAGGCAGCCTGCAGGCACTGGTGAGGGAGGTGTGGCTAGAGAAGCCCCAGTATGATGCTGCAGAGAGGGGCTTCTACGAGTCCTTGTTTGATGGCCACCCCCCAGGGAAGGTGTGCCTACAGGAGCGGGCCAGCCAGGCAGAGGGAGCTCGGCGAGGCCGCAGAGATCGGCGGGCCCATAACACTACCATAGGAAGCAAGCGAGCTGGGCCACGTCGTGCCGACAGGGAGGCCCCCTCTGCCTTGCCCTACTGGTACTTTCTGCATAAGGACTCAGAAGCCCCTTGGCTTAGCAAGCCCACCTACGACCGTGCTGAATGCCGCCACCACGCCATTGAGGCCCTGCGCATGGCCTGGTGCCTTGAAGCTGCCTCTGTGGTTCATCGCCCTGGGCCCCGGTCTGGCCTGTCCATGTCCAGCTTGAGACCCAAGTAGGAAAAATATGTGGGTGGGCACCCAGCATGGCCAGCACAGAGACACTGTCTCCTGACTGGGGGCCCTGTGTTCTCTTACCCTTCCCTGCTCTGGGTGGGGCTCTCAGACCTGATGACCTGCTAAAATGAGTGTAGGGCCAGTTGGGCAAGGGGTCTCAGAATTCTGAGCTGTTGGGAAGGGGAGTCAACCCAGGATAGACTCCTCCTGTCCCTCACAGAGTCTCCTTTTGGCTAGGCAGCCTATGAGTTGTTTCTGGATGAGGTATTAAAAAGACAGCATTGCCTACAGGGCAGGTAGGAAGCCATGCAGCTGGTTCTCTGGTCCCTGAGCTGCTTGAGGGTGAGATACATGAGGCATGTATCAGGAACTCCAGCTGGTCTTGTCACGTCCACCTCCAAGGTGAGGTGGGCATCAGATCAGTCCAGCAGCCCCTGTCTGAAGGATGCTGGTCTGTCACCCCTTGAGGGAAGGAGACCTGGCTTTCAGCCTAGGCCTCTGAAGGGCCCTACTTCATGACAGGTGGATGAAGCTCCAGCACTGGTTTCTAGAGGCCAGGGGCCTGAAGGGTAGGCCAATACCAGCTGGGCCCAGGAAGGTGCAGGGGACAGAAGTAGTCAGAGAAAGGACTTGGAGAATCCCAAGCAGCACTGCTGGGACCTCCTGGGAAGTACTGCCAGCTGTGGCCCCTGACACTTGGGAAGGGGTGGGTATGGGTTTGCCAGTGTGATGAGGCCTTGGTGTGGGGGTGGGGGTAGGACCCCATTGTGTGGTGCCACTTCTGCTTGCCATCTACCTGTCCCAGTGTTCATGTAGTTTGGCTCCTCACCAGGATTCTTGGGTGAGGGGAGCAGAGGACAGGGCTGTATTCCTTTTATTGCAAGAGGATGCTTGGTGAGGTCTAGTAATGGCATGAGGTCCCTGGAGGCTGAAGGAGCGTCTGTTTTGCATTCTCTGGGGCAGTTGGGCCAGAGAGAGTGGTGTGGGTGGGGCCGCGCCATGAAATCTGGCTCATAGACAGTGAACTAGACTTGGCCCCTAGTGTGTAGTCTCTTGGACCCTGGTAAGTAGTTCTCAAACTTCTTAGTCCCCAGACTGGAAGAGCTTTCATTATTTCTGTTGGTCTTTACCATGTTAATAAGCAAAACAAATAAGTACTAAAAGTACTTATTTATTAAAGAACAATAAGCTTATTGCATGTTAGTACCAATGTTTTACATTGTTGCAAATCCCCTTCATAGCTGGCTTGGTTAGAGGCAGCTCCATTCTTAGCTATCTCTAGGCTCTAGCTGCTACTACATGTTCAACTGTGGTTGAAATGGGAAGGCCTTAGGGACACCCAGATGTTTGGGAGCCAAACTTGAGAATATAGGTTTGGAGGAATCACATGGGGCCCCCACCCAGGCGCTGTGGGGGGGTCTGTGCTGGGGGCAGGAGGAGAGGACAGGGTGATGGCGTATTGGCAAGGCCACTCTAACATGGAGGATGCTTTAGGCTTGGTGTCATGCTGAGAACCACTCACTTAGAAGCCTAGAACCTTCGTCACTCAGTATGAGGATGGGGCAGGGAGTATCCAAAGCCAGCAGGTCTGGGCTGGCACAGAGTTGATATCCGGGACTGGGGTGTGGGGTATCTTGGCAGCAGGGGAGGGTGGGCCACACCTGAAACCTATAGGGAAGGTGAGGCAAGGGGCTTCTGGGACCCTGTTCTCTGAGCCTTGCTGACTAGCTTCTCCCCCCTCTCACCAGAAAAATGGCCACAAACTTTCTAGCACATGAGAAGATCTGGTTCGACAAGTTCAAGTATGATGATGCAGAAAGGAAATTCTACGAGCAAATGAATGGGCCTGTGGCTGGTGCCTCCTGCCAGGTGAGGGCTGTGCTTGGTGCTGCTGGGTGGCTTCGCTGCCAACAAGAACAGCTACAGAACCTGGGTGTGGTGGTGCATGCCTATAATCCAAGTACTCCAGAGGCTGAGATAGGAGGATCGCCCTGAGTTCATGGCCAGCCTGAACTACATAGCCAGACCTTGTCTCAAAAAACCAAAAAACAAACAACGGCTATAGCACGCAAAGAGAAGCCGGCCCCTCTTGGTTGACATAGATGTGCTGATCCAGGTGGCTCTTCATGTGGTGCTGGGAGTTGGTGCCTTGGCTTGCTGCTGGGATGCTTCCTGCTCTTGGCTTTTTGTTCAGATACATAGGCAGGAACAGACAGCTTCTGATGGCGGGGGCCAAACCTATGCATGTAGTTGACCTGCAGACTGCCTGCCCTAAGCACCATGGTTCTGATGTCAAGTACCCTTGTCTTACTCCTGTAGACCTTTCATTCTGTGCAGTGTTCTCTTCGTTCTATGAGCAAAGGTTTTGGGTTTTTTCGTGGTTTATTTTTCTTTCTTTCTTTTTTTTTTTTTTTAACAACAACAAAGACTGGTTCTTTCTGCACTGTCTGCAGGAGAATGGTGCCAGCGTGATCCTCCGCGACATTGCAAGAGCCAGAGAGAACATCCAGAAATCACTGGCTGGAGTGAGTACCCATAGCCATATATCCATGGGCTTTTGCTTAGCCAAACAGCAGGTCTGATCCCCCCCCCCAGTTCTGCTGAGTATTTTGGCCCTGTGTAGCAAAGCTAGGTTACAGTGTGCTATGCTTTATGCCCGCAAGACATTGAGTGCTGAGGCGTCCAGGCCCAGGCTGAACCTAAACCCGGATGCCACAGAAGATAGTCTTGTTCTCTCAACCTTTCCACGTCTCTCTTGCCTGCTTGCTAGTGGTCACCCTGGCCACTTGTGTGGTGCCAGCCATGGCTCTGGGGCCATGCGCTTCTGCAGGGTATGCACTGCAGGGACACTCTTTGGAGGCCTGTTACATCCTGCTTGCTCCCTGTTGAAGAGTCATGTATGTCTGCCCAGTCCCTCCTTCCCCCTGAGGCCAGGCCCTGCCAGGGGAAGGGGTGGTCATTTCACAGGATGTGTGAATTCAGATCATAGAGTTGGCACCATTGTAGGCTTGAAGTCTGGAAAGAGGCCCTGTGGTCTTGCCTGGCCTCCGGGTTCCAGGCTGGGGAAGATGATGGCTAGCCTCTGTGGCCTGAATGGCCAGCTAGGGAAGGGTGTACCCTTTAGATGGAGGGCAGAGCTGCTTTTCCTGACATCAGGGAACTCAGGACCCTCCTCCTGGTGGGACAGTGATGTTATCCTAACCTTGAGGACCACGCATTAGTTTCCTGTTGACTGCTATAACAGATCACCACAAGCTTCAAACTAAAACAACATGGAAGCCATGCATGGTAGCTCACACCTATAATCCCAGCCCTTGGGAGGCTGAGGCAGGAGGTTTGCTGCAAATTCGAGGCCAGCCTGGGCTACATAGTGAGTTCAAGCCCAGCCTGGGCTCCTTAGCAAGACCCTGCCACACACCCCTTCCTGGCTCCAAATGAAACAATACAGATAAATCATCTATGGTCCTCAAAGTCAGAAGCCCAAAATGGGTCTCATAGGACTAAAATCTAAGTGCCCGCAGAGTTGTATTTTTCTGTTGTTGTTGTGTTTTTTGTTTTTGTTTTTCCTGTACTGGGCATTGAACTCAGGGTCTTGTCACTGGGTTACATTCCCATCCCTTTTTAAAAAGTTTTTTATTTTGTGGCAGGGTCTTACTAAGTTGCCCAGACTGGGCTAGAACTTGCAGTTCTCCTAATTCAGTTCCTCAGAGTGCTGTGGTCACAGATGTGCACCACCATGCCCAGCTTGTTTCTTCTAAGACTCTAGGAGATGGTATTTTTTGCCTTTCCTATGTTTTAGAGGTTGCTACATTCCTTGGTTTGTGGCCTACAGCAGGCATTCTTTTGTAGTTCAGGCTGGCCTTGAGCTCACTATGTTGCCCAGGCTGGCCTCAAACTTGCAGCAATCCCCCTGCCTCTACCTCCCAAGTGTGGGGATTACAGGTGTACACCACCACGCCTAGCTCCTCCAACTTGTTTCTGTCTTCACATCTCTTTTTCTGACCTCCTGCCTTCCATAGTTACAGGGATTCTTATGATTGCATCAGGCCTATCCAGATACTCCAGGTACTCTTCTTGTCTTAAAATGATGAACTTGATCATGTTGGCTAATTTCCCTTTTGCCCTGAAGGGTAGATTCATAGGTTCTGTGGGTTGGGACGTGTCATATCTTTAAGTGAAGACCTTTGACCACATAAGGCTTTGAGGAGACATCTAGACATAAACCATAACATTCTGCCCCTGGCCCCTCGAAGACTCATGTACATCTTTTTATGCAAAAGGCATTTAGTCCATCTCTAAGAGTTTCCAAAGTCCTAATAGTTTCAGCATTGCTGAAAAGTCAAATCCAAAGTCTCCTCTGAGATTTAAGGCAGGTGATTAGCTGCAAGCCCCTGTACAAATGAAAAGAAAGTTAAGCACTTCCAACATACAATGGCACAAGATAAACATTACCATTCCAAAAGGTGCAAATAGGGGGATACAAAGGAATGGGACCAAGCAAGTCCAAAATCCAGCAGGGCAGACATTAAGTCCTATAGTTCCATGTGGTGATCTGTGGTGAAGTCTAAACTCCAAAGGGTTTCGGTGGCTCTGCCCCTACAGCACTTTTGGTGGTGGTAGCTCCCTTGGCTTCTCTACTGGGCTGGCTCTGCTCCCTCCTTGCAGTTTTCCTCAGATGATCCATGTTCCTGGCTTCTCCAAACTTCTGGGGTCTCCACTGCACCTTCGGCTTCACACTCACAGCTTCACACGCTGCCCTCAGGGGCACACTGCTTGGCCTCCCAGGCCTTCCTCTAAAATCTGGGTAGAAGCCTTCCTGACCCCACAACTCTCACATTCCGTATGCACCAAAAACCAGGGTCATGTGGATGATGCCAGGGTCTGCTGCCAGCTGGAGCAGAAGTCAGGTTTCCTTCTCTCTTGGCTGTAGCGGTCGTGTGCCTGGATCGCTGAGTGCTGTGAACCAAATCCCAGGGAACAACTTCCCTAGGCCGCTGCCATTCTGGGACATGGTCCTCTGGGGCTTTCTTCTTAAAGCAAAGTCTCACCTTTGCAACTCTGAGGCTGCAAAGGTTGGAGTCCTGTTTTTTCTGCCCTCAAACTATCTTTTCTGTTGTCGTCTTTTGAAATACTTGACTTTTTCTTGCTAGTCTTTTCAGTGACCAATTTCTCCTGTGTTCTATCTCTGCAGGCCACAACTTTACTAGAGCTTCCTTTATGACCAAACTCACAACATTTGAATCATTCTGCTAGGCTGTTTGCTCTTGATTCTCAAAATAAATCTGGCTAAAAGCCCCCAACAATAGCCATGCCAGCGCCTCAACATTAGACTACCCTGAAATTTCTTTTGCAAGATTAAGTAATCCCCTGCCCCTGATCTCAGTCTCAGACAGTCTTTGGACATGAGCAAAATGCAGACAGACTTTCTGCCAGGCCATAACACACATAGTCTGGAGTCCAACAGTCAACACAGTCCTTCTTTGGAGCAGAAACTTCCCAAGCCTGGTCTGTACTGGCAACTTCTCTGTCAGCATTCTGGTCTTCTAAGCTCTGACCAGAATCTCCTGCTATGAACCTAAAAAGCCTTTCCAGGGCTTTTCTTTCAGGTGACATTTCCAAATCTTTCCTAACTTCTCTTTCCCACAAGCCAGCTCCAAAAGCTCCTGAACCACATGGTCAAGTATACTCACAGCAACAATCCCACTCTTGGTACCAAATTCTGTTTTAGTTACTTTTCTCTCATTGCTGAGACAAAATATCTGACACCCAAAGTTAGGGTAAGAAAGGTTTATTTGACTCATAGTTTGTAGAGGTTTCAGTCCACAATCAGCTGGGTCCGAGGCAGGCTGGCATGGCAGGCAGGCAGAAGGAAGCAAGGTAAGCAAGAGATGCAGGCAAGAGGGTAGGCAGCTTCTTCCTGTGCCTTATATCTTATCCAGGCTGCTAGGATTAGGGCAGTGCCAAACCAATCAGTGGACTGATTTAGTAATCACATGCCCTTAATCCCAGCATGACATACTCTAGATCCAGCCACCTCTTACCACATGAGGCTTTGGAGGGACATCTAGACACAAACCATAACAGTCCACTAAAATGTGATTTAGGCATAGGGTGGAAGTTGTGAGATGTTCCTGTTCTGAAAGGGAGAAATTAGAAGGAAAGGGGAGCTTCTAGTGCCACAGTTTCAGAAACTGCACAGTGCTTGAAAGCTCCTGCCTTGCCTTCACTTGCTCTTGTCTCAGTAGCTCTTCATCCCAACCCAAGCTCAAGCCAAGGCAAACCAGTCGGGGGAACCCAGACTTCTGCATCGGAGCCCTGTACATTGAACTCCAGTCTGGGGCAAGCTCAGTAGCTTTGGGTCTGCCTTGTATTGGGGTCAGGTCCTAGTAAAATAGTAAGTCCCTGACTTGAATGGGTTCCATTCCAGGAGAATTGTTTATAAATTAAATTAATTAGTAAACTGATGAAGTGAGTCTTAACACAGTACACTTGTGTAAATTCGTGACTGGAATGTTCATAATTTGGAGACTTACTATGTCTGGGACAAGGCGGGTGGGCATACTATTAGGGATTAGAGACTGGATTGCTAGGAGTGCTGTCACAAAGTATGCCAGACTGGAGTCCAGATCAAGGTGTGGCAGGACTGGTTTCTCCCGAGGTCTCTCTGCCTGGCTGTCTTCTACTATTACCCTCACATGACTGTGCTTCCGTGCATGTCTGTGTCTTCACCTCCTCTTGTGGGACATCAGTCAGATAGTATCAGGGCCTACCCTAATCTCTTTTGACTTGATTACCTGTATGCAAAATGTAAAGGCCCCCACCTTCAAAAAAGGTCATATTCTGAGATCCTGGGGGTAGAACACTATGGACAGGTCTTTGGGTGATCTGTGTGGTACTTGCAAAGGGTTGGAGATTGGGTAAGGTTTGAAGCTTGCTTCCTCTTTTTTTTCAGTACTAGGAAAGAACCCATGGATGCCATAACCCTGAACTATATCCCCAGCCCTTTTTTTTTTAATGTTTTATTTTGAGACAGGGTTTCATTAAGTGGCCCAGGCTGGCCTTAGCACTTGCAGTCCCCCTGCTTCAGCATCCCAAGTAGCTGGGATCAATGGGCATGTGCCACCATGCCTGGATGGGTTTGAAACTTTTGTGTGGAGTACCCCTGAGGCCAGAAGGTGCCCATCACTCCCCACTCTCACCTTTGCCAAGTCCTTTGGCTTCTCTGCCATCCCTGGAACCTTTCTGGGCAAGTTACAGTTCCCAGAGCCAGGGTAGGCTCTGTGACCCTGGGGCTATAGGAATTGTTCCTGCTCTGACTATGTTGCTACCCCTGGCCATGTGGAGACTTGGAAGTAAGACCCTTCTCAGGTCCCTTGCTGTCAGCCTTTCCATGTCTCTCTTGCCTGCCCTAGAGAGGCAGCCTGGCACTCCAGCCTAGCCTCCATTCACATATACCTGCTAGTTGAGGTCTTTCTCACCTGGCCTAGCAGTGAGCTTCCTGAACCTCACTCTGATCTGCCAGGCTCAGCTTCCACACTCAGACACATAAACAAGGGAGGATACTCAGTGTTGTTGCAAGGGCTGTGACAGGACAGGAGGTCCCCAAGCCTGTGGTTGATGTGCCATGCAGTGGGCAAAGGCCTGTGTATCTGCTCCCTGCAAAGGGCAGGTTCTGTGGCTGACGAGGTGCTGAGACCCCCACCTGCAGAGGAAGCCAGGGGGTAGGGAGCCTGCCAGATGGGATTGGGCTGCCAGATGACCTCTGTGTCAGGAAGCCAGGTACTCCCTGTTCTCTCAGCCAAATATATAAAATCCTCCCTAAAGACTATAACGTCTAGATGAGCTAGGAACCTGGGCTGGCCTTGAAAGTGGAGCCTGTCTAGTGGTTACCCAAAACCAGCAACAGCTAGCTCTAGAGCCAGATGGCAGGTGCTAAGCCCAGAGGAAGCCAGGCGTTGCTTGCCAGCTCCTTCCCCCATTTGCCCCTCAACTGCTCTCCCCTCCTGTTTCCAGCTCAAGGAGGTGTTGCCTGACCCCTCTGAGGCACTGAGCCAGTCAGCCCCTGGGACTGTAAGTCCTGCTGCACGCTGCCTCTGTGTTTGGGTTGCTCCGGGCCCCCCTTGCTTCTTGTCCTGTGCTCTCCGCTTGGCTGAGATTGTGGCCATAGTCTGTGCAGTCACCCTCCTTGAGGTCAACAGGTCTTCACCACTCTCTTAGGGTGGGCTGGGCCTCAGCAGGAGGGCGTCCTGCCTTCCCTCACCAATTTCCCTCCTGAGTTAAGTCTCCAGCAGTCCTGAGCACAGCAAGGGACCTGCTGGAGTGACTGGGCTGTGTTTCTGAGTGGCTGTAAATGAGGGGACCTAGAAGCATCCCTGGGGCTCTGAGTCTCCCTTCCCACTGTCTTACAGAGCACAGGTCCTGGGGCCTCCAGCGGGCCTGGTGGAGACCACAGTGAGCTTGTTGTCCGGATTGCCAGCCTGGAAGTGGAAAACCAGAACCTGCGAAGTGGTGAGTCTCTGGGCCGGCTAGGTGGGGTGGGACCACGGCCTCTGCCCTCTGACTGCTGTATTCCTTGCACCCACAGTGGTGCAGGATCTGCAGCAGGCCATCTCCAGGCTGGAAGCCCGGCTGAGCACCCTGGAGAAGAGCTCACCCATCCACCGAGCCACAGCCCCACAGACCCAGGTGAGTACCTTTGCCTGATGCTGCAGAAGAATGTGGCCCCTGGCTTCCACCTCTTGCAGGCTCTCCCTGGCAGCAGTGAGGACCTGGGGCCCATGAGGATTCACAGTGATGCCCAGGTTGACTCCCTAGGGTAGAGTTCAGGCACCAGCTTTCCCTGGGGCTATTTGTAGGAGCCACAGCCTGTGTCCTGGGGGCTGTCCCCTGGGGGCTTCTCCAGATAGTGGACGGGAGAGGACTTAGGTGGGTCTCAGCTTCCCTCACCTATGGCAGCACGTGTCTCCCATGCGCCAAGTGGAGCCCCCAACCAAGAAGGTGGCCACACCAGCAGAGGACGACGAGGACAATGACATTGACCTGTTTGGCAGCGATGAGGAGGAGGACAAGGAGGCGGCCCAGCTGCGGGAGGAGAGGCTGAGGCAATATGCAGAAAAGAAGGCCAAGAAGCCATCGCTGGTGGCCAAGTCCTCCATCCTCCTGGATGTGAAACCTGTGAGTTAGGGACAATGTGGGCCTCGGGGAGGCCAGGAGTCACTTCAGCTTCATGGGGTGGGGGTTGCCAAGTGGCCCACCCAGAGGCTCAGCTTCCAACCCGTCTGACTTCCTGGGACCTTGAAGAAGTTAAGTTTAGAAATCTTAAATTAGGGACCAGGCATGGGGGTGCATACCTGTAATCCCAGCACTCTGGAGGCTGAGGCAGGAGGATCACCTTGAGTTTTAGGCCAGCCTGAATTACAGAGCAAGAGCCTGTCTAGGGGAAAGGGGGAGAGAAATTTTAAGTTAGGAACAGAAACTTGGCAGGACAGTCGTCAATTTAGAATGTTTCTGAGGCCCCTTCCAGGAAGCAGAATTATGTCCTTTCTGTGGTCTTAAGGGAGGGTCTGCTCTGTCCTGGAGGCCTCTGAGGTGGCTCTGTTTCTCCCCTAACCCCACTCCCCAGTGGGATGACGAGACTGACATGGCCAAGCTGGAGGCCTGTGTGCGCTCCATCCAGCTGGAAGGGCTGCTCTGGGGGGGCTCCAAGCTGGTCCCTGTGGGTTACGGCATCCACAAGCTGCAGATCCAGTGTGTGGTAGAGGACGACAAAGTGGGCACCGACTTGCTGGAAGAGGAGATCACAAAGTTTGAGGAGCATGTGAGTGGGCCATGCCACACAGGGAACTAGAGGGCTGGGCCCTAGAGAAATCATCCCATGCTAACACCCCTCTGTCTCTACCTCCACAGGTGCAGAGTGTGGACATCGCAGCTTTCAACAAGATCTGAAGCCAGGCGTGCATGTGTGCAAGGGAGGCCCTGCCAAGATTAAAAACTGAGGCTCTGCCTTCTGGCTCTGTCTTGTTACTGGGTGGGCAATGCTCTGCCAGTTCCTGGGCCATTCCAGTCCCACCCTATGCCCCTATTGCTACACTGCCACTCCTGCATGTCAATCCTGTGGATTAGGTCCCCAGCTTTGCGTGGCCATGTCACCACATCCACTGCTCACCTCCTGCCCCTGTTGGTCTTTACTTTATGTTGCAAGTGATAAATGCATTTACTGGCATTTCTTCATTCTGTTCCTCTTGTGCCTGCTCCCAGCAGGTGTCCTGGCCCTGCTGCAGTGATGATGCAGGGTCATGCCGTTTCCTTGGCTCCAGCGGGCCCTGTACTTACCTGCTAGATAGGTGGGCCCATTCCCATTGGCCAGAATTTGGCCAGCCATGCCCCAACAACCCTGTTCGGTCAGTGATTGTCATTGGTGGTTCCTCTCCTAGGCTCTGACCAGCGTGGCTGGTGTGGTAGTGCATCTGTATGAAAGGGTGTCTGTCAGTGTCCTAGCAGAGCTGAATATCCTTGGGATCTCTAGCCACAAGATAGTGGAATCCTGCCCTCAGTTTTAGAAAGGGCTGGTGGTGTAGCTTAATGGGAGAGCATTTGCCTTATACGTGAGGCCCTGGGTTCAGTCAATAATACCAAAGAAAGGTGAGAAAGGATTTTCTGTGGGACCTGGAGTGCAAGACCCCATAAAAGGAACCACCCTACAATACTGGCTGAGCCTTGAGCCATATCTTTTTGGCTGAGTGTGGTGGTATACACCTGTGATCTCAGCTACTACGGAGGCTTGAAGCAAGAGGATCACGAGTTTAAGGCTACCCTGGGCAATTTATTCAGACTGTCTAAAAAAGGTTAGGTATGCAACTCAGCGTTTGAGTGCCCTGGGTTCAATCCCCAGTACTGCAAAAGAAAAAAAGCCTTTTCGTTGTCAGCTAGGAATGAGTGAGCAGCTCCTATCCCTTTCTTGAGCGTCCTTCTAGAAAGTTGGGGCCTTAGCCCAGCTGCTGGGAGCTCTGGAAGGCCTGCCTAGTCTGTGTCGTCCCCACCAGGGGTGGGGTGGGGGCAGAAGCCAGGATGAAGTTTGTGTTTGTCTGCCCTCCCCTCCCAATTCCTTGCTATCCTGAGCTGCGCTTGCTGCCGACCATGGGGAGGAGACACGGGTTGCTGAAGGGGCTGTCCTTGCATTCAGAACCGGGCTCTGATACAAAGGCCCAGCCCGAGGGTGGGCTGAGAGCCTAGAAGAACTGAGGTGGCTAGCACTAGCAGGCACTTTCCGTAGTGGAGCAGCAGGCCTTGTGGCCTGCCCCGCCTACCCTTGCCAGGAAGGGCGTCACTGCTCCTGGGTGTTGCCCCCAAACAGGAGGAAGGCTGCTATTGGTCCGGGAGTGGCACATGGGGTGGAACCGTATGATGGCGACCGAGGAGCGCGCGGCGGCACGGCCTATGCTCACCGACCTGTACCAGGCCACCATGGCGCTGGGCTACTGGCGTGCTGGCCGGGCACGCGACCCCGCCGAGTTCGAACTCTTCTTCCGCCGCTGCCCGTTCGGTGGCGCCTTCGTCTTGGCTGCGGGCTTGCGCGACTGCGTGCGCTTCCTGCGCACCTTCCGCCTACAGGAAGAAGGTAGCCCAGCGGCCCCTCCAGGACAGTCCAACTCCCACGAGAGCCCTGCGTCCAACAAGACCCTCCACGACCCCGATTAGACCCCCCAACCCCACAAGACCTCCGAGAACCTGGTTAGACTTCCGACTCCCACAGGATAGTGCCGGGTGCAACTCCGTGATCCCAGCCAGTCAGTCCCATTAGAACGCCGAACCAGACGCGCATACCTTCCTCCCTTGCCCAACGCGACCCCTACTCGTCATTACGGGGATAAGACGCCCCTGACCCTGCGAAACCCGGAACACAAGGATCTCTGTTGTCCCAGACGTGCAGTTCCTGGCCTCGGTGCTGCCCACGGACACGGACCCAGCGTTCTTCCAGCACCTTCGGGCCCTAGACTGCTCCACGGTGACCTTGCGAGCCCTGCCTGAGGGCTCCCTCGCCTTCCCAGGAGTGAGTGGGGACCACCACAGAAGAGGGGTCCGGGGGTTGGGGCCTTAGCTAACTGCCCTCTCCACAGGTGCCCCTGCTGCAGGTGTCAGGGCCACTTCTGCTTCTGCAGCTTCTGGAGACTCCGCTCCTCTGCTTGGTCAGTTATGCCAGGTGGGGCTCAGTGAACAGACTTGGGGGAGACCTCTGCACGGCTAGCTAGCCATGAAGGAAGAGGCAGGGGAAAGGTGAGCTGGAGCCCTGGAGCTGGAACTCCAGGTCCCCAGTAACTGCTGGCTTGGGTAGCTTCTCACTGGTCACCCGGGGTCCCCTGTCTCCTTCATACAGCTTGGTGGCCACCAACGCAGCTCGACTTCGCCTGATCGCAGGGCCTGATAAGCGACTGCTGGAGCTGGGCCTTCGTAGGGCTCAGGGCCCAGATGGGGGCCTCACAGCCTCTACCTACAGCTATCTGGGTGGTAAGGGCTAGGGGGGAGGCAAGGGCTGGGAAAGGGGAGGCCCCACCTCTTACCCCATTACTGCCCCCAAGCCTACCTAACTTCTTTACCTAGGGTTCGACAGCAGCAGCAATGTACTTGCCGGGCAGCTGCGGGGTGTGCCAGTGGCTGGAACCCTGGCCCACTCCTTCATCACTTCGTTTTCAGGCTGTGAGGTGCCCCCTGACCCAGTCAGTATCTCTTCTCAAACCTGCTGTACTCCAGAGGGGAGACCCCAAGGCTAACCCTGGCTCTTGAAGGGGTGGGCTCAGTTCAACTGTACATACTGGCGGATGCCACCCTGGGCAGGTAGCCCCAGGGCCACCCCAGGAAGCTGACAAGAGAGTGGCATTATCTTTGCCCTCAGACCAGTTTATTGGCCAGTCCCAGGTCTCATGCTGCACACTGGGTCTATCCTTCACTGACCCCTTTCCACAGATGTTGGCTCCAGCTGCTGGTGAGAGTCCCAAGGTGGACCTGGCTGCCAGTGTAAAGTCATGGTTGGAGCGCGTGTGTGCCTACCTGGGGCTGGGGGTGCAGGAGCCGCACCCAGGGGAGCGGGCAGCTTTCGTGGCCTATGCTCTGGCCTTTCCCCGAGGCTTCCAGGGCCTGCTGGACTCCTACAGTGTGAGAAGGTGAGTCCCAGACTTTCCCCCAGGGATGGACTTGGCAGAGCAACCGCAGCCCCCAGCCTCTTATCTATGCTTGCAGGAGTGGTCTCCCCAACTTCCTAGCAGTAGCTCTGGCACTGGGAGAGCTGGGCTACAGGGCAGTGGGCGTGAGGCTGGACAGTGGTGACTTGCTTCAGCAGGCTCAGGAGATCCGAGGGGTCTTTCGGACTGTTGCTACTCAGTGAGTCCCCCCAGGGGTGTACCTGCTATGAGGCCCTGTGGGAAATCAGGAAATAGGGCAGGGGCAGGGAGGGATGGTGTTCCTCCCTAATACCTAGGGCCTCAGGCTGGTTTTAGGGGCCGCAGTGCAGGCCCTGGAAGGGAGGCAAGGGGTGGGGCCACCAGGAGCTCCTAAGCAAAAAACAAGTGGGTCTGGCTAACTGGGTGAGGAAGGGGGGCCAGGGTGAATCAAGCATGGGGACGGGGCTCCCCAAACCCCATTGCATGCAGATTTCAGATGCCCTGGCTGGAGTCAGTCCCCATCGCGGTCAGCAACAACATTGACGAGGAAGAGCTGGCCCGACTGGCCCAGGAGGTGGCGTGGAAGGGAGAGGTGGGCCTGGGGTGGCCAGGAAGGTCCTTGGGACCCTGCTGGTCCTGCTGGACTCAGTGTCACCTCTCTTCCCAGGGCAGTGAGGTGAACATCATCGGCATTGGCACTAGTGTGGTCACCTGTCCCCACCAGCCTTCTTTGGGCTGTGTCTACAAGGTGGGAACAGTGTCTGGGCCCAGGTGGGGTGGGTTTGGAGGACTTTGGAGGGTGGAGGACAGGGTCTATCCATCCCATCATCTTCCTGCAGCTGGTGTCTGTAGGAGGCCAGCCCCGAATGAAGCTGACTGAGGACCCTGAAAAACAGACATTGCCAGGGAGCAAGGCCGCCTTCCGGCTCCTGGCCTCTGATGGTGAGCCCCTTCCTGCACCCCTCTTGTCCTCCTCCAAGGGCCCAGCCTGCCTCCATCTTATTCTCATCTCCCCTACACACATAGGGTCTTTGCTGTTGGACCTACTGCAGTTAGCAGAAGAGCCACCACCTCAGGCTGGGAAGGAGCTGAAGGTTTGGCCTCGAGGTGCCCAGGAGCCCTGCACTGTGAAACCAGCTATGGTGGAGCCACCACTACTGCGACTCTGGCTGCAACAAGGACAGGTAACCCCACACATACCACACCACCACTCCACCCCTTCAAATTTGACTAAGCCCTGACCTGAGCCAGCCTCTCCACCTGCCTCCTTCTCCCCTCCTACAGCTATGTGAGCCGCTTCCATCTCTGACAGAATCCAGAGCCTTTGCCCAGTCGTCCCTGAGCCGCCTCAGCCCTGCACACAGGCAGCTGCAGAACCCTGTGCCCTACCAGGTGGGCACAGGGCCTGGAGGTGGGCTGCCCTCTGTGCCTTCTGTCCCACAGCTGCCCACCAACCTCCTTCACTCCTCCCTACAGGTCGCACTGTCTGAGAAGCTTCAATACCTGGTGGACAGTCTGAGTAGCAGAGGTGCCCCATGAGAATTCTAGGGATAAGATGTGGGAGTGTGGATGGTGTGCAGCTCCTTTACTAAAGATTAACTTGTACCTGGAGAACTTTGACTGAGGAATGGTTGCGGAAGAGCCACTCACCATGAGGTCGACATGCCCCAGAGGAATAGGCCTCTGGTTTAAATAAGTTGTCCAGGAACAAAGAAGTAGCCTAAGGAGCTGCTGTTAAAGATAGACTGAATTAGCAATGGTAATCAGTTTCTTGAGCATGTACCATGCATATGTGCTCCTACCCTACTCCTACCCTGTAAAATCAACTCTGTAAGAAATAAAGTTGTTGCAGCCCTGCGATGGATCCCAGAGAACCTGTGTCTCTGTCTTCATTGTGCGTTTGATCCGGGTCCTTGCTCTCCACTGTCGTGCTGGTTTGCAGCAGTAGGGACTGCCTGGAAATAACATGGCATTCGCTGTCCCCACAGTTTGTCACGTGTCATTTTTTCACCCAGTCTGTTGCTCACTTGGCCTCCTGAGCCCTCAAGGGTTGCACCAGAGTCATCCTGGAGCCTCCCAGTCTCACCCCAGGCTCAGCTGAGAAGTGATCTAAGGCTAAGCAGCAGGGCTCCAGGAATAGGGAGGGCTTAGGAGTCTGCCTCAAAATGGGTGGAGTTACTGTGGAAGACATCCCCTGCCAGGGTCCCCAATGTGGAATGGGGCGTCAGAGTCCAAACGTGACCTCAGGATAGGCCCTGGCCTTGAGGCCTCAGTTCCTGGCCTAGAAGCCCAGAAGGTGGCTCCAGGAGGTGACTGAGTGGAGTCCAGTCCTGCCTCAAGCTGGTGATCTTACGGTACCAAGGAACTGCTCAGGACGGGGCTCTGAGTCTGGCAGGGGTTGGATGGGCCCCGGGCTGCCCCTGTTCAAGCAGCCTGAGGTCCATGAGCCAATGGAGGCATGGGGGGAATGAATGCTGTCCCTCGGGTGCTTCCAGGAGCAATCCACCTGCCCAGGTATTCCACCAGACCAGCTCATCCGGCTCCCCTGACTCAGGGATGGGCAGTGCCCATTGTGTGGTTGGGTGAAGGTGGAGGGTGGGGATTTAGGGCAGAAGCCCAATCAGGCCAGCCCTGGGGAGCATGAGCCTGGAGAGAAATACAGTGAACACTCATCAGCACATGGTACCTGGACAGGCTCAGGACAAACCATCTCAACTATGTATTCCCAGGCACCCAGAAGGGCCCACACCTACAATGGTGGGCACCTGCAAAAGCACTTGAGAGGGATGCCCTAAGCTCAAAGATGGTGACAGCACCCACCCACTCAGGCCTATCCCCAGATATCTGGCTGGGCCAGGATGCAGGAACATCAGCCCAGCGCCTGACCCTGCTGGCACCTCTTAAAACAGAGCCATGCACAACTGCCCCAGGCCCCAGGCAAGAGAGGTTGGATGTTAGAGTTCAGCACCTTTCTCGCCTCTGGGTGAGGGACCCCACCAGGTGAGTGGTGAAGGCATGGGACACTGTGGGGACCAGTAGGGGCATGGCTCATTTCTAGGCTCTTACCTGTACACTATGTGGCCCAGGGCTGCTGGAGCTGGGGGAAGATATTGGAGGGTAAAATGGACTGATTCTTGATTTTCCCTCTCTGCCCTGTATGTGGGCAGAGCCAGACCACAGACACCCTGGCTTCAGGCCGAACATTCACATCCAGCAGCCTGAGCAGGAGGGCCTGTGACAAGCCCATGCCAGGATGACTCCATGTTTCCCCAGCTGCCCCAGGCACATGCTCACACAAGCACGCACACACACCCCATCACGTCTGTCCATGGGCCCGCCTGTGGGCCTGCCCGGGGCCTGCTTCTAGGTCAGGCCTGCCCAGGCAGGACTTCCTGGGAGGCGCAGTGGCAGATGCTGCTGTCTGGGGCACCATGGCTGGTGGTGTGTGGGGCAGGGGCCGAGGCCGGGGAGCCGCTGTGGGGGCCCTAACCCTGACAGCTGTAGCTGAAGGGATCCGGGCCAGCCAGGGGCAACCCCTGGGACCCCCTTCCACCAGCTCTCAGCCCAAGTCCTGGGAACTTGAACCTGAGGCTGAGCCCCAGGTTCAGGCTGCCACCACTGCCTCTGAGGTTGAGCCTGGAAGTGGGGCCACTCCCCTCACAGCTGGTAATGAGCCCTACTCCCCACACAATGCTCAGGAGGCAGTCCCTGAGGGACCCCACCAGGTGAGTGGTGAAGGCATGGGACACTGTGGGGACCGGTAGGGGCATGGCTCATTTCTAGGCTCTTACCTGTACACTATGTGGCTCAGGGTTGCTGGAGCTGGGGGAAGATATTGGAGGGTTAAATAGACTGGCAAGCATGCAGGGGTGTGGAGTTTGTAGCAAGCTTGGGGGGCTGGGGAGGCTGGGGACTGGAGAGAAGAGCTGGGAGAGGCATGGGGACTTCATACACTCCACCTACCCTGCCCTGGGCCCCCCAGAGTTCCTGGGAGGAGAGTGCCCTCGTGGATCTGGCCATGTACACGGCTGCCTGCCTGGAGGAAACTGGCTTTGCGGGGACCCAAGCTACAGCCCTCACCTTGTCCTCAGCCCTGGAGGCCAGGGGGGAGAAGCTAGAGCACCAGGTCAGTCCCCACTCCCTCTCTACCCTTGAGACTCCTACGGGTGGCCCTGCAAGGCAGGGGTTTGGAGCTTGACAGCCTGGTGCACAGGCCCCATTAAGGCTGTGCCAGCAGCATGGGAGGGCGAGTGCTGCCTCTTGAGAGGGTCAGTTCCAGGGCTGAGGAGGCCTGACTGCCGACCTCTGTTCTCTCCACCCAGGTGCATGCCTTGGTGCATGGGTTGCTGGCACAAGTGCCCAACCTGGCTGAAGGGAGGTCCCGCCGGGCGGCTCTGCGGGTACTTAGCGCACTGGCCCTGGAGCATGCGCAGGACGTGGTGTGTGCGCTGCTGCCCTGCTCGCTGCCACCAGACCGGTAACCTGCTCCACCTATTGCCCCATGGCCCCAAGCAGCTTCCTTCCCTCTTCCCGCTTGGCCGCGGAGTCTGGCAATAACACGCCGTGGGAGGAGGGGTTGTAATGCTGTAGAGCCTCAAAATTCTCTCCCCTCGACTGCTGCCTCCCATCCATGCTCCTTTAGCTCAGCAGCCGTCCCTCTTGTCTTGGGATCCCTGGCGCTGGGGTCCTGCCTTGGGACCCTCTTCTTTTGGGAGCAGTGTGTTGAAGCGGGGAAGTGGAGTTGTAGCCCTGGAGACTAGCCTGGGGTTGCTCTTTGGGTCAGGGTGGGCACAATGTGTCTGCTTAATTTCGCCCAAGGAGAAGTTATTATTTTTTAAAATTCTCTATGCTGATATACTTTTAAAAATAATCCAAGATCTATTTCACTGTCATTGATCTGACAGGGCTTTAGAAGGGTCACTGCCTGGTAGCTGATCCTGCAAGACCCAGCTCTGCTGTGGTCTTCACAGTTGCCACTTAGGTTCTCTGGGACTTGGAGGGTGTTAATAATTTGAGTCAGAGAAAGAATGAGACAGGACCTCAAAACAGCAACAAGCAGGTTTTACTTACGAAGCAAACCCAGCCAGAAGGGCAACTTCTCAGGAACAAAGGAGAAGCTCTCAGAACAAAGGGGCTTAATATATAGGTTATGGTGGAAAGGGGTGTGAGAATGGGCCACCCCGAGCTTTCTGCAGGGTCTTTGTTCCTCCTTATCTTGAGCCAGTGGGTTTTGGGGAGTGTCCAGGGCCAGAGGAACTGGACATGCCTTTCCTGGTGGCAGGCACCCTGTGTAACTTATGGCTCTTTGTTATCTTCCCAAGGATTGCGGCCTTGGGAAGATCTTGGGAGCTGAAAGTTGGTTGTTTCCCATGGGGCTTTTTTGTGTGTGCTGGGGATAAAACTCAGGGCCTTGTACTTGCTAGTCAAGCGTTCTACCACTGAGCTAAGTCCCCAACCCCTCCCAAGGAGCTTTTAACTTTATAGCTGTTAGTGAGTATGACTAGGCCTGGTTAGAAACATTTGGTGATCACAATATATAACAGAGGATGGGGAGGAAGGAGAGATGGTTTGCCCCCTCACCCTGCTGGAGTCCTATTTGACAGTCTCCACCTCAGCCCCAGCACACCCCCCAGCTCCGGCCTTGTACCTGACCTTTGTCTCATGCCTGGG
The DNA here is from genome assembly GCA_004026905.1 of Hystrix cristata. Lineage (NCBI taxonomy): Eukaryota > Metazoa > Chordata > Mammalia > Rodentia > Hystricidae > Hystrix > Hystrix cristata. The sequence goes on along the minus strand of PVJO010000289.1, from coordinate 194,599 downwards.
CACCCTTTGTCCCCAGGGCAGCAGCTGAGCTGTGGCGCAGCCTAAGTCGGAACCAGCGTGTAAATGGGCAGGTGCTGGTACAGCTGCTGTGGGCATTGAAGGGGGCTTCCGGACCTGAGCCAGAGGCATTGGCGGTGAGTGACTCCAGCTGGTCCAGGCAGGGGTGAGTTAAATGTGGACCTTGTATGTCCCTCTGGGCTTTGTTCTCACCCTATCTTGGTGCCTTGCCCCTCTGGAGCCAGACTTGGCCCCTGTGCAGCTTAAGCCTGAGTGGACTGCTTGCTCCACAGGCCACGCGGGCCCTCGGGGAGATGCTGGCTGTATCAGGCTGCGTGGGAGCCACACGTGGCTTCTACCCACACCTGCTGCTTGTGCTGGTCACACAGCTACATGAGCTGGCTTGTGGTGGGTGCACTCCTGAAAGTCCTAAGGCTTGGGTCCTGTCCCACAGAGGGCCACCACACAGCCATGCCAGGTGAGAAAAGACACCTAGGTAAGTGGGGAGTTGGCCAGCACCTTCTTGGCCCTCACTGTTCACTCACCTGCTGCTCCCACCTCAGCTGCACAGTGGAAGCCTTAAAGGCCCTGCTTACTGGAGATGGCGGTCGCATGGTAGTCACATGCATGGAGCAGGTGGGAGGCTGGAGGAGACTGGTAGGAACCCACACCCACCTGGAGGGCGTCCTGCTGCTGGCCAGGTGAGGGAGCCTCTAGGGGGCACACCTGGAAGAGGCTTTCTGTTGACTGGGTGCAAGGCAAGAGCATGGGGTGGGGCTTTTCCAAGGGCCACAAGCAGAGGGGGACCTCCCATTTGCTTCATCCCAGTGCCATGGTGGCATATGCAGACCACCACCTGAGAGGCCTCTTCGCTGACTTGCTTCCCCGGCTGCGTGGCACCGATAATATCCCACAGCGCCTCACAGCTATGGCTTTCTTCACTGGGGTGAGCTCACTTCCCAGAAAGGTGGTGAGGGGTGGCTGCTGACTTGAACCCTAAGTGACCCTAGCCCACATAGGAACCAAGGGCATACTGACTCCATGTCCCCTGCTAGCTGCTGCAGAGCCGGCCCACCACACGGCTACTGCAGGAAGACATCATCTTGGAGCGGCTTCTCACCTGGCAGCGCGACCCTGAGCCCACAGTGCGCTGGTTGGGTCTGCTAGGCTTCTGCCACCTGGCACTGAACTGTGGGAAGGTGAGACCTGGCTGGCATGCGAATGGGACGAGGTTTGCCCAGGATAGCCACTAGATCCTGTCTCCACAGGTACGGCACGTGAGCACTCTGCTGCCTGTGCTGCTGGGAGCGCTGGGCGAGAGTGACCCACGGCTGGTGGGCGCAGCACTGGGTGCACTGCGGAGGCTACTGGTGCAGCCAAGTGTGCCCCTGCGGCTCCTGAGTTCACAGCTGAGACTACGCCTTCTCCCACTGCTGGACGACGTGAGTAAAGCCCCGCCCTGCCGCCCCACCCCGCATTGTCCCACCCTACCCCCAGCCACTCCTGGCCCTTTGGCCACCCTTCCCCTTCCCTCCGGCCTCTCCCCCTGCTTTCTCTCCTACTCTACCCAGCCTTCCCTTCCACCTGTGGCACTCTTCTCTTTCTCCACTGTCCTGACTGAGCCCTTCCTTGCAGGCCCGGGACTCTGTCCGTGCCTCGGCAGTTGGGCTCCTGGGGACGCTAGTGCGACGGGGCCGGGGCGGGCTCCGGGTGGGACTTCATGGCCCCCTTCGGAAGCTGGTGCTGCAGAGTCTCGTGCCGCTGCTGTTGCGCCTGCATGACCCTAGCCAAGACACTGCCGAGGTCAGCTGCCCCATCCACCTCCCCACCCCCTCCTACTGCCCTTCCCCAGGTTACATGTCAAGGACACCCAGGAGGACCTTGAAGGCTCTCAGGTTTCTAGTCATCCCTCAGGCCACTGTACTTAAGGCCCCTGTCCCTGGTACTTCCTATCCTCCTTCTAGCCACAACTCATTCCTTACAGCTCTTGCCACTTTCTGAATCCCTAATCCTGCTCTCTTCCCCTATGCCAGAGCTCAGAGTGGACCCTGGCCCGCTATGATGAGGCCCTTCGCTGGGGTCTGCTGGAGGAGATGGTCACTGTGGCCCACTACGACAGCCCAGAGGCTCTAAGCCGCATCTGCCACCGCCTGGTCAGTAGAGGAAGCACTCTGCTGGTGGGGGGGCTGTGGTCAGCTGCCTACTTTTTCTGGGATTCTCCAGGCCAGGCCCCCTCCTCCACATGTGGCCACCATGCTCTGGATGATGGGTGATCCACAGCCTTGGGCTATGCTGCCCTGTCCTGGAGCTCCCCAAGGGACTCCAGTTCCTGAGAGACACCTTTGCACACTCCTTTCCAGGCAGGCTTAGCCCTCCTGTCCTGCTATAGGCCCTTCTGTTCCCAGATTCAGCGATACCCAAGCCACATCCCCTGCTTCCTGAGCCAGACCCAGGGCTACCTGAGGAGCCCACAGGATCCCCTGCGCCGGGCTGCCACCGTGCTTCTAGGTGAGGCAGTCCTGAGGTGCTAGTCCCTCCCACCAGGACTCTGGAAGCTATACCAACCTCTCCTTTCTGGGACGGAATGAGGGGCTGGAATTCACAGATTTGTTTTGGTCTAGGCTTCCTGGTCTATCATGCAAGCCCTAAGCATGTCAACCAGGATCTGTTGGACTCCCTGCTCCAAGGTGAGAACCCAACATGCCTGAGTGTGGGGTTCTAGAGGAGTGACAGTGCTAGGGCAGAGTGGAGGGGACTAAGTTGGTCAGGCCCAGGCCAGGGCGTTCTTCCCACGCTTCAGGATCTGAGCTGCTACTCTGCTCAGACCTAGGGCAGCTGCAGAGCGACCCAGAATCCGCAGTGGCTGCAGCGGCGCAGGTGTCCATACAGCAGGTGGCGCTGCTAGCCCATGCACAGCGTCAACCGCACCGGGGCCTTCTCCTGCGCCTGGTCTCTCGCAACATCCGCCTGGCCAGGCCCACACCATGCTATGCTGACAGCCCATTCCAGCGTCAGAGCCTTGAGAGTCGGTGGGGCTGCAACAGACCCTGCTCACCTGGCCGGGTGCCCGGCCTCTAACTCAAGCACTGCATCCTCATGGCCGCCAGTCCCCACAGCAGAAGACCTGTAGAATGGCCCCACCTGAGGTCCCCTGAGCCTGGTGCTGGACACCAGGCCCTTGTTCTGGGACTGCTGTCCAGGGGCCAACATATGACAGTGTGGGAGAGGGACAGCTGACACCATTTCACTCTGAGCCCCTTACCTCTTGACCGCTGGATTCTTCTCCCTGTGAGACCTGTTCTCCCTGCCCCCTGGGGTGCCCTCCACACCAATTTGGGCCTCCCAAACCAGGATCTGGTGGGGACACTGTGAAACTGGTGCCTCCACAGGCCCTGCCCCCTTCCCGGGCCTATGCCTCCTGCCCGGCATTGGCTGTCCTACCTGTCAGAGCCTTCCTGGCCACCAGACATCATCCTGTTCCTTGACTTGTCTGCTATTCCTGACTGCTGTTCTGGCTCACGTCTCCCAGGCTCATGAAGCATTGACCTGCCCTCCTGTCCACACCTGCTGTCCTCCTCCGCTGGCCACATGACCTCCTACCTCCTGTAACTTTGTTTGGAAGACTTTCTTGTTTAGAATCCCTTCCTTCTGGACAGCACAGGCTGGGACTATACCAGGGGGCTGAAGTATGGGGAATGAGTACCCCACACCAGACTGTGGGCAGGGGTGGCAGCACTCAGCACTTTGCACATAGCTGAGTGGGAATGGTGAGACTGGACGAACAGGAAGCGGTCTCTACAGGAGCTGCCAAAGCTGTGACCTCACCCCTTTGGGTGCTGGCCTAGGCAGGTTCCCTCACCCAGAAGGCCTGCCTTAAGACATGCTCTCAACTTTCGAGGTCTCATTGTGGAGGGTTGGGCTGTTCCCCCACACTGGGGGCCAGCAGGGAAAGGCATGGGGTCCTGCTAACCTCATCTCTCTTGCACCCCATGGAAAGTATTTAAAATAAAATATAAACAGCCATAGATTGCAGGAGACTGTCTGAGAATGTGCTCATGTTGAGTGTACCAGACCCAAGATCTGGCTCCAGCTAGGAGAACAGGTGAGGCATTGTGCAGCCAGAGGTAAGAGTCAGACTGGTGGCAGGTTCAAGGTCAGGCAGCTGAGGTCACAGGCTTTGACCAGGGTCCAGCTGGGTTTACCCTGAGACAGAGGACAAGGTGAACTGTACTCCAAGAGACTGAATCAATGGGATCAAAGCTCCATCAGGACTGGCATTAGGGTCTCTTTATAGGTGGTCCTCAGAGCAGGTCAGGGTCAGGCCAAGGGCCTTGGTCTTCATGGAGCCTGGGCAAAGATCACCACATTAGTTTGGATCTTCTAGAGCAGATGCCCAGCCAGGTGTGGTGGTGCATGCCTATAATCCCACTTCTCATGAGGCTGAGGCAGGAGGATAGCCAGGAGTTAGAGACCAGCCTGAGCTACATAGTGGGTTTTAAGGCCAGCCTGGAATACACAGTGAGACGCTGTCTCAGAAAACCAAAATACAAATCAAAACAAACAAACCACAACAACAAAAAAGCAGATGCCAAAATGGGAGAGGCTGCCAGATGCCAGCAAAAGAGAGGGAGGAGAAGGAAAGGAGGCCGGATTGAAACACTGTGAACATGCATGATGGCCTTGAGGAATTCTCAAGCTGGCCACCCGTCCAGGAGTCACCCACATGTAGGGGTGGGTGTCAGGACACAGCCCAAATGGATCCCCTCAGGAACAACTCTCTACCCCAAGAGAAAAGAAACCTGTTTTCTCCACCCTTCTTGCAGACCCCAGGGCTGAGTATGTAACACCAGTCTCCACCAAGCACAGGTTTATCTGCATCCCAGAGTATGGCAGAACGATCCAGTGGGCAAACTCAACAGTGCCTCAGAACTACCTCTCTCCTGAACCACCCTCAGATGGAGGTTCATGTAGGGAGGCAGCTATGGTGAACAAGGCAGCACCCTGTAACTCCGACTCCATGTTGCTGGAGAGAGGTCATCACACACTGTCCTTTAGCAGGCTGCTTCGAGCCAGGTTGTCTTCTTGTCCTGCACATCAGCCTGCTCTGGGTATATGTCTACCTCACCTGCCTTGGCCTTGGCCCAGTAACTGGCAGCCTCACTGGACTCCCTGCCAAAATGTGAGTTTCATGCGAAGTATATACGGCCTCTGGGAATGTGACTCTGCACTGAGACTTCTCTGTATGAACTGAATTTTTTCGGGGGGGGGATGCTGGGGATCAAACTTGGGGCCTTGTGCTTGCTTGCTAGGTAAGCGCTTTATCACTTGAGCTAAACCCTGATCCTGAGACTTCTCTGCTACAACTGCAGGGAAACCACAAGTGGCCTGGTGGTCTGGGCCCTCAGTGGGGATGCCATAGCTCCAGCACCCAGGTCCATCACCTTCACCTGCAGAGAGCTGAACCATGGCAAATCTTCCAGCTGGAGCTGAGGCTCAGAGGACCAGGGGGTGGCAGCACCCCATCTCATGTACTCTCTTTCCCAGATAGGGCTCTGCCGTAGGGCCAGCTGGCCTCACTCTGATGTTCAAATACTCTCACATAGTTCCTGTTGCTGGAGATCTCACTGATGGGCCCAGATCCAAGGGCTGACACTTGAACCCTTCAAATGGAGCTTGGTTGGGCTGGAAGGACCTGCTTACAGCCTGGTCTTGAAGGTCTTAGGCTTCAGAAGAGATGCTGTAGTGCGTAGCTGTTCAATGCTTTCTAGGGTCTGGGCTGTTGCCATTCCACTTACCCTTGTTTTGCTTTCAAATTATCTGAAAGAGTTTTCAAAGGAGAATGGTAGATCCGAGAGGGGTTGAGCTCCTTCACCATATGTGGAGGCTGATTTCTAGGGTTCTGTAAAACCTGGATTGAGTTTCAACTCCGGCACCAGAAAAAAAAAAAAATCCAGATCTGAGATATTTGTGGTATACTCTGCTTTTTGTTTCAATATTAATTCCACTGCTGAGTTTTCTTACCACAGCCATAGCAGAACCTACTGTCTCTTCTTGTTAGCAACTTCTGCAAATTGCATGTCAAAGGAGTTCCAGGACAGAAAGGGGTACACTGCTTCTTCTACCTCCCACCAGGCTGAGAGACTGTTCAGGTGGACTGTGCCCCATATCAAGTAAAGACACACTCCTGGCATCTAAGCTTTCAGGGTGACCATAAGATCCTGGCTACATCAATTATGTACATTTCTCCCTAGGCAGATGGGCTGCTGAGTCCTGCAAGAAGTGGATTCACCTGTGCCCTGAAACCTGTTGACATCCCAGGGACCTGCATGGTAGAGACTGGGAGGCCTCTGATTTCTGTCTCTACAGGATGGGTCACCGCTTGCTGCTCTAGGAACCTCTGTGTGGCTCTGGAGTTCTGGGTGTTTGCCTGTCAGCCATCTCTGGTAAACTGCTCTGCTCATCTTTCACAGGGAAGTAAGTGTGCAGGGGAGGCTAGGGGCATGAGTGCATCCAAGAGCAGGCTCTCTTTAGCCTCATGGAGCAAGATGGGGGAGATGCCTGTTCTTGGCCCCTGTGTCCCTTCTGGTCTTGCATGGACACAGTCTCCACCCACGCCCACCCTACTCCTGATCCACAGCCCTTCAAAAACTCAGTGACCATTCTTTCCATTGTACATCACATTTATTGAGTTTCCTCAGCTCCAGGGTGTCACAGTGAACTGGCCTTGTGGTTGAGTTGGACTCTTGGCCTTCCTAAGGCTGGCAGAGGGTGGGCACAGGCTAGCAGAGCTCCTAGCTCAATCCTGACATCAGTGCCAGGGAAGCATAGAGCGCACAGGTGGGGCCCTGGGCTCGTGGCTCCCAGTGTACCTGGGGGTTGTCCACCTGCAACTCCAGGCCACATTCCTCCAGCAAGGCCCAGGCTGGTGTGTTCTCTCCCCAGCTACTCTCAAGGAATTTGGAGGGCAGGGACACGTAAATCTGCCCTTGCCATGGGGTGCTCTGCTCCAAGAGGTGTGCCACCTGTCGGGACAGGGTAAGAAGTTGAGGCCATGGGAGCATCAGTCCTAAGCCCCTGGGCATGAAGCACTTGCCCATACCACCCTTTCCAGATGCACCCAGGGTCCCATTCCATCTTCTACACTGTGCCTTCTCACCAGCTCAAGGTGTGTAGACAGCTCTCCTTTGTCCAGCATCTTAGCCAGCAGCTGTTGCTGGGTTTCACTCAGTGCTAGGGAGAGACCTGGGCTGAGAGAGTGTTCTGGAAGTCCCAGCAGGGAACCCAGGCCTTCCTGTGCTGTATATATCTACCCGTCCCAGGAGCCACTCACCAGTCAGTGCCCCCAGCAGGTAAAAGACAGGGGCAGCAAGTGCTGGCACCAACACTCGGGAGGGGAGCACCAGGCATTCAAGGATGTCACCTGCTGGACCACGCAGACGATCTACTCCCCTAGCATCACGCAGGCCCTGTGCCAGCTGGGGTAGAGGAGGTGGTGAGTCTGGGCTGGTTGGGATAGACCCTGTTCCCCTTCCCCCCACAGTCCTACTCACCGTGGCCTCTAAGTCTTGCAGGGCTGGTGGGTCTCGCAGGACCTCCCCCAGGTCCAGAAGCAGCTTCTCCCTCAGCTCTCTTGCTATATTCCGCAGTTCTGCAGAACCAGCCTCCACCTCTGTCCGAAGGCCCTGGAAGTCTTCTGTGACTACCTGGAAATCCTCAGAGACCCCATCTACACAGACAGACCTGGTCAGGAAAGGCAGACCCATGGAGAGCCCATGGGGATCTCAGCAGTAGTCAAGGGGCACTGACCTGTCATGAGCTTGAGGCGCTTAAGGATGGGCGCCAATACTGAGGAGAGGCTGAAGGTATGCTGTTGCTGGTCACCTGGGCGGGGTGTGAGATGGGGAGGGAGGACAGGGCTGCTCAGTGCTGGGGGTGCTGGATGAGCCAAAGAAGACTGAGAATTCCCTGGGCCCTCCCAGCCCCCATCCCTACCCCATCCCCAACGCTGACAGCCTGGATAGGCAGGGTCAGGCAGGCCCACCATCACCTGACCACCACACTTTGTGTGTGGTACCCACCCCGTCAGGAGGCTACCAGCCATGCTGTTCCCTGAGCATGGGAGAAGACCTCAGTGGTGAGAGGAACATGCTTCTCCCACTGGGCGGTCTGGGCTAGGGGTCCTCAGGGCTCACCTGTAGGGGATAGTGCGAAGGTCCTTTGCTTCTCATCTGGGAAGTGAACAATTTCTGGCAGCAGGTAGGAGCAGACAGGGAGAGGCAGGTCATTGGGATGGCTCACCCAAGGGGCTCCCCTGCCGAGTTCAACTCTGCCCCAATCACCTATACACCAGACCACAGGATGCTTGGCCCCTGACCTGAACAGCTGTGCAGCCAGATGCCCACAACACACCCTCCTCAGGCCTCCTGCCTCTGCAACAGAGCTGGGGCCCCAGAGACATCCCCAGTTCCCTACTTACTCCAATCAGAGTCAATGACCAGCTGGGCCACCCGGAATGCGAGGACGCTGCCTGCAGGGATGGTGACCTTATTTTCCCGGCTCAAGTGGCCCTCACCATCACCCTAAGGGATGGATATGGGTTCAGGACTGCGTTCTGGGTACAGGGTTTATTGGCAGGGGTGTGGGTTGGGTAGTGGAGACAGGCTTGCCATGGTGGTGGCCAACTCAGCCTTCAGGCAGCTCTGCTTCACTGGTCAAGTGTGGAGCCGGGAGCTGCTCCTGGAAGGGTCTTGCAGAGCCCAGCCCTGCTGCTGCCTGAGCCCTGGGATGTTGCCTAGCCCCGCCCACTCCTGCTGCTGCCACGTGCCCACATGGGGCCAGGCAGGGCCCAGGGCTGCCCACACACCTTCAAGCACATGGTTACAGGCAGAACACATTGGCCTGAGCCCTCCTGCTTGCGCATACGGATGACCTCCACCTTCTCCTGTGTCTGCAGCACCTCGGTTATCACATACACGTCATCCCCGCGACTCCGAAGCTCCTGCAGAACTGCATGCTCTGGCTGCCGCAGGCGCCTGCAGGAAACTCACTGGGGTGCACCACCCACCAAGACCAGCTTCCCTCTTCAGGCCCCACCAGTAGGCGGGGTCAAGCAGGGAGGCCATCCAGGAGTCAGCAGATAGCAGGCATGGGCATACTCCCTGAGTGCTCCTGATGGTGTCTAGGTGGGTATGAGGAGGTGGGAGGAGGTCCAGCATGGAGACATGTGTGACCCTGGGAGGTGCCATCCATATTCTCCTCTCCATAATGCCGCATCCTCACCATTCCCTTCTCCCTTCTCACCACAGCAGCCTGTGGCTCAGTCCACACCCCAGCCCTCAGGATCACTACTGGCAACTAACTCATGTAGCCTCCTTCCTTGACAGCCCACCATCAGCCACAGCTCTCCCTCACCTCTGGGACTTCTTCACTCGGTGCTCACATAGACACTGTCTGGGAACTGCCCTAATGCCCATGACCCGGTAACCTTCCCAAGAACACTGCTACTCTGGTTCAGGGGGCCCTTGTCTCCTCTGGGCTTACCTCTTCTGGTGCATGTCAGCCCAGGTGTTCTGGCCCACGCTGAAGATGCACACCTTTGTTGAGATGCTGGAGCTGCCAGACACTGCGGCCCCACCTGAGATCTTCCCTTGGCCTGGGACTGCCACCTCCATGTTGCCCTGCACCTTCCCGTCCATGGTATCACAGAAGCAGAAGGAGCTACTGCACTTTAAATCTGAAGCAAGACTAGATTTGAGGCCCTGTCCTACCCGTTATGGCCTTGTCCCACCCCCAAGGGTAGAGGACAAAGCCTACTTTGTTTTCTATCTTCTGTCTGAGCATGAGTTTGGGTACCTGGTTCTGGGGTGTTAGGGTCCAGAATGTCTTTGATTGATAGGTCAACAGATGAGTAACGGGGTTTCCAGAAGCGCGAGCTTGGGGGCTTCCTTCTCAGCAGGCAATAGGGCCGGAAGCTGGTAGAGTTCCAAAGGCTGTCCACTGGGATGAACTCCCTGCTGCGGTCCACTTCTGGGAGCACTCTCCGGACAACCACCTCAATGGCCGAAGGCATTCTCTTGAGGGTGGACAGGTCTGTCAGTTCTTGGATGCCTCCACCCCAGGGGACTTCAGTCCTTCCAAAGTGGCCTGTGGCTACTGGGGGGAGCTGCTACTCAACTGGCTTTGGGATCTGCCTGGAGATTGGTGAAACACACTTATAGGTGTGTCTAGGTGGGTCATGGCGGCATGGCCTTAGGGTCTACTAGTCCCTAGTCCCTTCCTTCACACTATTTCCCTGTTCTGCTTCCTGGCCACTATGAACTAAGCAGCTTTGTTCTGCCATGCCTTTGCCATGGGGTCACTGCCTTGAAGCTAGTTGATCATGGACTGAAACTATGAGCAAAATAAACCTCTCCTTTAAATTTTGGGTGCCAGGTATTTTGTCCAGTGACAGGAAAGCCGACTAATACACATCTCTACCCAGTTAGTACTGGGTCATATTCTGGCTGGCAGAAAGCTCCTGCCCCTGATCACTACCCAACACAGCAAGAAACATTGTACACTTTGTCTCTGATCCATTGTTTGTCTGCCTGGGCCAGAATAGTCCAGGCTGGGACATCCCTCACAGCCCTCAGTGGGATTCGGGTCATTCACATCAGTGTTGTGGCCACTGGGACTGCCAGTGTTGGAGGCAGCCCTTAGCCTCTCACGCGTGAGGGCTATATGCCTTGTCAGTCTAACAGACTTAGGGCAGCTGTGCTGGGCAGTGCCTACTCCTATGGCAGCCTTTCCCTATCTGAGGAGCTCAGAGGGCTGAGGAGCAGATACAAGCCCTCCACCTCTTAGGCACTTGGCATAGGGCCCCACAGCAAGCCTGGCCAGTGTCCTGTGCCCACAGCTCCATGAGCCACCTATCCAGGGCTTAGACTTCAGGGGCCAGGGTCAAATCTGGCCCACACCAGACAACAGGGCCCTGAGTAAGTGCAGAAGCAGCCATGCCCCCAGAGAGCCAGAACCTCCCGAAGTTGGAGGGTGGGTCCACATAAGGTCTGCGTACCTGTAGGGCCAACTTCAGAGTCAAGCCCAAATCTAACCTGCCAGCTCCTGTGTGGAGCAGTGGGCAACCTTCCCGAAATCGGGGACGACCCCGCCCTATCCGGGATTGCAGGTCTTCCTAGCAGGGCTGCATTCCCCATCCCGGCGGGCGGAAGAACAGGGAATGCCTGCTAGGCACGCGAAGCTCACCGTAACCGCGGGTGTCGGTGTCCGTGCCGGTGCCGAGAGGTACAGGAAGCAAACGAAGCGAGGCAGTGCTGCAAAAGGGGTCCTAAAGCCTGCTTCGCCCAGGAGCCTACAAGGAAGCGCGCGGCCGAGGTGGGGGGCGTATCCAGATCCAAAAGCGAAACCGCAGACCGACGTAGCTGCGCGCCCAGGGCCCAGTCCCGGAACTAACTTCGAGCCAGACCGCCCAGATCCCCTCCTCCCTGGAGCCCGCCTGGATCGCAGGAAGCCCCAGTCATCTCTGTAAGGAGGAGCCTTGGCCGCACCCTGGCCTGGTATGTAAAACTGCTTAGAGCTCCAAAGATCCACAAAATGTACAAATTGCCTGCAAGCAAGTGAAAAGATGCTCAACATCCCAGGCACCAAGGAAATACAAATCAAAACCATGAGATAGTATCATGCCCATCAGAATGGCTCTCATACAAATGAAGTAACAAGTGGTGGGAAAATGAGAAACCAGAACCAGTGTGCATGGCAGGTGAGAATTTGAAAGAACAAAAGTGCTTTGGCATAAATCCAGCAGTTCTTCAAGCAGGTAGACAATTTACCATACCACCCAGGGATTCCACTCTTAGGTACATATCCAAAAAAACTGAAAGCAAGAGGTCAAACAGATATGTGCACACCAATGTTCATAGCAACACTATTCATGATAGTTAAAAAGTGGAAATAACCAAAATTTCCATCACCTTATGGGTAGATAAGGAAAATATGGTAAATCTATACAATGGATATTTTTTCCTAAAAAAAAAAAAAAAAGACCTGCTCTAAAAGGAATGAAACGCTGACACATCGTACAATGTAGATAAACCTTGAAAACAGCACAGAGAGTGAAAGAAGCCACACACAAAAGACCACATGCCGGCTGGGAATTTAGCTCAAGTGGTAGAGCACTTGCCTAGCAAGCGAAAGGCTCTGAGTTCGATCCCCAGCACCCCCCCACCAAAAGTCCATGTACCATTGAGTTCATATGTGAAGTGTCCAGAAGAGAGCCAGGCATAATAGTGCATACCTGTAATCCCAGCATTTGGGAGATTGATACAGGAGTATTGCTGCAAGTTTGAGACCAGCCTGGACTATATAGTGAGTTCAAGGCTAGCCTGAACTAACTAGTGAGACCCTGTCTCAAAAAAACAAAATGAAATGAAATAAAACAGAAAGAAAGAAAGGTCCAGAAGAGGCAGATCCATTAGTGGTTGCCAGGGTCTTGGGGAAGGCGAGAAAGGAATGATCGCTAACGCGTATGAGATTTCTTTTTGGGATGATGAAAATGTTCTAAATTTGATAAAAAATGTTCTAAAATTGATTGTAGTGATGGTCACACATCTCTGAATAAACTAAACCTCACAGAATTGTACACTTTAAATGGATGAACTGTATGCTGTGTGAATTGTATCTCTATAAACCTATATATTTTTTAAAATGCAGAGAGCTCTGTAGCAACTGTCAAACTGGTTACAGGCTCCTCAGTGCCCTATTGTCCTAGGTCACCCTGAGCTGGTGTCAGAGGCCTTGAACCGGCCTGCTGCACACAGTCCTTCTTAACCTCAGCCCTCCCAGCCCATCCTGAGGTTATACATTGGGCCATTCTGGTGTAGGGCCCTTGTGAGGGTTCCCTCTCCTATACCTGGTCACAGCAGGAACAGAGTGCAGCCAGATTTCTCCAGTGTTGTCTACAGAGTTGGTATTGTTTTAGGTTTTTTTGTGCTGGGGATCGAACTCAGGGCCTTGTGCTTGCAAGGCAAGTACTCTAACCACTGAGCTAAATCCTGAGCCCCAAGTTGGTATTGTTTTGCATCCCAGGTGGGACTGAGGTTTCATCTCAGGACAGGCTACTAGGCAGAGCTAGCCTCCTTATAGGATCCAGCAGGCAAGGAGCTTACCTATACTGCTATCTCTGGCGAGATGCCCCTCCTTGCTGGGCATTGTCTTGGTGCAGTCTCCGTGATGAAGACTGGATGAACTAGGCGCAGGCTGTATCTAGGAGGCCACAGGGGCTGCTCCACCCTGCCCCATCCTAGCAACTCCTCCTGAGGGACTGAGATCATGGCTTGGGCAGGGGGCTGCAGAACCACCCTTGACTTATCTGTTGACTAAGGCCATACAGCCCAACCTAGAGCTAGGCTGGGGGTGCCCAGGGCATGAATGCAGTGGCACCTGGAGCCCCTACATCCTTCCCTCTTCTCCTACCACCATATCTTCCTTCTAGGCCTTGCCTCAAAAACACTCTGGGGCCTACCCCCACCCTACTCCAGTCCCCACTGCCACCTGGCTGCCCTGGGCTGTCTCACTCTGAGGCCTCCACCACTCTTTTCTTCATTAAACAAGTGTATACGGGCACCTGGTGCCAGATCTCACATGGGTAAGTTCTAGTGGTGAACAAGACCAGGAAGGTCTCTGCCCTACACTGAGGGTGATTTCTGGTGTGTGTATTGGAATGTTGCAACTTCAGACAACTGGAAACAGATTCAAACAGAAAGGAAACATTATCTTGTGTAGGCAGAGGCCCAGAACTGCTGTGCATCCCAGCCCAAGCTCCACTGGCAGACAGCCTGTCAATTGATGGGCACTCTCATGGTTTGAGTCCGGCCCCTGGAACCCATTTGCTGCACGTGAGCCTGGTGTCCTTGCTGGTGGTAGCAGGAGGCTCTAGAGTCTGAGTGGGGCCAAGTGTGTTTGCACATGCATATAGGTATGTGTGTGTTGTGTGTATATAAGTGTGTATTGTGTTGATAGATGTGTATGTATATGTGTTTACGCATGTGGCCTCCTGAGTGCAGGGTGAGCCTCCTTGTGGGTTTCCAGCTGCAGTACTGTTGTAGAAGGCCTGCTGCCTTGTGGGGGATGGGCACGGGCAGCCTCTGGGACTCTGAGGCAGCAGTGCCAAGTGGGTGCCACCCATGGGCAAGGGACCCCTGGTGACTGAGGAGGCAGTAGCACACTGTGCTGCCTGCCTGCAGGCAGTGATCTGGTGTGACCACAGTTTCTAGCTGGGTGCTAGTTTGGATGAGGCATCTCTGGTACAATGCCTTGCTCACATTTGCAGGTTTGTTTTTTTTTTTCTTTTTCTTTTGGTTTTTTTGAGACAGGGTCTCACTGTGTAGTTCAGGCTGGCCTTGAACTCACTATGTAACTCAGGCTGATCTCTAACTAGAGGTGATCCTCCTGCTTCAGCGTCCCGAGTGCTGGGATTATAGACATGGCCACCATGCCTGGCTACATTTGCAGTTCTTTAGTAATAACCCAAAACACGAAGTACAGGACTTGGTGGATCAAGACTGAAAACAGTCAGCCGAGAGAGGCAGGATGTGATGAAAGGCAGAAGGAAGTGCAGGGGGGCCAGCCAGCACCCCCCTCTCATCTTCCCCTTCCTGGTTGTAGGCTGGGGGTTCCCAGTTCTCTTGAGGGCCAGGAATTCTGGGGGGGACTGAGCCTCCTCACGGCCACCCTGGGACACCCTGGGAAATGGTCTTCTGGCCAGGTTAGGGAGGTGGCTGAGGCTGCACCCGGCCAAGGTCTGGACAGGCCTTTAGTGTCTAGAGCCCGGGATGACACCATATTCTAGTGGTTGAGCTGTGAGCAGGGACTGGAAGTCTGGCAGGGGGCTTCTGGTTGAGTGTGAGAAGAGGTCAGCACAACTGCTCAGGGTGGGTCTCACTGTGTGGGGCTCTGAGGAAGAGGAACCTCATCGTTCCATCCGGGAGGGTGGCAGGCACCTCTGGGGACACAGGGACCACTGCCCCTCCAAGGAGGTGTGGAACTCGGAAGGGCGAGGCAGAGAGAGTTCCGGCGGACTCATGAGAGCACAGGGATGTGAGGACCCCGGGAAGGTGTGAGGGCTGCAGGCGCAAGGGGAAGCAGCCTTGCAGGGCCCCTCCATGTCTTGGCCTCCCTGGGTAGGGGAAGCCTGCTGCATCCCTGACATCTTTCAGTCGCTTGGCTCCCTACCCATCTTGCTTTCCTTTCTCTGCATCACCTTTACTCTGTCCCCTCCACTCACCCTTCTGCGTGTGTCTCTACTTCTTATTGCCATGTCCCTGCCAGCAGCTGCGATGACGTTGGGTAGATTGCTGCAGATGGGTGCTGGCCTGGGAGGCCCTAGAACAAAAGGGTGTTGGGTTCAGAGGTGCCCAGGAGTTAGGAGGAAGATGGGCAGCAACCAGAGCCTGCTGCACTAAGGGGAGGAGTGAGGTGCACAGAGAGGGTTGAAGATCTGCATAGTCTCCAGCTAACCCAGGCCCAGCCTCCAAGGTGCCATCCCTGCCCCCACTCCCACCCCACTCATCTCTGTCTCCTTTTGGAATCTCTGCCACTGGGAAGGCTGAGGGGATTGAAGGGAACACAGAACTCTGCCACCACTGGACCTGCTTCTCCTCTCCTGGATCTGGGTCACTCCCGGGTACTCCCAGAACCCAGGCATTGCTTTGGGCAATCCTGCTTCCCATGAAGGTGAGGACCCCTCAGGTTCTCCCAGGATTTAGCCCAGGTAGGTAAAAGAGTGGAACTTGAGTTTCACACCAGTCATGATCCCCAAGAGCCTGGTGGAAATATCCTGTCCTAGGCAAAAGGAGACTAATCTCAACCTAAGTAACAGAGATTCTCCAAAGAATAATGATATGTATTTGACAAGGGGATGTTTTTAAAAAGCAAAAATGGAGATATGCACGCCAGCAACTTGGATACCAGTGCTTGGTCTTTGAGAACATGGCCTGGCAGGACCTTGGGTCAGGTCAGTGATGCAGGTGACTTTGCTGAGTTCTGTCCAGAGAATGTTATCTGAATTGCTAGTCTTGGAGAATATGGAAGATAAACTTTGTTACAGAAATCTGTGTATGCATGTGACGGGTGTGCAAATCACGGGGTGCATGTAAACAAGGAATCTCTCCTGGGATTCTTGGGAAGTCCTTGAAACAGTGCTTGTCTCAGACACACAGAGGTCCCTCCCTGTTATTACTTCCCAGCTCTAGTTTTGCCTGGGTGTGACAAGAACCATTTCCTCTTGGGATCACCAACTTTCACATTAATATACTTGCTGCCCAAAGGACCTGGGTCAGTGGGTTTTAGAGGCTTTGTAGTGGGCATCAGGTGGGGATGGGATGCTGGGGTGGAGGGGAATTTTCTGACCTCTGGCTGTTACCATCTAGTCACTTGCTGTCTTTCCTTAACAGGATTCAGAGCCAGGCAGGGCCTCCATGGGTACTGGACACAAATCTTATGCTTTCCTTATATTCCCCTCTTCAGTTTCTCTGAAGGCATCATTGATCAGTCATTGTTTTCATTGTTCCTTGTTTACAAAATGTTCTTTTAGTTGTTAGCTTCATCTGCACCAACACTGGAGGGAAATGAACATTGAGAGTCAGAGTCAGAGACTGGAGATTTAGCTCAGTGGTTAGAGTGCTTGCCTAGCAAGTGTAAGACCCTGAGTTTGGGCCCCAGCACCAACACCCCCCCAAAAAAGAGAGTCAGTGTCACAACCCCTATAGCCACATTTAAGCAACAAAGAGGTTTGGAAGGAACAATCTGCGGCACAACAAAACCAATAAGAGCAAAAATTTAGAATAGCTAAACATACACATTTCCTTATAAGCCTCATCCTCCACAAAACTTTTTTGACTTATGTCTTAGTTACTTTTTAAAATTACTGGAACAAAAAAAAAAGAACAAAAAAAATTACTGAAACAAAATATTTGACACACACAAATTAAGAGAGGAAAGGTTTATTATAGCTTACAGTTCGTAGAGGTTTCAGTTCATAGTCAGGCAGGGTGACTCCAAGGCAGGGTGGCATGGCAGAGGGTCATGACAGAGGAGAAACAGTCCCTGACAGTGTAGTCAGAAAGCAGCAACAGCGAAGCAAATTTAACCTTTCCTTTTTATTCCACTCAGGCTACCAGCCTTTTGGATGGTGCTATCCACATCCAGGGTGGGCCTTCCTATTATCCACACCCAGAAATGTGCTAAATCAATTAGTGGACTAATTTAGTAACACACGCTCTTAATCCCAGTATCACATCCAGCCAGCTCTAGCTCCCAAAAGCCCCCCCTATGACTGCATGAGGCTTTGTGGAGGCGGGGGTGGGGGGGCACCTAGACACAAGCCACAACAACTTACTCAGACTTCCTGGTTTTGTCCCCAGCTTTCATTTTCCATTTTAGTAGGGTAAACTCTTACCATACAAAATCCATGCTTACCAAAAATATATCGTCATACTCATAACTTTTAAAAATTCTCCTACTTTGTCCTACTTACTAGTTCCCTTCTATAATAAACCCTGTGGCCACTTGGATTTTAAAATGTTCCTGGGCTGGTCATGGTGGCGCATCCTTGTAATCCCAGCACTTGGGAGGCTGAGGCAGGAGGATTGCCACAAGTTGGAGGCCAGCCTGGGCTACGTGGTGAGTTGAGTTCAAGGCCAGCCTGAACTACATAGAAAGACCCTGTCTCAAAAAAAAAATGTTTCTGGTACTTTATTTTTTAAGCTTTGGCCTCAGAGTTAACTCACAGATGTCTACATTCCAATTTGGATTGGCTGAGTAACAGTTCTCCAAGTAAATGTAAGTAGCAAAAGTATTTTAGTATAAGCAGAAAGCAGAAAGAAGAGCAAGTTAACCCTGTAATGCTGTTCACAAGAGATGTTTTAAGCATGCCAATTACACAAAAATATCAACTCAGCTCTCTTTTATTTTTCTACAAGGGAAGGGTGTCATGGAGTATGATAGTCCCAACTGATGTTTAAACTTTTTATAAAATCTCTTGTAGCACTTTTGAGGTTGAAGTGACTGTCATTGTTTGAATTGATATTTTTTAATAGGGGAAATCTAGGCATAATTTGATTTAGAATTATTTTGGCCACATTACTAGCAGTGGGAGTCAGAAGAGGGAAGGTCTCCATCTAGCCAGAGATGATCAATGAATACTAGTAAATATTTCAGTCTTTTTACCTTGGGAATCTTTGTAAAGTCTACTTGAATACTCTGAAATGGCCTCAGCTCACAAGGTCTTTTTTTCGGTAGTGTATTGGGGGGGTGCAAAACAGGGTCTTGCTGTATTGTCCAGACTGGCCTGAACTCACTGTACATCCCAGGCTGGCCTTGAACTTGCAGTGATCCTACTGTTTCAACTTCCTGAATGCTGGGATTACAGGTGTGCACCACCATGCCTGACCCTTATTTTTTGGAATGTTATACAGCTTTTACAAACCTGTTTAGAAATGGTGTAAATTTTCAGGCACCCATAGTTTTTGACTACTGTATCACACATAGCCTTGGGGTCTCAATGACTTTTTAAAAAATGAAGTATAGACGTTAAAATTTTTTATTATGGGCTTGTAGAGGCAGATTAGAGGAACATAAACAAAAACCCAGGGCAAAACTGGATGACTAACATTATAAAATCACCATGCTTATCTGTGGCTGATGACTGAAAGTGTTACTCACATTTACTGTATGCTGACCTATCCCCTTCCCAGAAACAAAGGCTGAAACCCTGATTGGCCTAGACCACACCAATCAGTGAAACAGTTATTTTTAGAAACTGGTTTATCCCTATAAATATGAAGTACTCTCTGCTGCTAAAATAACTCTTCTTCTGATTTCCCTACATTTGTAATACTTTATTTTATTTATTTTTTTTTTGTAATACTTTAAATAATAATTTTCATTTCACACCATATCAGTCTTGACTCCCTCATTTTCCCACTAAGAGCCCCACGTCTTCATTCTTCATGGGAAAGAGAGCAAGGACCCTAAGAGAGGCAGGGGGTCATTATGAGAACCCCCCCACTGGACATTAATAGGTTTATCATTTTCCTGTCATTAGGTAACATTTAGTTTTGGTTTTTAGTTTGAATGGCCCCATATTTTATTTATTTAATTATATTTCTAGTGAACTGGGACCTTAATACTATCTTATGGATGTCTGGGATTAAAGTTAATACTTTAACTTTTGTTTTTGTTGCTGGGGATTGAACTCAGGGTCTTGCGCTTGCTAGGCAAGTGCTCTACCACTGAGCTAAATCTCCAACCCCCAGTTTTTGTTTTTTTTTTTTCTTTTGAGACAGAGTCTCATATGTAGTTCAGTCTGGCCCTGAGCTCACTATGTAGCCCAGGCTGGCCTTGAACTCACAGCAATTCTCCTGCCTCAGCCTCCAGAGTGCTGAGATTATAGGTGTGCCCCACCACACCTGGCTTTTTTTTGTTGTTGTTGTTGTTTTTGAGACAGAGTTTTGTATGTAGTTCAGACTGTATTTGAGCTCACTATATAGCCCAGACTCTCTTTGAAATCATGGCAATCCTCCTGCCTCTGCCTCCTGAATTTAAGGCCTGATTGCGAGCATACAATTTATAAGTTTGAGCTGACCAGCCATGGGGCAGTCTACCTCCCTTGGATAATGCTTTTTTTAAAATTAATTATGGCACAATCATTATGTTTTTGTTTTTATTTTTAATTACTTGGGAAGACCCCTTGTTGCGGGAAGGAGGCACAGTAAAGAACCGAGGCAACATGAGGCAGTTCAAATACCACCCTTTGTTATGTGCCGGCGTGGACCAGCAGACTCCTGTCCAAAGGCTGGGTACCCTCACGTGGCAGGGTTTTGCCCTTTACACATTTTTGAATCTTTGTCTCCCTTATATGGTTATGTACTGTTATGGTTTGTCTCTAGATGTCCCCCCAAAACCTCAAGTGGTAAGAGGTAGCTGGACCTAGAGTGTGTGACTACGAAATTAGTCCACTGATTGGTTTGGCATGGTTCTGCTGGGATCAGGATGTGACGCTAGGATTAAGGGTTAGGATTAAGGGTGGGAGTACTGCCCACCCTAGAGCCAGGTAGCCTGGATAAGATATAAAATACAGGAAGAAGCTGGTTAGTCCCCTTTGTTTGCGTCCCTTGCTTACCTTGCTGCTTTCTGCCTGTCTGCCATGCCACCCTGCCTTGGACCCAACTGATTGTGGACTGAAACCTCTACAAACTGAGCCAAATAAATCTTTCTTTCCCTAACTTTGGGTATCTGGTATTTTGTCTCAGCAATGACAGAAAAGTAACTGAGACATAGACTAATAAACTACAGACTGCTTGGTACAACTTCTGTTACTGAACAGTGTTAGAACTACACACACATTATCTCAGAAATGAGTGGTGCAGCCCTTCTGGGTTCTGAGCAGGCTCTCCTTGTACCACATTCCTTTGGGAGGGGCCTGGCCACACTGCTCCAGGAAGAGTCATGTAACATCATCCATGAATAATCTGATCTCATCATGGAGTGGAGTGGAGTTTTCCTTAGGTCTGGTGTGATCTTGATTTGATTTTTTTTTTTGATTTGGTGTTTTATAATGTCTAAGCAGTTATGTTTTGGGGTCTCAAGGTCCACCCTCCCTTCCATAAAAAGCTGGCTGGGTTCAGACAGCTATTTATTGTGAGATACAAGTCATTTTTTTTTTCATTTTTTGTTTTTATCAGAATAGCTTTATACTTTAGTATTTGAGAGTCTGTTAACCAATTTTTAGCTTTTTGATTTAATAAAGTCCTGATCTGAGTATTTACTATTAAGGCTCCACTAAAAGTCAGTTGTTTTGTTGTCCTCAACCAGTAAGGCAGTGGTAGCCACCACAGGAACACATTTAGGTCAGTAGTCACTGGGTTAAGGAGTTTAGAGATAAAGGCAACAGGCTTTTTTTGGGGGGTGCTGGGGATCAAACTCAGGACCTTGCACTTGCTCTGCAAGTGCTCTATCATTTGAGCTAAATCCCCAACCCCTCCTTTTTTTTTCAATTAGGTGTTTTAAGTATCTGATTTTTATTACTTTTTGGGTTTTGTTTTGTTTTGTTTTGAGACAGTGTCTTGCTATGTAGTTTAGGCTGACCTTGAACTCATTAAATAGCCCAGGCTGGCCTGGAACTCATGGTGATCCTCCCGCCTCAGCCTCCCAAGTGGTGGGATTAGAGGCAAGTGCCACCCTGCATGATATATATATATTTTAACAAACTGTAATTTGTTTTTTTTTTTAAGTAGGAAATTTATTGAGAGAGAGGAAGAGAGCTCCTGAGAGACAGGATGTAATTTGTTTTCTGAAAACTTGTAGTCCTCTCTTCCCCAGAAAGTTGAGTAGGCTTACTCTGACACTTTGTCTTTTTTTTCGCCCTGAGATCTGCATTTTTATTTTTTGAGACAGGGTTACTCACTATGTAGTTCAGACTGGCCTTGAACTCACTATGTAGCCTAACCTGGCCTTGAACTCTTGGTGGTCCTCCTGCTTCAGCCTTCCAAATGCTGGGATTACAGGGGAGTGCCACCACGCCTGGCCCCCGAGATTAAAAAAGTCATCTGTATACTATAATCATTGAATTTTTGTAGAAGGTTGGAATTTCTCCAACACTGCCTCTAAGAGTTGACCTAACAAATTTGGGGCCTCTGTAAAGGCCTGGGGCAGTTGTACTGTCTACTGGTATTGTTGTTTTCTTTTATTTGTAGGTTTTTTTTGTTTGTTTGTTTGTTTTTTTCTGGTGCTGGGGATCGAACTCAGGCCCTTGTGCTTACAAGGCAAGCACTCTAATCACTGAGCTAAATCCCCAGCCCCTATTTGTAGTTTTTTTTTTAAATTTAAAAACAAGAAGGTGTCTACTTTTGGGGCATAGGGGGCAAACCTAGAAAGCATCCTTTAAAACTACTGCATTAATGAGGTATGATGGCACACCTGTAATCCCAGCACTCAGGAGACTAAGGCAGGAGGATCACTGCAAGTTTGAGGCCAGCCTGGGCTACATAGTGAGTCAAGGCCAGCCTGGACTATATATATCGAGACCCTGCCTAAAACAACAACAACAACAAAAAAAAGCCAAACAAAAACAAAAACAAAGAAACTACTGCATTAATTCATTTATGTTTATATGGGATCTTGTTGAGGAAGTTGTGAAGGTTAGGTACAGGTGACAGGCCTGGGTGGTTTCGTTTATAACCCACAGGTCTTGTACTAACCTATATGATGTATTGGGCGTTTTGACTGGGAGAAATGGGGTGTTGTATGACATGTATGGTTCTAACAGTCTGTCTCTAATCATTTTGGGGTTGGGGATTTAGCTCAGTGGTACAACGTTTGCCTAGCAAGTGGAAGGCCCTGAGTTCTGTCCCCAGTGCCCTCCCACCCCCCAAAAAGAAAGTACAACATGTTGTATGAAGCATGGTGCATATGCCCCCTTGGACAGACTTTCTGCATGATCACTGGGAGTTTGGCAGTCTCTAGGCAAGAATAAACAAACTTTACCAAGAAATTAAAGTATGTGTGACCAAAGCATGAGCACTAGAATGGAAAGGTGGATCGAGGAAGGAGTCATGTCCAGATACTGTTCTTAAGGGACTGGAATAAACTGTGACCAGCTGGCTTCTAGACCTGTCTGTAGCTGGAAACTGTCAGCAGGAGTCAGTGATTGGACCACCCAGTTTATGTTAAGCCTATATTACTATTACTTTAATATGCTTTGGGTTATATGGTACTTTTCTGCTGGGTGTTTGAGATTAAGCTAAAGTGAGACCCGTGTTAATCAAAATGGACCTTGTGTTATCTATCAAAGTCAGTCAATGCTCCTGTGACATCACTTCTGGAACCACATGCAGAACCTCTGAGCGTCTCTGTCAGCATCAGTCACCAGGATGGATCATGATCTTGTTTGATCATGTAGCTTTTTGGGGAAGTGTGGCTGGTGACATGGTACATTGGTTGATTTTGTCCTCTGGGGTCCAACAACCTCCCCATTCAGGAAGTTGAGGGACTCACTTGTAGAAAAGGCCCCCTCATGTCCTGGGTCCTTGTTGACCTTGGAGAACCAGGGCCAAAATATTGGCTGTGCTTTAGCCCAGTTACCTTTTTGGCTTTGGTCTCCAAACCTCAGTTGTTGAACGCTTGGGAGATCAGTTATCTTATCTAGACATTAAGCACCTTGAAATACTATGACCAGGGAACTATTTTTTTTTTATCATGATTGTTTTAGAAGTTGAATCCCTGCAGAATGTTAATAGATAACAATTATAAAGCTTTACTGAAAAAATCTGATATCACATTTCAGCACAACAATCATGATGACAGCATTAAATGACATGAAGACACTTTCACTTGAATTTGCCATCCTAAACACTCCTTGGAGTGTCTGAGCATCTCTAAGTGTTGTAATGCATACATAACATATACACAACAATGCTGGCCACCTTACACTGGATTGGCATGCACATCTTATCACAAATAGCTAGAAAACAAGTAAGAGAAATCCCAATGCTTGAGCCTAAACATTTATCATTATAAATAAGTTTAGCCTGGCAGTCGTAGGTATGAAGTTTTGGATCTTTGAAGACATATATACCTGGGAAACATAAATCATGAAATCAGTGATAGCGAATGTCACAAACCAGGTTGGAACTGTCTCAGAGTCAACTCCGTCCTGCTTTTTGGCACTGCCAAACAGACGGGAGTTATCTCAAAACCCCTAGGGAAGGACTGTCCAGGTCAGTTGTCCCACCCTGTAAATGGATGTTTAAAAGCAAAAAGATTTTGACTCTCAGATGCCAAGGGAATACAAAAGAAAACACCTTTAAGATCTGAGGCAGAAAAGCAGCTGACTGAGGCTGGAATCTGTGTCAGCAAATTGTAGGAAATGGGCATGACCAGATGTAGAAGTACCACAGTCTCATTAAAGAGGCTGAGGTCTTTTTTTTTTTTTTAATTTAGAGGACAATTTATTTAAAAGTAGTGAAAACAGGGGAAAGGGAGATGATAGATAGCTACTCGACAAGTAGGGAGCATTCAAAAGCGAAATACTCTGAGGCCGAGGTCTTGCATTGGTCTATTTGTTAGGCCCCTTTCTGACTCCGATGACAGGAGTAGCATAGGGGCTAACATTCTCTCGTAAGAGTCTCTAAGTAATCTTTGGATTATAGGCTTTTTTTTTTTTTTCTGGTGCTGGGGATCGAACTCAGGGCCTTGTGGTTGTGAGGCAAACACTCTAACCACTGAGCTAAATCCCCAGCCCCGTGGTTTTTTTTTTTAAACAGATAACAATTATAAAGTTTCACAGAGAAAACTTGAGCTCAATGACCGCATGGCATTCCAGCATGACAGTTATGATAACATTATCTTTGAATAGTAATGTCACATTTAAATGTCCATCTTACTATAGAATAGCTCTCTAGTCAGTTATCTTTATCTGATTACAAGATAGTAAATGACATAAGGAAACCTTTTTAAACCTAATTTGTTATCTTTTAATAGGGTGCCATCAAAGAATGCACCTGTCTACAGATGTACCTTGTAAGTTATTAATGTCTAACCTTTAATTTTTAGTGTGACATTGTCTGGACTGCTCAGTACCTGAGCATCTCTAGGTGTACTGACACATACATATCATACACATTACATAAGCTTTGAAAAAAAAATTACCATTTGGATGGTGGTCTCATATTGGCTTGACTTGTACTTCTTATCACAAGTAGCCAGAACACAAGTAAAAGAAAGGCAGATATCTGAGTCTAAAAGAAAAAAGCTTATCACCATAAACAATCTTAGCCTGGAGGCCTGTCAGTATAATGGGACTTTTAGTTTTGTGTCCTTGAAGACCTGTGTATCAGAAAGTATGAATACATTTAGTACATCATGAAATCAGCAATAATGAGTGTCACAGCCATACTGAAACCTTTATCTCTTAATTTAGTTTTGCACTAAGAGCATCTTTTAATAAGAAACCTTATTGTTTTATTCACATAGAACTCTTTTTGATGACAACCAATGTAAATATAGTAACATATTTAGCAATGTTTATTGGGGTGTGTCGCCCATAACGTTACGGAAACTAACGGGGGTCCCATTAGTGAACAAAGACTGCAATAATTGTTTTCTTGGGCAGCTGCTCCTTTATTCACTGAGGGGAGTCTTGTCTAACAGTTTTCCCAAGCCTAAGGGATTCTCATCTAGTTATCGTAACAAATTTTTTCCTAACAATTAACGCTTTTTTTTTTTTTTTTTTGGTGCTGGGGATCAAACTGAGGGCCTTGTGCTTGCAAGGCAAGCTCTCTAACCACTGAGATAAATCCCCAGCCCTACACATTATTTTTGGTCAAGGAAAGACTCTCAAATTATTGTACACAGACAACAATAGGCCTGGTATTTGTAAAACCAGCCTTAACATCATCCTCACTGACTGGCAACCTGGGTAGAAGCATGTCCTTAACTTTAGTGACACTTATTTTATCTATAAGCCAACTTAAATTGTAGACATAATTATTTTAAACTATATAAACTTTTTTAATGGAAATTTCAAAAAAGCAAAAAGAAGGAAAAAAATTGAGCTCAAACAAAACACCTATAGGTGCTGTGACTTGCAATTGGCACAAATTGAAGGCAGATGGACAAGTACACATAAGACAATTGTTCATAAACTAGAGTATACTCAGACGTATTTCACCACGGCCTTTTATAAATCAGGCACAACTATTGTTTTAGTTTTTCTCCTGTGAAATTTGACTGACTTCCAACTAACCTTCAAGTAAACTTGAATAGCAAATATTATCCTAATACCAGCAGAAAGAGCAAGTTAACCCTGTAATTGTAGTCTGAGAATTTACATGTATGAGAAATGTTTTAAGCATATCAATTAAATAAAAATACTCATTCAAATTGGTAGCCAAAGGTAAACTGATCAATTTTTTTTCCTGATTAATCTGTTTCAATTTGGCATAATTTACTGACTTGACTTTTGTTGCCTTTAGCCCTTCCTTTTTGCAAAATAGACCCAACTGGTATATAGTATTGCAAGTTAGAGCCTCCTTGTAGGGCTTTATGGGGTGGGTAGAACAATTTTTGAGGGGAGTGGATTGGGCGGATTGCCCATTCCCTGCAGGTAGTTATCAAGATCACAAAGAATTTTGGAAATGAAACGTGCCAAATTTAGGCCATTGGCCGAATAAAATATGAGATGTTTAGGCCGAATATCCCCTTTTAAACTGAGAGGACAAATGATGTTTTAGAAAGGTAACCCAAAGGGCCACCTGCTGTCCTGCTCTAAAAGGCCACCTGCTGTCCTATCTCTCTGGAAGTCTACTGCACAGCCCAGCCCTGCAAGATCCCCTGGGGAGGTCTAGGATTCTTTACATGGCCTGGCCATATCGAAAGTTTTTCTGAGAGACTGAGCAGGCATTCTTGCTCCAATGTCTGCGGGAAGTCCACTGCAGAGTCCAGCCCTGCAGGCCTCCCCGGGGCTCTGGGATGGACCTGCGCTTCCTGGCATGCCTGGGAGAAGGTAGGGGCTGATCTTACCAGTCCTGGGCTGGATAAATGAAGTGTCTAAGTGTTCAGTGCAGAGCTAACAGGAATGGCAAATGACCTCTTGGAGCTGTTAAGGAAGACGGGGAGAAAGAGAAAGAGGACAGGGATGTGGGTTCCACTGGAAAGCTAAGGGATCATTCTTATTGAGATAGGAGGTAGGACCGTGCCACATAATTCCCAGGAACTCATATATAGAACTTCTTGCAGGTTCCCACGAGATGTGGACGACATATAAGGACACAAACACCCTGAGGAGCCTGCTATCCTGATTCTTGACAGTAGCCCGTTTCTTAGTCTCAAGAGGGATCATGTTTTTTTTTTTTTTCTTCTTTCTGGACACTCTCAAAATGTCCTGCTTTTTACATTTAAAACATCTACTTGTTGTCTTAGGGTTCTCCCCCTAGAGGGCTCCCTTTTGTTTTCATGCTGAGTCCTTCCCTTCCCTTGTCTTGTTTGGAGTCCTGACTTAATTTTTTAACCACTTTTTTTTTTCTTTTTTTTTTTTTTACAGTGGAGACTATATGATTTTGAGGTGGGGTTGCTGGGGATCAAACTCAGGACCTTGTACTTGCTGGGCAAATGTTCTACCACTAAGCTAAATCCCCAATCCCTAACCCAGAATATGTTTTAATTGGTCTCTAAGGCTTTGTAAAAATGTAGTGTGTTTTTGTTGTTGTTGAATCTTAAAAGCTCTAGTAATATTTTGTGTCCCAGGAGGCAGATTCCTGTATTTCCTTTATTATTAACTCTCTGAGATCTTGTATTTGAGCTCTATCCTTGGGGTCATTGTTGTCCCAGTTAGGGTCTGCACTTGGGGACTTTGTTTTTGTTGGTAGGACCCCTTGACTGGGAGGGTGTCACCTCTCCCGGATAGCCATAGCTGTTCTCCTGATCATCCTTTTTTCCTCCTTTAAAACAGGATATTCACGATAGATATCTCAGTCCACATACAGAAACTGGGCCCTAAAAATTGGTTTAACTGTTCTGTTAAACCAAGGGGGGGTCCTCAAAGGAGTGGCTTCGTTTCCTTTTAAAAATTTTTCTCCTCCTGATAAGGGGAGCATTTAGGAACCCAATTTCTCTCTATCCTATGGGAACTTCCTGAAAGGGAAGCATGTTAGATGTTGCTTATAATGGATCAGAAAGTTCTCTGTCTCTTCTACATTGTTCCAGCCTTTTTTCTTCTGGTTTTTTGAGACGGGATCTCACTATAGATTAGAGTTCAGGCTAGCCTTGAACTCACTATGCAGTCCAGGCTGGCCTCAAATTTGCAGTGAACTCCTGCCTCTGCCTCCCAAATGCTGGGATTACAGGTGTGCACTGGCTTGTTCATTTTTTTTAAACTTGAGATAAGGGTTTCAGGGGGCTGTTTGATCCCTTTGTAGTTTGATTTTTCCCTGATTATTTTGTTTTTATTTTCCTGCTGCCCTATAGATTTCTTGTTCCCTATTATGTGGATCACATGGAGAGGACAGACTAGCAAGAGGGTCCCAGGGCTTTTTTTTTTCTTTTTTTTTTGAGACAGGGTCTCACTATGTAGTCCAGGCTAGCCTTGAACTTGTGGTGATCTTCCTGAGTGCTGGGATTACAGGTGTGTGCCACTGTGCCTGGCTTCGTCCTAGGATTTTTAAAGTCTCTCTCTCTTTTTTAGAGGGAACATAGGGTTCAGTACTGGTAACCAACAGAGAGCATAATTTATTTCCTCTTGTGAGGATGGGGTCTTCTCATTAACATGCATAATTAGGGCTTGGCATACCCAATCCTCATTAGATCCAAAAGACTGACAGTCTGTGAATTGGGTTTCTGGGTCAAGCAAAACAACGATATTAAATCATCCCTTATTTTTCTTCATCCTTGGTATGAGGGCTGTCTTCCTAGCCCTCTAAAATTTGTTCCAGTGGACTTCTGGGGGAATGTCACCCAGACAATCTTTTCTCCCTTTATTTCCCTAGGGCCTAAACCTAGCATTCTTATTTCCCATTCTCACCTGGTGTCTGTGACTAAATTTCTCTGTGTACTCCCCTACCCCACAGTGGAGGTTTCTTGTGCACCCCAAGAACTACTTCCCTGTGTACCCTTAAATTTACTGATATATTTTCCATTTCCTGTACCCTTTCATCTTGTAGAACTGCACTTCCATACTGTATCATTGTCAGCCTAAAGAAATTTCCTTTAACATTCCTTATTGTGTAGATATGTGAACACATTCTGCCCCATTTTTAGGGTAGTAAAATATATACAACATAAACTTGTCATTTTAGCTAAAGTGTACAATTCAATGGCATTCATTTCAATCACAGTGTTGTGCAAGCATCACCACATTCTAAAACTTTTTCATTAATCTAAACCCAAACTTTGTCCTCCTCAAGCAAGTGTCCCATTCTTCCTCCCTCCAGCCCCTGATAATCTCATCTACTTTCTGTCTCTAAGAATTCGACTACTCTAGATATTTCATACAGGCTAAATCACAAAATATTTGTCTTTTTACGACTAGCTCATTTACTTAGCATAAAGTTTTCAAAGTTTATCCAGATTATAGCATGTGTTACAACTTCATTCCTTTTAAAATCTGAACAATATTGCATTGTTCATATACAGCACATTTTGTGTATCCATTAGTCTGTATATGGCTGGTTGCTTCTATTTGGTTATTGCCAAAAATGCTGCCATAAACGTAGTGCACAAACATGTTTGCTGGTGTTTTTCATTATTTTGGGTATACACTCGGACGTGGGCTTGCTGGATCCCACAGCAATTTTATTTTCTTCCCGCACTGAGCCATATCCCCAGTCCTTTTTTATTTTGAGATACGGTCTCGATAAGTTCGCTGAGGCTGTGCAGCAACTTGCGATCCTCCTGCCTCAGCCTCAGCCTGTTTGGATTACAGGTGTGCGCCACAAAGGCTGGCTTTCCTTTTAATTTTTTATTTTATTATTTTTGTTTTGTTTTGTTTTTTGAGACAAGGTCACACTGGGTAACCTAGGCTGGCCTTGAATTCACGGCGATCCTTTTGCCTCAGCCTCCCAAGTGCTGGGATTGATTACAGGCGTGCATCACCACCCTCGGCCCTTTTTATTTTGAAATAAAAGCATGCTAAATTGCCCAGGCCGGGCTCATACTTGCGATTCTCTTGCTTCAGCCTTCGTAAGCCACTACACCCGGCTTACTTTTACTTTTTTGAGGAGCCTCCATACTGGTTCCCAACCCGGGCACAGGGTTTACACGTTTTAACATCGGCTTCTATCCACAAATCAAAGTCTTTGTCGTCAGAGGTCCGAACACATCCTCGACTGTTCTCTTCATTTTTGGGCTCAGCAAGAGCATTTGGGCATTTACCCAGACCATTTCCTACCAGAGAGCAGCGAAAGGTGCAGAGCGGGCGGGACGGCTCACAGCACTGCCAGAGCCAGCGGAGCCCGTGGAGCCACCACTTCCGGGCGCTCCCTCGTGACGTCATCTGCCGCTCGCTCTGCGCTGCCCCGCCCTCGCCGGCGTTGCCGGGGCGACGGCGCGTCTCTGCAGCCAGAGGACCACGGGCGGGGCGTAATCTCCGTGCTCTTTCAGCTTCGCTGTCCCAGCCCCGCCCGCGGGAAGCAGTCGTGCAGTGATGACGTTGCGGGGGCCTAGCCGGGTGTCGCGGACTCCAGAGATGGAGGAGAAGGAGCAACTGCGACGACAGATCCGCCTCCTGCAGGGTGGGTTGGCCGCGGCCGAGACCGCAGCGCGCGTCCCCTTCTTTGCCCCTCACCATGCGGCGGGCTCTCAGCGAAGCGGTGGCCCTGGCCCGGGGCCTTGACGTTCGACTGGCTGTGGCGTCGGTAGGCCAGGGCGGGGTGGGGCCGCTGAGCTTCCGGTGGGCCTGGGCCAGTCCCCGGCTGGGCTTCGGCGGCCAGCTGCGGCCTTCTGGGCGGCGGCAGGGCGGGCCGTTGCTCATGGGCCCGCGGAAGGGCCCTGTGCCTTTCCCCGTGAGGTTACGTCCGACCGCTCCTGCCTTCGTCCTGCACCCGACAGCCGCGCTCGGGTCTCCGGTCCGGTGGAGCCCTGCCGGGTCGGGTTGGGTGCCGCCGCCGCCTTGTTTGGTGCCCTTTCTCGGTTCATCCACAGCTCCCTCTTATTCCAGACCGACTCCCTAGGCGCCAGCTTCCCCTTTAAAATTTTTAGACCAAAGATGGCCTTTTTTATTTTTTAAACATTAAAAAAAAAACCCTTTCGAAGTTATTCCCACAAAGAGAAGATTTAGCTAGGATCGGAAAGCACACATGGAGTCCAGGTGGGCTGTTTCCCGCTTTGGGCCACGTCTTGGACTTACCTCATGCTGCCCTGAGGTGTCGCTGGTCTGGACTGACTCTTTGTGCGCCTGGACATGTGGTGGCCGTGTTGAACAGGGGTGGGAGGCTGCCTAATGGCTCGTCCCTGAATGCTTTGTGCCTGTGTTCCTGACCTCCAGCTCCAGGACAACCAGTGCGGGCTTCTCTGGAAAGGGCCGTGATGGTGGTGTCAGGCCTGTCTTCTGTAGGAGACAGTCACAGCTGGCAGGTCACTAGCTTGTGTGCCGAGTGTTTTTTTTTTCTGCTGCCGAGTGAGAGTGATTTAGGTGTCTCTTCTTTTACACTTAGTCCAGATGATTAAGGTGCAGCCCTGCATTCTTCCCACCTGTGGACAAGTCAGAAGGCCTCTGTGGTGACTTGTGTCTAAAATTTTGTCCAGGCATCACAGCTTGGGGCCTGGCTTATCTCTGCATATGGAGTGATACTTCTCCTCAAAGAATGGTGGACCCAGTAGACCAGCAAATAGGAACTATCATACCACAGATCTGTGTTTTCAGGATAAACAGGCAAAAAAAGATTGAAGTACAGCTGACAGGCAGAAGGTTCAAGGAAAAAACAGGCCCATGGGGTTTGGGCTGAATAGTCAGTGGTTCCCAGGCACCAGGGGCTGCCCATTAGAATTCCTCAGGAGTCTGGGGATATTTTGCCAGCTGATGCCCTTCCAAGGTAGGTAGTTTGTTGCTGTTATTCACATTCCTACTTAACTGAGCTGTGATTCTGTCTTCTCAGGTCTGATTGATGACTATAAAAACCTCCATGGCAGTGCCTCTGCACCAGGTCCCTCAGCTGCTTCACGATGGCAGCCACCAGCTTACCACAGTGGTAGAGCCTTTGGTGCTTGCTACCCACGTCCAAGCCGGAGGGGATTCTCCTCACACCATGGGCCTGAGTGGCGTAAGAAATACTCCCTCGTGAATCGGCCCTCAGGATCCTCAGACACAGCTGGCAACCGTGCTGTGCAGGCAGCCCTTGGCACCAGGGGCAGCCAGGACTTTGACCCCCAGCAGAAAGTTTTTGAGAGACAGGTCCAGCTAAGTGCAGATCAGAACATGGTTATCAAAATCAAACCGCCATCAAAGACTGGCTCTACCAGTGCTTCACAGGCTCAGCCAGGCTCTTTGGAAGAATATGAGAATACTCCCTGCCGTGACCAAGGACCTCTGGAAGCTGAGGGTGAGCCCCCTGGTGGGCAGCTGCAGCCTTCAAGGCCAGGAAGAGCTAAGGGGAGCTGCACTATGGAGGACCCACTTCTGGTCTGCCAGAAGGAGCCTGGCAAGCCCCGGGTGGTGAAGTCTGTGAGCAGTGTGAGTGACAGACCCCCAGAGCCCCGGCGGCCGGTCAGTGAGAGTGCAGTTGCTGTCAAGGCACATTTCCTGTCTTCTACCTTGCCTCCTCGAACTGGTGTGGCCCTTGGCCAGAAGGTGGGCCCTCATTCTGCAGCCAGTTGTGTTGCACAACTCCCAAATCAGCCAGCTCCCTCAGACTCAGTGGTGGCCCCAGCCAGATCAGCTTCAGGACCCAGGCAGGCCCGGGAGCCCTCATTGCTATTGTCTTGTCGAACCAGCAAATTCCGGAAAAACAACTACAAATGGGTGGCCACCTCAGCAAAGAGCCCCCGGATTACTCGGAGGGCTCTCAGTCCCAGAGCAGCTTTGGAGAGTGTGAGCAGGGGTTCTTTTGGCACAGCCGGAAAGACAGAGAAGCCACAGCCCAGAGCCAACTCAGAGTCCAAGCCTAGGAAGCCAGCCATGTCCTCCAAACACGGGCCCTCGCCCAACAAGTACAAGTGGAAGGCCTCCAGCCCCTCTGCCTCCTCCTCTTCCTCCTTCCATTGGCATTCAGAGGGTGGCAGCAGGGACCATGCCTCTCAACTCTCCCCAGTCCCATCTAGATCTCTAGGGGACAGACCAGCAGTGGGACCTAGCAGCTTGAAGCCCCTCTTTGGAGAGACTCCACTCTCAGCTTACAAAGTAAAAAGCCGCACCAAGATCATACGGAGGCGGGGCAATACCAGGTATGTATATCTCCTGCCTGTAGTGTCCTGTCTAGGTGGGCAGGAGTGAGGCTGGCGCTGGCCCTAGAGTTGTGGGATTTGAGGCAGTTGTGTCATCTCCTTAGCCTGTGCTCTCTCCTTGGACTACAGAGCAGGTGGGAAGGTCCTCCTCTAGGGAGGAGTGAGGAGGAAATGAAGACTCATGGTTGGTGTATTCAGTGCCACTCTCCTCCTGAGTAGAGGGGTTGGAGGAGGTGGAGGGGCAGCAGTGTCTTGGTTCATGTTTCTAGTAGGAATGAAACCAGATGTACTGTTGTCATTTAAAGCTGTGTAAGGTGAGGCTCAGGGTAGCTCAGAAACGTGCTTAGGGCTCTAGCCAGGTAAGGGTGGAGACCTGACCTTTGTGGTGGTGGTGGCTCTATCCTTTGTTCTGTCGGTGGGAGACCAGGAGATTTCTGGGCAGCTTCTTTTCTGGGTCTGCAGAGTTTGGGGATGGATGGCACTGTGCCAGGCCAGGCAGTGGGGGAGCAGCCACTGTGGATGGACCCATGTTGCTAGAGAGGGAAGTTGTGTGAGGGATGTGTGGCTGCCCCCTGTTCTAGAGCTTCGGACCATACATCTGAGCTGGGTGGTTGCTAGGGGCTCTGGGCACTGCCCTGGGGTGCTGAGGGCTTTCCGTGGTTTGTAGTCAGACACCCTGCCCAGGCCCGGGCAGAGGGTTGCTTCATTTGTGGCCTTATGGGCAGCAGCTGGTTGGGACTGGAGTGTTGTAGCTTGTTTGGGCTCTGCGACCTTTCTCAGAGAGTGCTAAGGGGGCTGGTAGAACACACTGGAAGAGGAAAGAGATTGGTATTGTTAGCCACCCTTATGGCTGTGGCCAGGTGACCAAGCATAACCACTGCCTTGCAATTGCATGTTATTCTTTGAGCTCCCACTCTTGCACAGCTGAAAGACTCAAAGATGGTGTAGACCAGAGTATTTGGTCTGGGGTCAGGGACTTCATGAGGTCAGCAGCTAATGGCAAGGGAGGCAGCTGCGCCTGCTGGGGGCAGATGTCCTGCCTGTGCTATCAGACAGTGGCATGTGTCACGCCAGAAGGGAACTCCTTGCTCTGAGTCCCCCTCAGGAAGTTCTTTCTGCTGTCTGACCTTGGTTTTGGCTCCAGGTCAGCTCCCTCCCTCTGGCTGTGACAGATCTGTCTGAAGACAGGTGCTGTCTTCTGTTGCTTGGCCTGCCGCCTATTCCTTGCAGTTTCTGGAGGGTGGCTTTGCTTTAACCATGCCGGGAGCGTCTTCTGTTTGAGGGAGTTTAGAGAAGGAGCCTTGGAGCCTCCCTCTGTAAGGCAGGCTGGGCATAGTGCATGAGGCTGGTGGCAGTTCCATCTCAGCGATGCTCCTTGCCCTAGCCTTGTACAGGGACTTGTCTGGCCTGGGAGTGGGCAGGGAGGTGGACATATTGGACCCTGCCCTGGTCTTTTTTTTTTTTTTTTTTTTTGAGACAGGGTCTTGCTACGTAATTCAGGCTGGCCTTGAGCTCACCATGTAGTCCAACCTGGCCTCGAACTTTTGGCTCTCCTTTTGCCTCTGCCTCCTGAGTGCTGGGATTACAGGCGTGGTAACATGCCTGAGCCTGCCCTGGTTTTGGGTCCCCTGGGATTGTGGATTCACCTGCTTCCTCCGCCTGGTTGCAGAGGGAAGGGGAATATTTTGGCAGCCAGCTGGGTGATGTGTTTGATTGAGTAGGGATGGCAGGGCCTTGGAAGGGACCCATGTGACTTGGAAAGACCCTGGCTTGCCTCTGGGTCTGTTCCCTCGCCCACTGAGATCTGGGTGAGGAAGGGTGGTTGTGCAGAGCCACTTAGTGAGCCCGTTGGTAGCTGTCTGCCATTTATCCCTGCAGCCTTCCTGGAGACAAGAAAAGCAGCCCCACAGTTGCAGCCACCACCAAGAACCACCTCAGCTTGCGGCGAAGACAGGTTCTCCGGGGGAAGAACAGTCCTATTCTGAAGAAGACCCCCAACAAGGGCCTGATACAGGTCACCAGGCACCGGCTGTGCCGCCTGCTGCCGAGCCGGGCCTACTTCCCCACCAAGGAAGGTACGCCAGGGAGGAGGGACTTGCAATGGGCTGAGCACAGCTATGAGCTGCACCTCTCCCTGGTCCGTTAGGTATCCCATTTGTCATCCTCCTGCCCATGCTGTCAGAGGGCCCCAGCCCCTGAGAGATGGACAGTGAGCAGCCAGGCTAATGGATGGAGAAGGGCTGGGGGTGCTGTGCCCTGAAGTTTGGGTAGGGAACAGGCATCTAGGCAGGAGTATTGTGGCCTTTTCTGTCTGTTCCTCCGTGTGCACCCATGTGCCTCCTAGGAGAAGTGAGGTTGGTGGCCACTCAGACTTTCGGCTTCTAGGGCTTCTGGCTTCTGCCTCCCCTGAGGGCCTTTGTCCTTAGCCTGGGGCCATCAGGGCAGTCCCTGCTGTCCTGAGCCAGCCTGGGAGGGCTCAGGTGTACTTGCTTTCTGAGTCCTGTGGTGCTGGGAGTCGTAGGAAACCTGCGTGAGCCCGAGAGACCCTTGTGGTGGCCAAATGGGGGCCTGACTTGTGAGTAATGAAGTATGGTCCCTTCCAGGACAGCCTTGTCCCCTACTGGGAGATGATGTTGCCAGGACACAGTGAGGGAGCCACCCCCAGGCTGGCATACTTGGGGATCTGTGGTGACGGATCTGGAGGCCTTGGGATGGTACTCACCTGGTGTTGCCAGGGGAGAGCAGGATTTGCCTGGGGCCATTTAGTCCTATGACTTCCTTGGGGGAAGTACGGTCAGATGTGTGTAAAGTCTGTAAAGGTTGGGGTGTCAGCAGTACTGGACCTGGGCAGTCTGTTTTAGCACTGGTCCTTGTGACCATGAGTTGGGTATGGCACTGGGGGAACAGCCTTGGCTGCCCAGGAAGGCTCTGGAGAGGGATCTGGGAGAAGCGGTGCTGAGAGCCTGTTGGGGCTGGTCCCAAGAGGGAGGTCTAGGGCTCAGGTGTAGGAGTGAAAGGGGCTTGTGCTGTTGGAGCCAAGGACATAAAGAAGTGGGGTGGAAGGGTGCTGGCCTCTTGGCCATCCTGTGTTGCTGATTTTTGCCCTGTCCTGTGGTCAGGCAGCTCTTTCCGGGTGACAGGTAGTTAAGAAGGTTTATGCTGGATGGGAATGTGGAGAAGGTATAGTGTGCTGGTGCCCTCTGGTATGTGAGGATTGGCTCAGCTTTGATGGAGGAGCTCTCGGCTTTGATGGAGGTGGAGAGCCAGTAGTGTTTTGGCTGGGCAGAGTGGAAGCGCTTACAGGGCTCCTTCAGTGTCAGCCCTGCTTGCTTGTACCTGTGACCAATCTATTTCCTTTTTAGGCTGTTTTCTCTTTAGTCCTAGAGAAGACTGGGGTGTAGGCCGGGGGCCAATGAAGGCTGCCCTCTGCCAGCAGGAGCTGAAACAGCACCTCTGAACCCCCAAGGGAGCAGCCAGGCAAGGAATGTGGGGTCCCAAGGTCACCAACTCTACCTGCTCAGTGTTATGCAGGTTTAGGTTGAATACTATGGGAGATGAAGGGGAGCTGTAGCTGCTATCTCCACTAGAGGTGGGGGAATGAATAGCCTTGTAATTATAGACAGACAAGGTGATGGCATGGAGGTGCTGTTGGGAGAAGGGCTCCTGGAAGGCCTCTCACCTACTCACCTGTCTGCCCACCGGTACCATGTACTGGTTGGGCTCCTTGGGGTTATGCAGTGGGTTGGCTCCTGGGGATACAGTGCCATATTCTGGTGGTGGAAACAGATGGCTACCTAAGTCCTTGGAAATAGGCTGGAAAGATGCTTTTGAGTGGTAAATATGTTCTCAGAGTATGGAAGTGGGAGAGTCACTTTAGGCGAGCCAGTTGGAAAGAGGTGACCTAAGGAAGAGAGAACACACAGTGCTCAGCTTTACAGGTGAGGGCAGAGTGAGCCTGAGCCTACAGTGTTCTGGGAGCATAAGGAGGGCTGTATGACTGGCACGTTGTCCAGGATCAGGGAAGGGGATAAGGCTGGTGGCAGTAGGGGGAGCCAGATCATGAGGAGGGTTCTTGTAGATCACAGTAAGGAAAAGCATGTTTGTTCTAGTCCTGTTGGAAGCTCCCCAGAAGAGAGAGCTGGGACTTGTGTCAGTGTCCTCAGGGACATCAGGGCTCATGAGTGCCCAGTGGGCCAAGGTGGACACTGAGTCAGAGGGCCCCGAATGAGAGGGCACCCTGGGGAGGCTAAGGGAGGATCCTCATCCTTTCAAGGGGGCAGAGAGCTTGTGGAAGTTGATAGCAGGTATCCCCAGATACTGCTAGGCAGAGGCCACTGGAGTGGGCCAGCTATAGGAGGAGATGGGCCTGGGCAGGATCTTAGCCAAGGAGATGAGTGAGGACGAGTATCTCCCTGGGCCGATGCCTGGTGGAGCCTGGCTCACCCCAGGAAGTGGGCATTTGACCTCCCCAGGCTCCCTCGTACAAGGCCCACTGTCTCCCTCCCCTGCCTTTCAAGCACTGTGGCCTGAGTTGGGCATGGTGGTGCATGTCTATAATCCCAGGACCCTGGGAGGCTGAGGCAGGAGGATCATAAGTTTGAGCCCAGCCTGGGTATGGGCAACATAGTGAGATCCTGTCTCCAAAAAAAAAAAAAAAAAAAAAAAGAAAATGTCTGATGCTCTAGCTCAGTGGAAAGGCCCTGGGTTCAATCTCTAGTACCATCAGTTTGGGGGTAGGGGGTGACTGTGCCCTGGCTAGGGCTGCCTTGGGTCCTCCAGGTGGGGATGTTGCTACATGTTGATGTAGAGCCCTTCTGCTCCAGGAAGTATGGAACCGAAGTTCCTGTGGCCACTAGAGGGCAGGTCCTCCCTCAGGGCAGGAGCTGTCTCTTCATCTGGCTGCTTGAAGTCTTTTCTTTCCTCATTTTCCTTCTAGCATATGCTCAGCCCCAGTTCCAGCTCTCTTCTGGAGGCAGTGCCTGGGGTATAGAGAGGAACCTGACCTCCCAGTGGGCTCCTATGCAATGGAAGGAGGGAGAGGCCTTAGGCAGCTGCCCCACAGCCCTGCCTGAGGTCCCAGTTCAACCCTGCCATGTGGCCTCGGGGCCAGCAGAGGGCATACTTGTCCGTCTTATCCCTCAGTCCACCTTTTTCTGGTAATTGATTGCCTAATTTCCTCTTTATGTGAAAGA
The DNA here is from genome assembly GCA_004026905.1 of Hystrix cristata. Classification (NCBI taxonomy): domain Eukaryota; kingdom Metazoa; phylum Chordata; class Mammalia; order Rodentia; family Hystricidae; genus Hystrix; species Hystrix cristata. The sequence continues at coordinate 156,488 of PVJO010000289.1, read as the reverse complement.
AAGCAGATATCAAGTAATTTGCAGCAATAACCTGCTAATGCTGGGCCAGTATCGAAACTCCCCTGTTCATTTCAAGTGGCAGATAAAACACTAATACATAATTATCCTTGCAAATTGGATTGTTTTAAATAACCAAAAGGCTACGGCCAGGAGAAAGCGATCCCATCTCCCTCGAGTTACTCTTGCAGTGTAATTGCCGCGTTCAATCAATTTCCCTGGCATTAGAAATTCCATCACAATCAACATTAAGCTTTATTCATTGTGATGGCTAAGAGCCGGGCCATTTCTCCTCTTTTTCTTAACTGGCAAAATTAATCAGGGAAAAGATTTTAAACATTTACCCGTGCGAAAGAGGTCAGCCCTGCCACTATATTGCTCAGCAGATAAGGGGGCTAATAAAAAGAAAATTGAATTACTAATGATCACCAGGAACAGAGTATATAAAACCTGGCAATCGCCAGTTCAGGAGAAGGGAGAATCAATTTTCTTGGGACAAGGTGCGCTCATTTTTTATTTTGGCGCGTATTATCAGCAATTTAATTTGAGAGCGCATAAACAGGAGGAAACAGTTAGGGAATAATGAGCCCGGAGGTGTAAAGTGCCGAAGGATATATGCTGTACACAATTTATTTGGCACAACAGATAATCGCTTTAATTGAATTCAAAACTGCATTGTTCAGCAGTGTTGGGCTGCTCAGCCTGGGGACTGAGTGTCAGGAAGGTTCCAGCCTGACTGCCTCCCCTCCCGTCCCTGCCTCCCTATCCCTCCTGAGAGTTTGGCTTAGAAGGTTTTTTGGCTTGGAGTTAGATTTCAGCTGGGTCTCAGGGTGGGGGTTCTTGGATGTCCCGTTTTGTTGACAGTGTACCTCTTGCCTTCTGTCTTTCTTCTCCTTTTCTCCTGAGGATGGGAGATTGAGGTTTGAGATGCTCCCAGAGAGGAGCCAGGAGAGCTATGTGGGGTGGTCTGCAGCAGGGACCTGCCTGCTCTGTTTCTCAAGGAATACACTAGGGAAGACATTTGGGCTGAGGAGGTAAAACCTTTAGGGATCTCAGAAATAGTGTCCATTTGGTACGTCTGTAACTGAAGCCATTAGTAATCACGAGGTGGCCGCCACCAGTCTGGGCTCTGGGTGCGGTGTGGAGGGTGTGGGTCCTGAGGGGCACAGAGCCAGCCCTGAGGGTTTTTCTCCTAAGGACATGGCCTAGGTCCAGTGCTGTAACTGGGCCGTCTCCCACCAGGCTCCTTTTCTCCTTTACTGGCCCTGCCCACTCTGGCCAGGCCCTGCTTCCTCATGAAAGTTCTATGCTTGCTTACCATTTTTTATTTTTATTTTTTATTCTATGTATTTATTTTATGATACTGGGGATTGAACTCAGGCCCTCCACACTGAACTACAATCCCAGACCTTTTTATTTTTTATTTCGAGACAGGCTATTGCTGAGTTATCTAGGCTAGGCTAAAATTTGGGATCTTCTTGCCTCAGCCTCCCAGAGTGCTGGGATTACAGGCATGTGCCACTAGCTGGGCTGTTTGCCTGTTTTTGCATTGCTATTCCTTGACTAGCTCACTCTTCCTCAGCTGTCCAGGACTCACTCCTTTCATTCCGGTGTCTACTGGGTGCTGGTAATTAACCTCCCCAGGCCACCTTTTCTCGTATCATTCCCCAGCTGCCCTTGAGGTTCCTGCCTTGTTTTGTGCATTTTACTAGCTGCCATGTATATTGCTCATGCTTCCCCATCAGGAAGGTGCTCTGCCTAACCTAGGCACTTGTGTGGGATCCTCCTAGGGCAGGGCAGAAGGGAGGGCCTTCACTCCATGCAGAGGACCCTAGCTGTAGAATGTGCTGGGCAAGGGTGTACTGTGTAATTCTGTCACCACTTATGTGGGAAGCTCTGTTGACCCTTCAGGCTGGCACTGCCTGGCCAGTGTGTGGCAGGAAGCATGGAATGTGGTGTGTCCTGAGGGCCTTTGATAGCGAAGCTGCTGGGGGTGGGCATTAGGCCTTCACCCAGCCCAGGTTGGCTGGAGTGTTGTCAGTCATCTGGCAACTGAGGGCACAAGGACCTGCAAAGAACTGACCATCAGACCTTCCCTGCTTGGACCCTGCTCCTGCTCACTGTGAGGTATGCCCCATGGATGGGGGGTGGCAGCAGTATGCTCAGAGATCAGTGGTCAAGGGGAGTGGAACACCCCTTGCCATCTTGTACCCTGGGCCTCTGCCTGATGGTGTTTTCTCACTACTTGTGTCAGGGAAGGTTTCTGGGATAGTTAGAGGGGTCACCAGCTGAAGGTACTGTGAGCTAGTTGTTTGTACATGGCTGCCTGAACTGCAGCCTGTCTGGGCCAGGTTGCTGGGGTCCCTAAGCTGGACAACCTCCTTGGGAGGCTGATGTTGATGGAATGCAGACTGGAGCCTAGACTGGCAGCAGAGCTCAAGGAGTAGCAGTGTGTGTCCCAGCCTGGCCCGGACATGGTCCTTGGCAGTGCTAGTTGGCACCTTCTCCTGAGTCAGCCCAAGGCAAAGGTCTCCCTGGTCGAGAGGCATAACGCTACAGTCAGGAGCCCCAGCCAAAGTGGCAGACACCTGGGAGAGGATGAAGGATGTGCCCTGGATGCTGGGTACTGGCTTGGGGTGCTCAAGGTGGGCTTGACATGCCTAGCAAAGGAGGGTAGGGCCAGGGGGCTGGGTAAGAGCCTGCTGGGTGCTAGGGACAGTCTGTAACTGGGGCTTAGGTCCTGGGATTTGGCCAGGATGCTGGATGTGTCTTAACTCTGAGCCCCAGACCTGCTGCTGGCATTGTCTTGCTGGGGGCCTTTGGGCCCCTGTGTTCTCTGTGCCTGTCTTCCTATCTATTACCCTCTCTGCGGTTGCTGTGGAGATAGAGAGAGCAGCGCCTTCAGTGCTTTGGGCCAGCTCTGTATTCCAGTGTGCAGTGCTGTGGCTGGTGGTGCTGCTGCCTGGGAAGCCCTGCCTGGTGCCTGGAGGGTCTGCGATCCATCACTGTTCGCTGGTGTGCAGCTGGGCTGTTCGATTTTACTACAGCAAACACTGTTAAAGGGCGCGAGAGCAGTTAAATCTGGAGTCCTGCTTTCATAAGGGAAAAAGAAAATGCTGAATTAGGCTCTGGGAAAGGCAGCCACAGCGATCCTTAGATGTTGCATAAATTATCAGGCACACTAGAGGCCTCCAATTTTACGTTTGTCGTGGCCGTGCTAATTAATTATTCCACAAGAATTGGTGTAGCAGTGCACGTGTGTGCCATTTATGGCGACGTGGCCGTGAAGCTGAAGACCTGGGGCTTGCCCAGCCTGACTTCTGGCCTGAGAAGGGTAGAGTCCTCTAGGTGGCTGAGCTGGCATCCAGGCTGGGGTTCCTGCCCTCTTTCCTGCCAGGGCTGTAGCCTTTCTCTTTCTGCTGCTGATAGGCTGCCTTCCCTCCCTAACCCTCCTACCTCTTTCTCCCCCGTGACGACCTTTGCCCAAGGACTCTGGCATGGCCTTGCTGGCCATGCTGGGTATGGTTAGAGCCCCACGTGCATGCGAGTCTCAGACAGGGAACCTGCATGATCATTGCTGGTTCCTTTGCCTGGCACTGGGGTGGGGTCCTGGTGGAAAGGATGTCCTGGTTGCCTTTGGTGTCTCCCGCCCAGCATCAGGCAGCCCTGCTGGGAGAGAGTGTACCAGCCTCAGCTTCTTGCCACTTCTCCCTGTGCCATCCCTATCCTCACATGCGCATAGAGATAGTGATGTGATTCTTTGTTGATTGTTCAGTGAGGGGAGAAGGAGGCTGTCCAGCTAGAGTCTCCACACTAGGAAGCGGCCCCAGGCTAGACAGGGTTTCCTGAGGACCAGAAGATGGAGAAATCTTGGAGGCAGGCAGGGTCTGGGTCTGCAGGCAGGGTGAGGGAACGTGAGCAGTCTGCAGGGTAAGCAGAGGAGGCCTGGGTCGTTACAGGTAGGTGGGGGCTGCAGCCATGTGACCACAGTGGGCCTATTCCTAAAGCCAACTCTGACTGTGAGGAATGTCTTCCTGTTGCAGCGGGGAGCTGCCAGATCTCTCCTGCCCTCTGTCCTACCTGGACTGTGTGTGTAGAGGGACTCCTGGAGGGTCCATCTGTGTTGCTGTGTCAGAGCTTTTAGTGCCTCTGCCTTTCTCAGGGAGGTAGCCAAAGAGGAACCATATTTGGTCTGCTGAGCTGGGACTGAATTCAGTTGGGTATCTTCAGTTGTGTGTTGTCAAGGCACGTATGCTTATTTGGAGTCCACCTGCAGGAGGTGGTGGGGCTGGGCTTCTGGAGCCTGAGCCCTTGCCTCCTCCTCTGTCCCTGCTAGGGCCTGCCCTCTCTTGCCTTGTGGATCCCTTCTTCAGGGATGGGTGTTGGCTTGTCTCAGCTGTGCTAGAGAGTGGAGGAGAGGGGGAGTCTAGCCACTGAGGCCTATGGGGCTCCTTAGGTCCTTCACACCTCCAGGAGATGAGTTGGCCTCTGGGCTGGGTGTTGGCTGTGGATACACGCCACTGAAGTGGGGACAGGGCCAGGAGAGACCTTTGGAGAGGGTGTGGTGCAGAGGCATGCCCACCCCTCTGCACTGATCTTCGTTCTGAATGTGGGAACCAAGCAGGGATTCCTGGTAGTCAGAGACAGGCCATGGCATGGGTCCCTGATGGTAGGCTGCATTCAAGGAGCCCCTCACTTCTGGCCAGTCTTGAGCTGCACTTAGTGGCCGTGGCCTTGTTTAGGTTATCAGCCTGGGTCTGGAAGGTCCCTGTGTGAACAGTGGGCCTCCGTTTCCCTGCATTCTGTGCTTCTGTGGCATTTGCCTGCCTGGCATTTCTTTCTTGCTTGAAGAAAACGATACAGGAGGAAGGGTAGCCAGGCTGGCATGATGGGGACACGGTATTCCACGGTGGATCCACCTTCTTCCTGCCCCCTTGTCAGGAATTCCCTTGGGGGAGCCACATACAGTGAAACCTGGCCCATTCCCATTTGGTTTGGGACAATGAGTGGAAGGAATGTTGTGATTGCAGGATTGCATTGCAGGCTCCAGTGGCAGCACCCCAGGGCTGGTCAAGGAGGAAAGCTGGGAATATGGGAGCTAGGAGGAGCCTGTTGAAGGCTGTGAGGGGCAGTAGCCAGTTCTCTGGTGGTGTGGCCCTGTGGGCAGCAGAAAGATGTAGCTACGTGGAGTTGGAGCCTGGGCTCCATCCCTGCTTGAGGGTTCTATGTAGAGAATCCCTATTTACAGCTTGTGCTGGGGCCCACAGTGGCAGACTCAGAGCCAGCTGCCTCTTCCTATCAGCTGGTGGCCCTGGACCCAGAGAGGATGGGCAGGCAGCTGTGTGTGGGGTCCCTAGAGATGAGGATTGCTTGGAAAGAGACTGGAAATATTCTCTGGCTCTCTCCTTTCAGCATGGATCTCTTTCTTTCCTCTTAAAGGGAAGCATGGGCCTGAGTGGGATTCACTGTCTGGTGCTGACCCAGGCTGCTGCCCACATGGCCATTGTGTTCCCTGGGCTTGGGAGGGATGGGGGAGTGGTCGGGCATCAGGGCTGCAGGCCAGGACTGGGTAGCACCTGGAGGGAGGGCTTCTAGCTATGTCAAGGCCCCCTGGGTTGCTTTGGGAGTGAGGATTGACTGGGTGACTGCCCAAGAGGCAGCAAGCAGAGGGATAAGCCTGGAAGGCTCCTGCTCAGAGTGTGAGCTGTCAGCAAGGCTGGCCAACCTGCGTATCAGAGGAAGCACTGGCTAAGACAGAGGCTTGGGGTGATTTGTCTGAAGCGTATGGTTTACGATTACAAATTTCTCTGTTAAGCCACATGTGATGGCGCATGTCTATAATTCCAGCACTCAGGAGGCTGAGGCAGGGAATCACTGCAAGTTTGAGGCCAGGCTGAACATAGTGAGACTCTGTCTCAAAAAAATCAAGAAAATTAAACTTAAAAAAAAATTCCTTTTCCATGTAGCTTTAACTGTGTTTTGTAAGTTAATTATTACTGTTTTTCTTCAGAATATTTTCTTATTTTTACATGAATTTTTTTTTTTCTTTAACCCATCGGTTATGTAGGAAGAGTATCATTTGGTTTCCAAACCTATGGGGATTTTGAAGTTATTTTAACTAATGATTTCTAGCTTAATTTTATCATGTGTATGATCTTATTTCAGACCTTTGACATTTTGCTCAGACTTGTCTTATGGCTGAGCTTGTGGTTGGTTTCAGTAAACTTGTGTTCAAAAAGAACATGACTCTTGGCTTTGGGCCTGCAGTGCTAGAGTGAATTGTGTTAATGGTGCTGCCCAAACCTTGTTTCCTTACCAACTCTGGAGGGGGAGAGTAAGTCTGGTTTTCCACAGTCATGAGAGTGGTGTGTTAGGATATTGTGTTGTGTTTGTGAGTTTGTTCATTGCTTGGGTGTCAGTCTGGCATTAAATATCTTGGTTACACTGCTGAGTGTAAACCAGTTTGGAATTATATCTCCTGGTAGATTGGTTTGGGTTTTTTTTTTTTTTTTCCTGGTGGTACTGGGAATTGAACCTAGGGGTGCTCTACCAGAGCTACATCCCCAGTGCTTCTTATTTTTGATACAGAGTTTCACTAAGTTTTCCAGGTGGTACTTGAACTTGGGATTTTCCTGCCTCAGCCTCCCACACTGCCAAAGTTCTGGGATTAGAAGCATGTGCTACTATGGCCAGTGTGGATCAAATCTGTTAATTTTATAAAATATTCTTTTCTCTAGTAATGCCTCTTGCCACAGACTCTACTCTGGTGCTGTGTAGCTATACCAAGTTTCTTTTCGAGGGGAGCGGCACTGGGGATTGAATTGTGCTTGCTAGGCAAGCATTCTACCACTTGAGCTAAATCCCCAACCCCTACACCAAGTTTCTTTAGTTGATATTTGTAATGTAGGTGAGTGTACATACAGATGTGTATATATGAATTAATGTAGGAAGTGTGTATATGTATATGTGTGTACATTTACTTTTAGGTTTTCTGTATTGTTAGGTTTTTTTGTATAAAGAAAATAGTTGTCTTTTTAAAGTACAGTCTGAAATTATCCTTTGAAAATAATCTACTTACTTTTAATGTATTAATTAGCATGTTTGGATTTAAGTCTACCATTGTACCATTGGATTTTTCTTTATTCTGTCAGCTCTGCTTCGTTCTTTTTTTTTTTCCTCTTTTAATTTTTTAAAAATTATTTTGTAGGAGTTGGGGATTTAGCTTAAGTGGTAGAGTGCTTGCCTAGTAAGTGCAAGGCCCTGAGTTTGATCTCCAGCATCCACCCAAAATTATTTTCCAGAAGCCTGAGGCAGGAGGATCACAAGATCAAGGTCAACTTGTACTACATAGTGAGACCTTGTCTCAGAAAAACAAAAGCTGCAAAAATACAATTTTCATCCAGGTGTAGTGGCCCATGCCTGTAATCCTAGCACTCAGGAGGTTGAAGCAGGAGGATTGCTGGGAGTTTGAGGCCAACCTGGGGTACATAGTGAGTATAAGGCCAGCCTGAACTACTTGGCAAGACCCTGTCTCAAAAACACACACACAAAAAAATTTTTAAATTTTCTTTTCCATTACTTGTTATTATGAATTCTTTTATTCTTTATTTAGTGGTTTCCCCCAGGTTGTAATGTGTGACATTATCGTTATTGATCATTATAAACTAATGCATAATCACTCCTGAGTAGTAGAAGCTTGAAACACTTAATTCTTTTTCCCTTTCATCTCACTTGCTGGAGCTCTCATTATTTTTGATTTTCCCTGTTTTAGAGACATGCAGTCAACATTCACTTATACTCACATACCTATCCTACTATATATTTCTCTTCATTCTGTACTTATAGTTGAAGAATACATCTTTAAAATAGTGCAAGTCTACTAGGAACCAGTTCATTCAATATGTATTTATCAGAAAATATCTTTATTTTTGCCTAGTTTTCTCTGTGTGTGTTGCTTGAGTTGGAACCCAGGGCTTTGTACATGCTACACAAGTCCTTTACCACTGATCTACATTCCAAGGCTTGCTGTAGTTTTTAAAGACTGTTTTTGAGATAGGATGGTGGCATGTACCTATAATCTCAGCACTGTGGGAGACTAAGGTGTGCGTGTGTGGGGAGGTGTCACAAGTTTGAGCTCAGCTGGAATGACTTAGCAAGACCCTCTTTAAAATGAAAAGAACTGGGAATGTAGCATCAGTATGAAAGCCCTGGATTCAATCCCCAGTACTGGGGGAAAAAAAGTTTTTTGCTGGAGAAAGAAATTTTTTTAATAAAAAATTTTAAACTGAGTGTAGTGGCACACCCCTGTAATCCTAGCACTTGTGAGGCTGAGCCAGGAACAATTGCCAAGACTTTAAGGTCAGCCTGAGCACTTGGGAGGCTGAGGCAGGAGGATTGCCATGAGTCGAGGCCAGCCTGCTTTCCATAGTGAGTTCAAGTCAAGCCTGGACTACATAGCAAGACCCTGTCTCCAAAACAAAACAAAACAAAAAAACCAAAACAACAACAACAAACTGAACAGCATGGACCACATAGAGTTCAAGGCCAGACTGCACTACATAGTGAGACTGGGTTAAAGGGTGTAATTTGGTGGTGGAATAATATGATGTCTGAGGCCTTGGGTCAATCTACAGCACCACCACCACCAAAAACAAACAGAAAAAAAGGTTTTCAGTGTATGGGTGTGTAGCTCAGTGGTAGAGTGCTTCCTTGATATGTATGAGGCCCTACCTGGATTCAGTCCACACAGTGGAGGGGGGAACATAAGATGGCAGTTATTTTCTTTTTATCTTTGGCAATATTATTTTGTTACCTTCTGATATCGGCTGCAGCTATCACCAAATCAGCTAGCCTGCCTTGAGAGGTAAGATGTCTCTCTTACCCCTTTGGTTGTTTATAAGAATTTCTCTGTTTTTGCTTTTCAGCAGGTTATTTTTTTTGAGACAGGGTCTTGCTGTGTAGTTCAGGCTGGCCTTGAACTCACTATGTAGCCCAGGCTGGCCTCGAACTTAGGGTGATCTTCTTGTTTCAGACTCCCAAGTGCTGGGATTACAGGTGTGTCCCACCATGCCTGACTGCAGTTTTCCTGTTATGTACTTGGGTGTGCTTTTAATTTATCCTGTCTAGGGTTGTAGTATTTCTAGTTTACTTATTTTCTATTCTGCTTTGTATAATTTGCCACTAAATTCATCCCTTGAAGTCTCAATTTCACTTACTGTTTTATTTATATTTATTATTTTGTTTTTTTGTTGTTGTTGCTTTTTTGTTGTTGTTGTTGCTTTTTGAGACAGTCTTGCTATGTATTCCAGGCTGGCCTTGAACTCACTATGTAGCACAAGCAGGCCTCAAACTCATGGCGATCCACTTGCCTCAGCCTCCTGAGTGCTGGGATTATAGGCGTTGTGTCACTATGGATGGCTCAGTTACTGTTTTGAAACTCTAAATTTCTGTCTCTTTTTTTTTTTTTATAGTTCCTAGGTCTCTGCCAACACTTGCTGCAAGTTTGAGGCCAGCCTGGGCTACATAGTGAGTTCATAGATAGCCCAAACTACATAAGCCAGAGACATTGTCTCAGAAAAAAAAAAAGAAAAATATTTGAGACAGTTTCTGTCTGTGTTGCCCAGGCTGGCCTTGAATTCCTGGACTCAAGTGACCCTCCTGCCTCAGCCTCCTAATTAATGGGACCACAATTATGTGTGTATGTGCACTACTACACTGGCTTCATCTGATTACCTTTTAAAGTCCAAGTCTGTAAAAAAAAAAATTTGTAATTTTTTTTTTTTTTTTGGTGGTGATGTGGGAGATGGAACCCAGAGTCTCATGCATAAGCAAGTGCTCTACCATTGAGCCACACCCCCAGCCTCCTATCCTATGTTTAAAGGCCATTATTATTTTCATCTCTGTCCATTCCACTATATGATGTTGGTATTTTATTCCTTTTATGTTTGAGTCAAATCTGATTCGCTTATGTTTAGCTGTTTTGTATAGAATGGCAGACATTGTGTCTGAAGATTTTGGAGATAATTTGAGGCTGGATGATGTCATTTTCCTCCAGATGGGTGACAGGACCTATAGGAGAAGGCAGTGTAGAGACTGTGCTCTGGAGTGAGCATGCCCTGAAGGCTGCCTGGAGGTGTATTTAGGGGGCCTCAAAGGTTCCTAGAGCCCCTCAGGGGCCTTCAGCTTTCCCTTAGCAACACTGTCACTGAATGCTACCTGCATGTGGTGGCTTGGAATGGTGGAGAAGGATCTGTGCCAGGAAGAGGGCCAGAGAGGCCAGTGGGACCCCCATCAGCCTAATCTGGCAGTCTAGTCTGGCCCATGTTCCTATCTACAGAATAGGTCGCTGGAGAGCTGTACCCATGATGTCTCTGATTGGTGGAAGAGGAAGGGCTGCTGTGGGTGTCTTGGCAAACTGTGTGTGGAAGACAGGTGGCTCCTAACCTGTGGCCTCTCTGAGATTTCTTGGGTGTAGTGGCGGGAGGGCTGCTTGGTGGTGAGGTCTTCTGGTGGGTGGCAGAAGGGGTGGTGGCCTTCCTTCTGCAGATTTCTCCTTGCTCCAGCTCCAGGCCCTGGGGGGAGTTTGAGGAGCTCTGGTGGGAACTCAGAAGCTCTGTGTCTGGGTAGGGTGTGAGGTGGCAGAGGCTAGGCTGAGAAAGAGACTGGTGTGGTTGTGTACGTAGATGAGGATCTTTGGGTGTGCATCCAGCCTGGGCAGCAGCTGCTAATTGAGGTTAAGTGCTGGTGCCAGCAAGCCTCTCAGGGAGAGTCTAGGGTAGTGGGCCCTGGTGCCCAAGCCCATGAGGCAGTGAGGGGTGGTTTCCAGTTCTGTCTCATGCCCTGTAGCAGAGGGGCCTCTGGTAGTGCTAGGCAGGCGGGGGCAGGCCAGGGTGGGTTTTGGGCCCCCTGAGCAGCTTGCTCCAGCTGTCAGCCCACTCTAGGCTAGGACTATTGTCAGCTGTGTGGCCCAGGGAACGAGCAGGGCGGGGTTGACAAGGCTGTGGGCCTGCTCCTCTGGGAAACTGAGTTCCTGCTCCTTGCAGGAGCCACTATGGTTGCTGTCTGGGGCTGGCTGGCTGACAGGCCTGCTGTGTCCTCCATTGTAGTCCTGGGGCTGTGCCCTTTAGAACTCCCAGCCCAGCTCCATTTCCTTGGCCTGCATCCTCTGGCAGGGGATGGGCATGTGGGTATGTGGATATGGATGGATCCCACCTCAGGATGGGCCCCAAGGATGGGCTCCGAGCTGACCTCTTCTCCTTTTGCTCCTGGGGTCCCTGTTGTGGCTCTGCCAGCAGAGAGATATGGGGTCTGTGCTGTCTCAGAAAGATCTGGGTTGTATGTATCTTTTCATCTGTCAGTGTCTAGATGGCATGGGCATCCTGAGAGAGGAGGCCTATCCACTGAGACCTCCTACTCTAATGGGTCTTCTGCTTTCTCATGTCCTCTCTTGTGTCCATAGAGATAGCAGTGACTCCTCAAGACTGTCAGTGACTCATTTGCTCTCAAGGGCCCTTAATCCCTGTGGGAGGCTGGTGTTGTCACTAGCCATGGGCCAGGCAGAGCCTGCTGGGAGGTAGGTGGGGCCAGGAGGGTCTGAGAAAGTGCTGCTCCTCTAGAGCCTCCTGGGTGTCACCCTGCATGGCCTTGGACTTCTCAGGGCTCATGGCCTGCTAAATTGAAGATTTGGTCTAAATGTACAGAATTGATGGAATTTGCAAAGGAAATCTATAGCTGGATACAGTGATCATAAATTCAGCAGCTGCTGATCATTAAGTGTCTGTTATTTGTGGGTTTACTTGGATGTCTGTCTCCCAGGCCAGGCAGGAAAGAGCCCTGGCCTTGGAGATAAGCCCCAGGGTCCCAGGCTCCCTTCAGGTGTTTTTGACTTAGGGAACTGCAGGGATCTGCACAGAGGCCAGGGACTGGGCATGCCCCACATGTTTGCTTCCACTGCACCATTGGGACAAGATGTCTAGCTCAGGTAAGCTGGTAAGTCACCCTGCTGTGGGGGTCTTGTGGCTTTCCTGTGCCTCCCCACCCTAACTCAGGTACAGGGTCCCAGAGTTACATAGCCACCAGTGCAGAGAAGGTGCTGCCTATGTGGAGGTGGTAGTTGTGTGCCCAGAGCTCACAGGGACCAGTCTTCTCTTCTGGGGCAGCTGTATTCTTCTGAGGCTATCATGGGCTCCTCAAGCCACCTTTGTTCTGCAGTCTGTTATGGGCTGCTCCCTGGCTTGCTGTTATGAGGGGAGTAGACCTGGGGATGAGACTGGCACAGGTAGACTGAGTTCTCAGCTTCTTGGCCAAGTGGATCTTGCTAGTATAGTAGAGTACGGGGCTATGCTGTGTTCCTGCCCAGGACTGGGCAGCTCCCCAGGAGGCTCTGTCTGTGGCTGTGACAGTCCTAACCTGGCATCAGGGAGAGTATTTGGGTTTAACAGCTGTTGAGTTCCAGAGATCTGAGGGGAGGAGCTGAGGGAGTGGGGTGTAGAGCCCACCTGCTTTTGCTCCATATCAGCCACCCACTCCAGGGCCCATCCAGGACATGGTGAAGGAATTTGGTGCTGTAGGCATCACAGTGCCCAGGGTTCTGTGTCCCTAGCACACTTGCCCCTCCAAACTTATCGAAGTCTGTTGGCCCAGAAGGGACCCTTGAGATATACCACTCATATGTAGATGGGGAGACTGCCCTGAGTCAGGCTGCTTGTGTGGGGCACACTGACCTGGAAGAAACCACACCCGTGTCCACACAGGGTCTCCAGGCTGCCCTGGCCTTGTGGTCAGCACTCCTTACCCCCTGCCAGCCCATCTGTTGTCATTCTGGGGTCTGCTCATCAAAATGAATCCTGGAGCTGGCGTGTTTGTCCATAGTGAGTTCTGATTTGCATGGGCCTCGGTGGGATCTGGCACTTTTCTCTTAATTGCCCTCTGTGCATCAGCAGCAGAGTTTTATGTATGTATGTATGTATTTATTGAGACAAAACCTGTGTAGTTTAGGTTGACTTGAACTTACTCTGTAGCCCAGGCTGGACTCGAACTTGGGGTGATCCTTCTGCCTCAGTCTCCCTAGTGCTGGCATTATGGGTATGCACCACCACACCCCGCAGCAGCGTAGCTATCAAGTGGTGGGGCATATATGGGAGTGAACATGGTGGCTATAGCTCCCGCAGCAGGTTAGGGTTGCCTTTGGAGAAGCATCGTGGGCAGTGTAAAGTGTGACCATAGCTACTTTCCGGAGCTGCACCATGAGAAAATGTTTGGAAAGGCTAGGTGTCCCAGCAGCTAGCAGCAAAGGCCTCACACGTGACTTACAAGAATGCCCTGAGATTCTCTCTTTTTTTTTTCTCTTTTCGGTGCTGGGGCTTGAACTCAGGGCTTCGTGCTTGCTAGGCAAGCACTCTAACCCCTGAGCTCATTCCCCAGCCCATACCCTGAGATTCTCAAAGGCTCCTTGAGTACACAAAGCAGGGGCCACGGGGTCACTGCAGGTTGTCTTGATGTAGCCTCAGATCTGTAAGACTCAGGCACGCAGGTGGGACAATCTCCGGTGGCTGCCCTTCCCACCCTGTCTTCCACGGAGCAGTCTGTGGAACAATGACTTTCCCCAGTTACCTTGCAGATATGCCACTGGGAGAGTGTTGAATAAGGTGCTGAGTAAGGTGTGGGGATGTGAATCCAGCTTTCATTTGTTTTTTCCTTTTCTTTCTTTCTTTCTCTTTTTTTTTTTAAAAGACAGCTTTGCTATGTTGTCCATGCTAGCCTTGAGCTTGCTGTGTAGCCCAGGCTGTCCCTGAACTTGTGATCCTTCTGCCTCAGCCTCCTGAATGCAGGGATTACAGGTGTGTGCCATCATGCCCAGCTAATAAGCCTAGCTCTAAACTCCTGGCTCCACAGACTTGCTAGGTCTCACTTATATTTGTTCTTCTTGCAGACCTGGGGACTCGGAGCAACCTTTGGTTGGTTATGTGCGATGGGAAGCATGTGGGTGGGCCATGGGGACAGACTGGACCTGCCAGAGTGCTGGGCTGATGAAGTGATGGTGGTCAGCAGTCAGTCCTCTGGCCTCCAAGACCCTGTTGGGCCACCTCTAGGCAAGGCACATGGCAGAGAGAGGATGCTCTTCTTCCCATTGCTAGTCCCTGCTCCTAAGGAGTCCTCCCTTGGGTCTTGTCTGCTAGCACCTTTGCCGCCAGCATCCCTGGAGGAAGCTGGCGTTTGTGCTGTGAAGAGTTAGGCTAGGTAACTGCTAAATGGCTGGAAGGGGACTCTTGCCAAAATCAAAGGTAGTACTTTTTATTTTTTGCAGTACTAGGGATTGTACCCAGGGCCTTCTCATTGAACTACATCCCTACCCCTTTTATTTTTTAATTTTTGAGACATGGTCTCATTGAGACATTCAGAATAGGCTTGAGCTTTTGATTCTCCTGCTTCAGCATCCTGGAGTACTGGGATTACAGGCATGTTTTACAAAGGCAGTGTTTAATGAGGCACCCCCCCCATTGGCCTTTAGCAGAGCAAGTCACCTGTGGCACCCTTGCTCACACCCCAGGTGCTTCTTGAGGCATCTTTAAAGGGCTGTTGTAAACATTAATGACATCTGCAGTGATTCAGTCGTGCTGAGACCACAGGCGGTTCAGTTCTATTTCAGGAGTAAACTTGATCTTAAAGGAAGCTAGCCAAAGGCCATACTAGGGGTAGATGCAGCCTTGGGCCATGCCACTCAGAGGGGTTCAGGCCCTGCCACTTGACCAGCAGCAGAGGGACTTCAGAGACATGTGCCTGTGCAGGCATGTCCCTCTGACCTGACACCTTCATAGAAACCAGGTTTCAGGACACCCCCGCAGGAGAACTTCCCCCAGCAACCCTCGCCAACCAATACTGGTGTGACTCCCTTGTAGTATGGGAATCCCTTCTCGGGCTAGGGGCTAGGGCTGCAGTGAGGGCAGAACAGAAGAACTCTCATTCCCATTCCAGTAAGGGAGACATGGCAACCCCAAAAGGTGCACCTATGCTCAGTATGTGCCTCTCTTGGGGTTCCTTCTTGGGACTCAGTCCCTGAGTGGCCCAGCATGGTGCAGACCAGCAAGTTGCTTACCTATCTCAGTTTCTGTCTTGGTCACGCCACCTCAGGGTGTTATAAGGGTGAAGGAATACAATATAGGGAGTTGCCTGCTTTGAGGAAGTCCTGGGGACCACTCACCATTCCTGAAGGCGGTTCCCACCCTCCCTGCTTGGTAGGTGTACCTTGTGGCTTGCTCCTAGGCACTTTGAGAAATGGGAGATGCTGTGCAGGTGCAGGAATGGCTGTCTCAGCCCACCTGGGCATCCTGCCCTCAAGCCAGTCCCCTGGCTCACAGGCTTGCCGGAGGGCAGATGCAGAGCTGGCGTGAGGGGGTGCTTATAGTGGTCCTATCATGCTTAGTGGGCACCAGGCCTTCTGAGGCACTCTCGAGTCTGGGGTTCTTACCAGGTGAGTGGTGGAGTCTGCCTCTGCAGACCTTCTGGGCTCTAACCCTGTGCCCCCGCATGGATGATCTGGGTCCCCTCTGTGCCTCAGTCTCCTTGTCAAGAAAAGGGCAACAGTTACAGGTTTTGTCAGGCAATTTAAATCAGCAGATTATTCAAGTGCAGACACTGTACGAGTGCTCCCTGCACCACTCAGCAGCAGAGTAGCCACTCTTCTAGTTGTGCAGAGGTATCCTGGGAGGAACCAGGCTGCCCTGTGGCAGCAGTGGTACTCTTGTTGAGAGTGCCCTGGCTGGGGAGGGGTCTGTAGCCATGGTGGTCAGTGAGCATGGTGGGCTCTGCCTGCTAACTTGCCTGCTGCCCTGCAGATCTGCCCTCCCAGGGCCTGCCCCATGGGCCCTACCTAGTATACCCTGTCAGCTATACTGTGTCAGCTATACTATGTGTTGCTGAGGAAACCTCCCCCTGTACTTGTAGGCCCACTGTGGCTGCCTCTGATTGGTCAAGTGGAGGAGGTGTGTACATTTGGGTAAGAGCCTGGTGGTGGTGAGGCCATTGCCTCTCTGATGATGGGCTGGGGCCAGGGTCTAGGTACTGCTCAGGACTTAACTGAGCAGATCATGGGAAAGCTGCTGGTCAGAGATGACAGCTGTGTCCACAGGTAGGGCAGGAAGATGAGGGCAGGGATGCTGGTGGCTTATGTTTAGCCTGGAGTGGGGCAAGCAGGCTCTGGGTACAAGATTCAGCCAAGGAGGCCCCCCACAGTGGGGTTTGCTTTGGACTCCTGTCTCCCTCACTGGCCTATATGGGGGCTATGGCAGTTGGGAGTGGGAGGGAATCAACACTGCTCAGTGAAATCAGCCTTCTCTGAGGGTCTGAGGAGTATTTCTCTGGCCAAGAGGTCTAGATGTCTCCTGGCAGCCCTTCTGAGCTGTGGCCATGCCACAAATCGCTGATGCTGTGTACTCCACCCACTGTGTGTCTGTAAAGTTGAGATAGGAGCAGGGCTCTGTAGGGACACAGGATGGTTGCTCCTACCTCTTGCCACTCAGCCTCTGACTGTGCCTTCCACATGGCTGGGGCCAGCAGTGCTCCCACTTGAGATGTCTTGAAGCTGCCTGTGGCAACTGGGATACCATTGACCCCAAGGAGGCTGGGGCTGAAGATCTTGGATTTGGGACCATGCAGATGAGTTAGGGGGCGTGCAGCTGGTAGGGGCCTGTTTGGGAATCTGTGTGCCAGCCTGTCACGTCAGCTGTGTGCTCTAAACCTAACCTTAGTGCTGGCCACTGTCTCAGACCACAGCACATTCCTTCTTCCTCTCTTCTGCTCCCCTGCCCTCCCCCTGCCTTCCTTGTTCCAAGGCCCTTGCCAAGGAGGATCCCATAAGTGGTTATACCCCGAGGCTGGCCTGGCATAGGGCCTGCTGCGTGGCCCCAGCAGCCTCTTTGCTCCCCGGGTGCTTGGGAGACACCCCTACGGGGTGGGAGGCAGGCATTGCTGCTGCTCTTCTGGCTAGCTGTGGGCTACAAACTTCTGAGGCTGGGGCACTCCAGGGGAAAGAGTTGCTGCCCTGTCTACTGCCTCTCCACCCCACCTGGGCAGTGGTGCCTTCCCAGCTGGTATACTATTATGGCTCCACCTGAGGTCAGGAGAGCCTTGGCTTACCGCTGTGGTCTCTGCTGGGCCTTGTTGCCTTCTCAAGGGCCCCAGTCTGTGCTGCCAGCTCATTGCACAGACGTGCTGGCATTTCTTGCTTGCACACAAGTGTGTACATATGTATGTGTTTGTGAAAGTACAAGCAAATATGTAAATGGTTCTGGAGGCTATGACATGAACTAGACCATTCCTGGGAATGTCCCTATCCTGCCATCTCTGGCTATCTTGGCAGGCTTCTCCCTGGTGTGCAGGTTGAGTGGCTATGAGACTGATTCCTGAGGAGCCTAGAGTGGGGCCAACATACAGAATCTTCACTCATTGCCCTGCAGTCTTGCCCCTCTGGCTACTAGAAGGGCCAAGAGCGGCCCAGAAGGCAAATGAAGAGTGGCCAGGAAAGTCCGTATAGCCCAAGGTTAGTGAAGGGGACACACAGTTTCCTCTGTCATGGCTGCTCCTGTTTTCTTTTTCTTCTTCTTCTTTTTTTTTTAATGGCTGCTTTTTATAGAACAGGCTGATTTCCAGACTCTCTTGGAAGCATCTTCACTTGGCTCTGACTTAGGATACACAAGAGGATTGCAAGAGAAGGCCAGGCTATGGTGAGTAGGTCCCTCTGCCCTTGTGGGGACCACCTGGCAGAAGTGGGAGAACAGGCCATTGGGCAGCTACTCCGCCTTGTGGTCTGTCCTCTTGACCTCAGAGACTAGCTAGGCATCGTGCAGCTCTGAGTCATGGACTGTAAAGAGTGGCACCAGTGTCCGTTGGAACCATGGCTCCGTGGATCAAGTAAGGATGGTTCTTAGCTTGGCACTCCAGTGGAATCACCTCACAGTTTAAAGCAGTTTAGAGTTCCAGGTCCCCCCGGAGATGCAGCCTGGCTTCTGATTGCTCCTGTCCACCTGGCCCAGTGGCTGCCTACCCTGTGGCATCAGGGTACTGATGCTCCCTTAGAAGGACCTGGGACCCTGTCACCAGAGCTCCCTTGCAGTTGTCTTGCTGTGGTGGTGAGGTCTCATTGAGGAGTCACTTCCCAAGGCCTATCTCCTGAGACTTGGTGAGGAGGGCCCAGGGGCCCTGTCTTTACTGTAGTAAGCTTTGTTTCTCACCCATGCGTGTCAGGACCCCTGCTGGCTTGTGGACACGTGTATGTGGGGCAAGGGAGAGTGTTCAAAGGAAGAGAGGAAGGGAACCTAGGTGAAGAGACTGGATAGTGAGGATCAGCTCAGTTACACGAATTGGGGCCACAATGTGTAGGGACAGGAATGCCAGCCTAAGAGGCTGGCCTGACTCCTCTCATGTGTTCTGCCACAGCTGGGCCTAAGGGTACAGCTAGGGAATGGGGGCCCCTGCAGGCTGAGGCCAGGAGTCAATGCAGAGACAAAGAGGCTGTCATGATCCAGCTAGGGCTCCCAGCCCAGGGAATAGATGTCCTTGTCCCAGATGCTCCTCGGGGGCCCAAAGTAAGGGCAGGCCACCCACCAGGCAGCTTGAAGTCCTGGGAGCTGACTAGGTCTGGCACCAAGCTGATGGGCAGCCTGTGCTGCTGGGGAGGTGGAGAGAGCTTGAGCTGGTAGCCATCACTTACAAGCACATGCCCACTCTAGTCCCCTTCTCTGAAGGAAGATCTGGTAGGTGAGGTGGACTGGGCACACACCTGACTGCACACCTCTGGCAGGGTCCAAGTGTACACTTCCTCTGTTCTTGCATCTTGCACTGTCTCCTATAGCCTGGGGGCCCAGGAAGTCCCCTCAGGTACAGCCTTCTTCCTGACCTGACGATGTGTGCATGTCTGGACAGGGGCTCTCTGGTCTCCAGCAGTGGGCGGCACCCCTTTCCCCCTTCCCTCCCATGCTTTTGAGGTTGGGTAGAGTGATGGTTAAAAGAGAAAGAAAGACCCACCCTCTGTAATCTATAGTGACTGTCATGCAGCAAACTACTCCCATTTCATACAGGCAGTTCAGGTGTCGGCACACGATCGATGGCTCACGCACAATAATTACAGGAACTAGTGGCTTGTGTTGCTTGAGTGACTTTAGGAAGAGTAGGGTCTCAATCTTTCCTCTAATAGGGCTCTGACAGTCCGAGGCAGCGGCGGCGGTGGCGGCTTTGGTGGTGGCTTCAGTGGAGCTGCATCTGGGGCTGACAGTGTTGTCATTAAACACCAGGTAGTGTGGAACAACAGGGAACACGGATCTCTTACAGGCGGACAGGGCAGCTGACAGCAGTTATTTGTCATCACAGAGCTGCCCAAACTCTTGAGACTGCCCTGTAGACTGCTGTTTGGGGTGACTTATGGCCCTGTCTGGGCTGCCGTTGTGATTTGATAATCTGTAAATGTTTGTCAGAGATGGATTCCCTGTTTCCACGGTGCTGCAAGGAGGGCTGGTGACAAGGTAGCTCCAGGCTGTGGGCTGTGGGCTGGGGGGCCAGGGCTTTCCCGTCCCATGGGCAGCCACGAAGCCAGAGTGACACATGAGGAGTCTTCTTGCCTTCCCTGTGGGAAGTGAGCATGTGGTTGTACACATATATGTGCTGCGTGTCCCTTGAGCTGATTCTGACAGAGCCAGGAGGTCTGCCTCTGCAGCTGCCCAGGTGACTGCAGAGTTTCCCTCTGTGCTGACAAGGCTTTGACGCAGGCTTTTTGGCCAGTGTGGGGTTCTGGCAGGGCCTTTCTAGCAGCTGATGAGTCTCGCTTCTGTGCTCTGCCATGATAAGTCTGCTGCTGTTCCCAAGGGGCCTGCTAGATGAGCTGGTCTCTGGTGGCCTCAAAGTGCAGAACCAGGATGTGTGAGTATGCTCAGATGGGGCCCTGGCTGCCCTGTCACCCTGCTTGTGGCCACCACCAGACATAAAGGCCCAAGCCCTCTGTTTGCAGCAGGTCTATTCCTATGTTTAAAGTGCTGGAAACCATCAAGTACAGGAAAACTGGAATGATTTATTAGACTCATAAAAATTCATACTTTGTGACTCCAGTCATCCCACATCTGAAGCTTGTTAGAGCGCAGTCCCTGGCAGCTCCTGCCGTGCCAGCATGGGGGTGGGGTGCTCACCAGCCACCCCCTGCCTTAACTGCCGTCCTGGCTCATTTAGAGAAATGGACTGGTTCCTGGAAGCACATGAACAACCATTCTTGAAGGACAGTTGAGCAGGAGGGCCCACCCATGGCTAGTGCTTCTGTACCTGAGGGTCTGGGCTGTGCTTGGCCAGATGGTGGGGTGCTGAGAATGAACAGGCCCTGGGGCTGGCTCCAGGTGGTCAGTGCACATGTGTGCAAGCACAGGTAGGGATCTGCTCATACAGATACCAGTGTGAACACAAATGGAAGTGGGTGAGCTAGGTGGGCAGTCATGTTCCAGCAGTTGTCATGGATGGAGCATGGAGTCCCTCTGGAATTGTTCCCAGGCTTGTGATTGTGGCATTTGAACCCTGTCATGTCCTTGAGATGCCCCTACAAAGGCTGTGTGTCCTGGTGCCTGCTTGGTCTGGCACGGGTTCATGTGCTGAGTATCACAGGCGGGCTGCTCTCCACCTTGGGTCCTTAATGTCTTCCCTTCAGTGCACTGAGGGGCTCGCGGGCCCATCAGCTTAGCTGTGTGGCTAAAATTGTGAATTCTGTGTGAGGACATGGGGGAGTACAGGTTTACCGCTTCTTGTGACTGAGCTGGTCAGAGCCAGGCAGGGACTACCTTCCCTGGGATCTTCCGTCCAAAACAAAGCAGGGCGGGCAGGAGATCTGGGTGGGGGATAGGCTGGGCCTCCTGTGGTACCTGCCTTAATTCCACTTTCCTCATACCTGTGGGGTCCCCACAGCCTGCTGGTGCCACTAGCAGGGAAGCAGGTGTTATACATGAGCGGCCTGGGACCTGTGCTTATCAGCACTGATCACTGTGTCCCCTTGCTGTGCCCCAGGGGCCCTGCTCCTGCTTGTTATATGGAGGACTGGAGAGGCTATGGGTGGGGCTTGCAAGAAAATCAGCCACAACTGCCCATCCAGGTGTCAGAGCAGAAGGCAAGGGCTGGACTTCTGGATGGAGCGGGGTAGGCCTGGGCCCATACCAGAGACTGACCCTCATGCCTCCTGGGTGTGCAGTAGTAAGAACTGATAAGTAGGGTATAGCAGTGTGGGTTCTCTGAGCACCCAGGGTGCAGGGGGAGGGTGTGTCTGTCAGCCTAGAGCAGCCAGGGCCTGGTGCATGCCTCAGCTCCCCAGAGCCAATGCTGCACAGAGCAGCAGCTGGGCAAGGCTGCAGGCAGGTCAGATGGACAGAGGTGATGTTGGAAGTGGTCAGCAAGATGATGAAGAGGTGGCAGAAGGAAGGTTGGGACAGCAAGACACACAGAGGACTTCATGGTTTCTGGCCTTGTGAGAGAGTGGCCATGTAATCTCACACTTCACCTGGTGTCTGTTGGAACTAGACTGTTGGTGTTGCACACGGGTGCTCCCTGGGTGGACTCCTAGGATGTAAGCTCCGACTTCCTGACTGGTCTCCTTGGCACCACTCTTTCTTCCACTGGGCCCGGAGTACCATTCCCCAAACCTAGAATGGAGAAACGTGTGGGTTGACTCAGCACAGAACTGAGGCAGCTGCAGAAGTGAGAGCTTGGGCCCTGAGCCTGTCCTTGTGCAGGAATTGCTGAGCTTTTGGAGCAGAACATGACCACAGGTAGACCCTGTGCATGTGTGTTCACTTAGGGGTCAGGGCAGGAGTAGGCCTGCTGGTGACATAGTCACAGTCAGATAGTGGGGCAAACAGTTGCTGGGTGAGGGCAGTAAGCTCCAGGCTGTGGCTCCACTGTGGTTGCAGCAGACTGGGGAGAAGCAGACCTGAACTAGGGAAGGCCCACAATGGCAGCGAGGGGTGGGAGAGCAGGAGACAGGAGTTAGATGGCTTAGGTGTCCTGCAAAGAGACCAGTGTCCTGTGGATCCCCATCGTGACACACAAATACCAGAACCTGCTCTTTCCTATTGACTGCCTCCTGCAAATGGCACGTGTCTTAGGACCCCCTCCTGTGGTCCTAGCCTCAGCAAATGCCCTGATGGAGTGACCATTGCCATGGGGCTGGAGTAAGTTTGGTCAGGGATTGCCTATTCCACAGTTCTCACCATGGCTGGACCTTGCAGTGGCCCCATGTCCTGGCTGCCCTGACTACCCCAAGTAGTCATAATGTGGGCTATGATATGCCACTCTGGCTGATGAGGTGCCACAGGCCCGGACCCCAGGCCTTGAGGGGCAGGTAGGTCATGCTGGGCAGAGCCTCTCCATCCCAGGAGCACCTCTTTGCCTGTGCTGCGCTTAATGAGAGAGAAAATCCTGCTGACTCTGCCTTTGCTCCAGCTGCAGTAGTGGGCACTGTGCTTCCGCCAGCCTGCGGGGTTTGCAGACAGCTCAGGTGTATGTCACGGTTTTAAATGCAACAGCAGAGCCCTCTCAAATGTATGCTGGTGTTCTGTTTAAAATTTTGTGGCCATTTTCCAAGAGTACAATTCAGCAGTTGCTAGGGCAGAGGCTGCCTGATGGGCCTCCACACTGGCCAGCCCCCCATACCGTTTCTGCCGAGATGGTCCCAAGTGTCATTTTCCTGTGCTTTCCTCTGTGTTTAGTGTGCAGCCTATCTGCAGCAGGCTGGGGGACTTGGGGAGGGGGCAGCCACCTGGGTATCTGCCCACAGCAGCAGAGGAGATGGAGTTTCTGGGCTTTGCTCTGCCACCCCAGGAAGTGGGAGTTGATGGAGTGGCATGGTAACCCTCTCCTCTGTGCCGTCCCCTCTGTGCCACCCATGTCTTTGTGCTGTCTCTGGCCACTGTGTGTCTGATCTGCAGATACTGAGCTGAGGTCCTCACTGCTATCTGGGTTTTGCTATCTGGGCCCAGCTGTCTGACCTTTTCTTTCAGTGTTTTCCAGGTCCAAGTTGGGAGGGACAGGAGAGTCCTTTAGGAGGGCCCTTTGAGCTGAACATCCAGGGTTGGGAGATGGAAGCCTGGGCTTGGCAGGTGCTTGCTGAGGTCTTGGTGGGTGTGTGCCAGCCACGAGGTAGTGCAAAGTGTGCTAACCCAACTCCCAGCCACTCCTGTCTTCCCTCCACATTTCTGCCACAAGCCAAGGAACCCTTGCCTAAAGCTGTCCTTGTTTCTCAAAGTCTGCTCTTCTCTGGTTCTGGCTTACATTCAGAAGCTTCTACCTGCTGCTTCTTCAGAGTCAGGATCAGAGTTGCTGTAGAGAGTGTGTACCTGGCACTGCCGAACCCTGACTTTTGTAACCATAACTAATTAGGCATTAATTGTGACACATCTGGGTTGTGGGAGAATGCCTTTGCTGTGGCCCTGGTGTCTTTCTACAGCTGTGGGGGTGGAGGTGGAGACTCCTGACCCTGGCGTGGAGGGGATAATACCTGAGGCTCCAGTGACTGTTCTTGGCAGTTATTTCCTGACCCTGGGGTGGCAGGGATGGTACCTGAGGTGGAGGAAGAAGTTTTGCCAGGTGTAGTAGACCTGGTTTGCTACCCAGTGACCTGTTAGGTGGCACTCGCTAGGCCAAGGTGACTGGCGTAGCCCCACCCCTGCCAGTGCATGGTCCTGGGGCCTCGCCTTCCCTCCAGGCTCTCTGTGTGCCACCTGCCCTGAGACACCCAGTAGCCCTCCACCACCATCCGTGCCAGTGGAGGGGCTTGTGGCTGCTGCTCGCCCCTCCCTGCCTTATGGTCATATTGCCTCTCCTAAGCCCTGGCCTGATACAGAGCTGGCATCTCATCAGAAGGTGGAGGGGGGAAAAGACCTTTCTGACCACTGACACTAGTACGAGTGAGTCAGATGTATAAAAGTTGCCTTTGGCTGGCAACACTGTGGCCCATCAGGGGCTGCCCTGCCAGAGCCTGAGGTAAGGGTGGCCCCAAGGTCCCTTGTCAGGTAGGGAATTGGGGACTGTGGGAGAGGACAGGAAGGGAGGATGGTTTATGGCATAGGATAACAAAAATCAATCTGGCTTCTGTAAGGGCTGAGCCACGACAGCCTTTTAGAGCTGTCTTTAGCCAGTGAAGGGTATAGACAGTTTAGAGATATTGAAGAAGTGTCAGGGTAGCTGTTGATAAAAAGCAGATTAGGCAATATACAAAGAAAGTTGAATCATACTGAATTAGGGACAGAGAGCATTGCTGGCAGAATGCCTGCAGCGCTGTAGCCCCACAGCTCTAGAACTGTCCCTGTGGCCTGGCTCCCTACCCTCAGCCGCGGAGGGTCCCTCAACCAGGGCAGCACTGCCGATCTGAGAAGCTGGCACCAGGGATCTGGGGGTGCCCATTGCCTTTCTGTTGGCCTGGCCCCCTGCCTGGCCTGTCACTGATGCTGTTGCTGTCAGGAACTTGGCAGGTGTCCAGGCTCCTGTTGGGCAGGTCATATTCTCCTCTTGAGCCCTACTTCTCATGTACCATCAGCATGGGTCCCTCCTGTGATTCATCTCGGCAAATTCTGTGCTCAGATGCCATTCTCCAGCCTTTTCTTCAGTGATCCCCATCCCCTGGCTGGGATGAAAGGGTTTCTAAAACAGGTCAATTTCTTGGGCCAGAGCCCTGCTGTGAACAGCTCCTGCAGTCTTCACATTGGTCCCCTCAGTCCCAAGGCTCTGGTCCTCCCAACCTCTAGCCCACTGTCAGTGAGGCCGAGTGGTGGGTGGACAGAAAGCTCTGGTGCCAGCCTGGGCCATGGTTAGAGGCCTTTTGGGTCTTTGCTCTCCTTGGGTGGTGAGGCCCCCATTCACTCTCCTCTGTTCTTTCCTGATGGAGCTGGTGCTGCTTGTGTTGACTGCTGGGGCCAGACAGACTGAGGACACTTGCGTTGGCTCTCAGTCTGATCCAGTGCAGGAGGGCAGGAGCAGCCTCTCTGGATTGGCAGCCTCAGGCAGCTTTTGCACAGAGCAGTAGTTCCACTTTCATCTTGTTCATTAACCAGTTGTGAAATTAGTAACTCATTTTCTTCTAGTTATTTCCCTTTGAAGTTCCATAAAAATCTGAACTGCCTCTCAACTGCTGCCTGCACTAAAACAGAGTGAGAGCATGACCTCCACCTGCGTTCTGCCATCTGGGAGGCATCCCAAGGAAGAAAAGCCAGGTCAGCGGCTCTGCAGACAGAGCAGTCAGTGCTGGATAGGACCTGACTCCCCAGCTTCCCTTCCTTCCCATACCACCTCCTTGGGGATGAGGTACTTTGTGAATGGCCTGCTCTTGGGATGCCCTTGGGCTGCCCCCGTCTACCCACCCCGTGGTCTGGGGATGTGGAGGCCAGAGTTTGGAGCCCCAGTGCTTCAAGCAGGAGCTGGAGCCCTGCTGATAGATGGGGCTCATATCCCATTCAAATATGATGCCAGCAGTTTTTCTGTAGTTTGTCTTCCATTGCGGTAGTAAAGTTTTTAATTAGGAAAGCTAATGAGATCGATTAGTCATTAGAAGTGACCTCTGGACGGCGGGCAGAGAGGGCTGCATGTGTGGGCCTGATAACGCAGTGTGGGCATCATTGGCAATAAAGGCGCAAGGGGCTTGATTTGAGTGAAGCGTGCCACGGGGGATACATCATGCGGAGAAAAAAAATTACAACCCTGGGAGTCTGTAATGAAGGGAATTAAACCAACATCCTATCTAAATAACATGATTATCTACACAAAACCCCTCAGCCAGCAAGGAGGAGTAGGCTGCCCCTGCTGTGTCCACAGGGAGGAGGGCTGAGGCTGTTCCTGACTGTCTGCTGGCTTGGCTGGCCTGTAGCCTTGTGGCTTTGGTACCCGCCCACTGGGAGGGGCCAGCATCTCTTTAGCATGTCTTTCTGGATCCCTGTGCACCAAGCACAGTCTTAGGAGCCCTTGCTTCTACTGTCTGTAGTTCAGTCCCCATGCCCATCTGTCCAGCTGTACCCATTGGGTTATTGTCATGAGCACATCCAGGAAAGTTGGGGATGTGAGTGGCCTAGAGGTGTGCTCTGGGGGATGCAGCCCCACTTGGCAGTGGCATGGGCTGCTTCCTTCCCCAGTGTGAGTTCCTGCTCTCTCTCAGACTGTGCCACAGGGGAGGTGTAGGAAGCACCTGGTCCCTGGGACACTGACAAGAAGCTGCCTTCTAAAAGGTAGTCTGCATTGTTCCTTTGTATTTTTTTGGTGTGATCATTGGGCAGTAAATAAGTAAGATGCAGAAGTTAGAAAATTTGAACTGCGCTAGGCAGGGGAAGGTGTTCCTACTGAGGCTCATCAGCAGGCAGGAATGTAGGGAGACTCAAGGTCTCAGGCTCGGTGCTGCTGCCCGGGGCTGTCTGCTCTGAGCCAACAACCCACCTAGGTAGGAACTGTCCCGTGAGCATTGGAGGAAGGGGCCTTCCTGGAGGAGGTAGCGTCTGTGGACTAGGAAGGGAGGGTGGGCTTCCATCTCTGAGGTCAGGGGCAGGTGATTTTAGGCAGAGGGACACTGTGTGTTGGGAAACAGGAGTGGAGTTCAGTTAGGTCTCTGGGCTCCCTGGCCCAAGCGGCAGGAGGGGAATGCAAGCCCCAGCATCACCTGGTCCCTGCTTCTGCCACAAGGGGTGTGTACGGCTCTGGGATCTGCATCCCAGTGGCAGCCGTGGGCAGCCTGGGAGACCAGTGGGATGTGGTCATAGTGGCTGCAGGTTGGTAAGTGAGTGGCCTCAAGAGTCTGGAGCTGTATTCTGGTGGATAACCTGCCCCCCCCCAACCATCAGATGCTGCCCAGCTGGACCAGAGTTGGTAGGAGCCTGGCACAGGGCTTGCAGGTGATGAGGTCAGTCCAGGGTTATTGATAACTTAAGGAGTCTTGTGTTCTCTGGCTCTTAGTTGGAACAAGCTACTATTGATTTTCGTTGGACTCTCTTTGCTTGTAAGACCTTGAAAATTCAATTCAACAAACATTTATTGACACCCACTGTATGCTAGGCTATCCCTTGTATCCCAAGTGTGTTGGGAGGTAGGAGGCAGTGCTCAGAGCTGAAGATTTGCTTATTCTGGTCACTCAAGAGGACCAGGGGATTCCAAACAATGTGACTTCACACTTTGCTTCCTGAGTCCCTGTTTTCTCCTTAGCCCTTCCTGAATCACAGTCCTTGGAGGCTCAGAAGGACAGAGACACATAGGGAGGGGACAGAAAAGGACAGAAATTAAAAGAGGGGGATGTGTTACTAGGGTTTGATGGCAGCTGTCATCCAGACAAGGGGAGCTGTGGTCTCCCCTTGGCAGGCAACTGCTTCCGGTTCCTGTCTTCAATCCTTGGGACCAGAGATGGCCCTTGTACTGAGCACCATCCACCCTGACCCAGGCTGAGCATATGCAGCCTTTACTGCATCCCCTCAAGGGGCTGCATCTGAGAGACCCTATGGGGTGGGCTTTGGGGACTCTCAGGAGGACTTTGACCCTGTGCTCCTGTCCCATCCAACATGTGGGCTGATGGAGGACATAGTAGAGGTTAGGGACATCTGAGGGAGGGGATCTTGCCAACATATGAACAGGGAGGGGTAATGGTGTTTCTTGCTGTGCAGGTAGAGGCGTGGTGGTAGGGTCCTGTTGCTGAGGCCTAACGGCCAAGCTGTTGTTTAGGAGGCCAGGCTATGAGAGGTCTGTTGTGCAGACGTCTGGGTGAAGAGAAACTATTCCAGCTGCTGGTCCTGTGAGTGTACAGTATTGAGAGCCTAGGGGGCAGGCAAGAATCTCCAGGGCAGGGGGAAGCTATGTATAGATTAGAAGGGAGCAGATGCCTCCTGGATGGGTTAGAGGGGACTAGGCACGAGAGGTGGCCATGTTAGCTTTAATTATCTGGGCAGTTAGAGCTGTACATTATGAAAGTCAGGCAATTAGACATGTTCCTTGAAGCTATGGAGAAATTGCTGGTTATCAAGTGGAAGGGAACTCAGGCAGAGCAGATCCCTGCTAATTGCATGAAACATTCAGCAAGCAAAAAAAGCCATTGTGGATATGATCCCACAGAATGTTATGAAAACAGTGGTTAAGTACATAAATCTGTCTGGCACAGGAGTGGGATGGTACCCAGAGAAGAGGTGAGCTCTCGGTGTCCCTCCTGTGTATGTATGTGCAGGGGACAGGGCAGGGTCTCTCCCAGCACCAGCCTCCTGGACCAGCCATGGAGTTTGAAGTCTGAGGGTTCCTGGTGTGGGTGTTTGCCTGTGAAGTCTCCCAGTCAGCCAGGGTGTGGCTTGCTGAACTTCTTGTTTTCTCTGAGGGAAGTCATTCAGCATCCCTATTTGGCCTGTCAGGCAACCATGAGGATGTATAGGGCCTGTGCCCTGCTGTCCTGACAGCTATACCAGCCAGCTACAGGGCTCTTGGGTGCCAGGCTCTGGGCTGTGTGTGTGTGTGTGTGTGTGTGTGTGTGTGTGTGTGTGTGTGTGCTGAATGGGATGGGCTCAGATGGGAGATGATTGTGTGTGTGTGTGTGTGTGTGCTGAATGGGATGGGCTCAGATGGAAGATGATAGGGAGGCCAGCTTTGAGGGCAGCCTCACGAGCCCTGCCCTGGCTGGGCTCTCTGACCCCTGGATATGCCCTGGGTTTTCTCTACAGTGTCCAACGTGCACACTCTTCGGACTCCACCTACCAGCAAAGTGATCAAGACCCGCTACCGCATTGTCAAGAAGACTCCAGCTTCTCCTGTCTGCACCCCACCCTTTTCCCTGTCTCTGCCCTCCTGGCGGGCCCGACGGCTCTCACTATCCAGGTAGGAAGACCTTGTCCTGCTCCTGAGGTCCTGGGCACCAGGCTTTCTGGGTGTTGTGGGCTGCAAGTTGGGGCTTTAGGAATCAATCTTGTCCCAAGGAACTGTGTGGTATCCAGCATGTTAGCTGGCAAACCACCTAATTATTGTTTATTTAGCAGTTTGTACACTAGATATACAGTCAGCCTGCACGTGTACACATAGACACTTAGGCCTGTATGCACTTGCATGTACATGCACACCCTCTGATGTTGTTAGCAAGCCTGTTAGCTGGTAGGACCTCATGTACTGCAGAAGCAGCACTACCTATACATTTGGGGCCCCCATGATGAGTTGCCCCTGGGCATCTGTTGGAGAGAAACTTCTCAGCAGGCTTCCTGGAAGCCACCAATACATGCTCTGTCAGGGTAGTAACTTGGGGCTCTTCTTTACCCAGTCTGGGCCACTTCTTTCAGTTCTGCCCCCATTGTGTGCTGGCCTTTTAGTAGCTGTTGCGCCTGAGAACAGTGGGGAGGGGACACACCATCCAAGGAGTGTTCTGTGCCTGCTTTCCTGGGGCCTCCTTTTGGAGAGGCCCTGGCACACACTGATGGAGGTGGTCCAAACTCTGGGTCCCAGGAAACTGGGCCCTAGGGTCCCTTCCTTTACCCACATCTAGGTCTGGGGAGGGGTGGCTGCTCTGTGGGCAGGTGAGAAGTGGGCATTGGCAGATCCTGGCCCTAGGGGAGCCACGAGGCTCAGAGATCACACAGTGAGCCTACCAGGCCATGTGGCACATCAGGGGCCTGTGACCTGTGTATGGTAGCTGCCTGGTCATTGCTTCTGCTGCTGCCCAGACAATTGCAGGTCTAAGGTAGCTCCAGGGGTTCTGTCAGGCTCTGTGGACAGAGCGCAGCCTGGCTCTGGGGTCCGTGGCAGGTGAGCCCACCCAACTCATCTGTCCAAGGCCTACCACCTCTTCTTCCACCTCAGGCCATGCTAGGGTTGGCCCTGTTGCTGACTATTCTAGAGGCAATAGCTGGAAGTATATTTTAAATTAATTTTATTGCACTTTTTGTAATATTTTTGTTTTAAATAGATTTATAAGCATCTTGGGGGCTATTTCTACAAATTTATGAAGATAATTTTTACTCTCTCGATAAGGTTAAATTTACACCTGCTATTTCCATATTAATTCACATTGCTAAGTGGATCTAATTTTCTTCCGTTCCTCTATGTGGTGAGCATGGCCTTTCCTAATGCAATTTCCCCTTCACTAAATCACTGTGATCGGGAGTCATGATCGAGCTAAATTAACTTAAATTAATTTACTTAATAAGAGCCCCAGATCATCATGAATGAGGTTCAGATTTATTGATTCTCTGCTCCTAAGAACCTCCCCCTCCTGTAGTCGGCATTTGGCCTGATGTCCCTCCTTCTCTCAGAGTCTGGCTGGGGGCCTGAGGTGGGCCTGGGGGACCTAGTGTGCCTCCCCTCCAGCCCCTGAGGGCGAGAAGAGCCCAGGTTTGGGACCCTCCACACTCACCCAGGAGGGCTAAAGGAGTCAGTGCCCAGGTCCTAGTGAGCCAAGAGAGTTCTAGAAGAGACAGGTGGCCGGTGTAGCCCTGAGGACTGAATGCTGAAGAGGTCCAGGCCACCATGCACTGTCAGCCAGTGTGTCACAGGGCCTTGTGTGCTGTCCATGAGGCAGGAAGCAGCTAATTCACCCAGACTATTTTCTCCTTGTCCTGCAAGAATGGTGCCTGTTGTGGTTCCACCATGAGTGTGGGTAGGCAAGAGGCAAACAGGGTGCTGCTCTTAGGCAACTCAAGTCTCGTAGCCATAGGAGAGTCCTAATTCAGTCCATGTCCAGTGCCCTGGCTATGCTGTTAGCTTCAGTGCCTCCCTATGCATAGAGCCATAGAGGGGCTGACCCAAGATGGACTTGGTAACTGAGGGTATGTGGGAGGCCCTGTCCTTTTCTCTGAATGTCTTATCTGTCTCACCCTGGTCTTGTCCAAACCCTTGCCGGGCACCTGGGATCTTTGGGGGCACGACCCCTGGGCTTGGGATTAGGGAGGGAACTGAGCAGAGGGGCATAGGTCTCAGGAGGCCCTGTGAATAATGGCAGTTGCAGTGGCCTGGGCCTCCCTTGCCCAAGGTTACTATTGCACTGCTGAGCAGAGTGGCTGCCTGCTGAGCAGAGCGGCCACCTGCCAGCTGTCCAGCCTGCTGTTGGTTGCATTCACCTGGGCCTGGCTTGTCGAGGCAGCAAAAAAGCCCTATCTCCGGGGTGGCAGCCTAGCTGGTGCCTGCCTCTCTGCTGCCCTTGCTCCATCAGAGCCAGAGGCCACCTGCATGTCATTGGCAGACTTTCCTCAGTGTGGCCTCAACCCCACTGCTGGCCTCTTCCCTCTCTCAACCCCACTGCTGGCCCCTTTCCTCTCTCTCGCAGTGGGAGGGGTTGGGCTGGACACAGGCTACCACAGTCTAAGGGCTGCCATAATGTTGAGAAAGTGGGGCCTCCCACCAGACTCCTTGGTTCCCCAGCTCTGTCCCCTACTACAAATGGAAGGATGCCCCTCTAGGGCTCAGTAGGCATCCTGGAAGCCTCAGTGGGCAGATTTGGAGGCTGGTAGACTTGTGAGAGGTGTGGCAGGGTGCTACGTGCTACTAGGGGTATGGGGCAGATCTTGCTCACCCTATGTGGACACTCACTGTGGTTGGAAGTTGGGTCACTACAGAGAGCAGGGGGAGGCTGCCCTCCAATGGGATAAGTGACCTGGGAGCTGCCTTTTCCATTCAGTGCCTCAGTTTCCTGATCTGTCCTTGAAACAGTCTATTCTCTGTAAGGTGGCAGAGAGAGGAGAATAAGGTGGTAAACACAAAAGCCATGGATACCTGAGTGTCAGGAAGACTCTTGGAGTCCAGGCTGGGCCTAAAGGCCCTAAGGCTGCTGCCTGGAGAGCAGCCAGTTGGCCAAATCCTAAGCAGGGCTTGTTGGCATGCTGTGTTCAGCACAGCTCCCCCAGTGGCCAAGTGGCCTTGGCATGTCCCTGCCTTCCTTGGAGAAGGCTACCATACCAGGCTTGAGTCTGGTGAGGAGCCTAGAATCATGGAAACTGAACAGAGGACAGAGAAAGACTGTAGTGCAGTCTTTGTGAGGGTGGGCAGGTCCCTTGGAGCTCCTCTCTTGCCACTGTGGCCGCCTTCCTTGTTCTCTCCTAGGCTCCTGTTTGCTCCTGTCCCTTCCTGTCATTCCCTGCTGCATGGCAAGATTCATATCCTGGCCCTGCACGTGGCCATCCCTGCAGAGCCCTCAGATCCCCTCTGTAGCCCCTCAGTGCTCTGCTAGGGAGACAGGAGGGCCTTGGCAGCCTGGGCTGTTAGGGCTGCTTCTGTTTGGGGGAGAAGGCACAGGGTGATTGTCCTGTTCTCCTTCTGGGAAGTGCCTTAATATTCTCTTTCCCAGAGCCCACAGGCAGCACCGGCACTTGAGACTGATAGTGAGACCGCTGCTGTTGGTCGCCATCCCTAGGTGTGCTTTTCTGCCCCATGAGATGATTTTACTCTCAGACTGGGGTGGGAGATGGGCATTTCTTTGCTGGCAGTGGTGTTCTTAGGCTGGACATGGAGGGACAGGGATGCAGGGGGTCAGCTGGAAGCCAGCTGGTGGTCAGGTTCTCTTGGCTGGTCAGTGCTTGTCCCTGTTCAGACAGAAGACCAGGAGTCTACTGAGCAGAGCCCTTGGGTCTTTGAGTGCTGCTGGCCAGAGTCTCTGAGGATGGGTGTGCCAGCCAGGTCACAGCAGACAAGGTTACTTGCTGCCCTGGGCAGGTGAGTGCATACAGGCCAGGATCAGTAAAACAGAGGGTGAAGGGACTGCAGCCCATTCTGGGGCAGGATTTTGCCTTGAGGGCCAGCATATATGGTGCCATGTCCACTCTGGCTCTGGGATGGCTTGGGTGCTGGGCAGTGGCTAACAGGGCCATGCTAGGTGTGTGCTGCCCATTTCTGGGTGGTTACTCCCCCGCATGTGTTGCCTGTTCTGTGCTTGGGGAAGTGGACAGGATGGGCCCCCCGGAGTCAGTGCACAGGCTGCTTTGTACTCCTTCTACCCTCTGATGGCTGCACACACTGATGACCCCAGGGAAGCCAGCCAGAACCAGTATGTAGCCTGTGTTCCAGGGTGCAGGAGCAGAAGGTCATCAGAGGGTCCTGGGGGGAGCCTCTGCCCTGGGCCAAGGCTCACACCAAGCAAGGAGTTAATTTTTTGTTGTTCTAAGATTTGTAGATTTGCCTATGCCCTCTCCAACTCCCAGCAAGTTCATTAATCTGAACTGAAGCTGAAATGTGACTTATATCCCTAAACTGCCTGTCACTTTTTTTCTCTCTCCAAATTCATTTGACATGAAAGTGCGAAATAAACAGAAGCTGCTGTGCTTAAGCAGATGAATCAGGAGGCTTTTCCATCCCAACTACAAATGGTCCTGTCACAGGGCTGCCGCTTGCTGGGCTGCCTTATTTTATTTTATTTTATTTTATTTTGTGTCTGTGTGGTAAATCTTAAGTAATCTCTGTGCAGTTTGATGAGGTTTAGGCCGAGATTTTGAAAGGTTCCAAAACGCTTCTCCAAAGTGACGTCTCATTAAAGAGGATTCAGCCTGGGATGGGAGGCATCCCCACGGCAGTAGTCCTGGTTCCTGTGCTTCTTCCCTCCACATATCTCCTTAATGAGCAGGTGCCAGCCACCACCGTGCTCTGCCTCCTGCCCAATCTCTGGTGTGGGGACTGTCTTATTCGGTGGGGTTACCATAATAAAGTGCCACTAACCTTTACCTCTCATGGTTCTGGAGACCAGAAGTCTCAAATCAGGGTGCCAGCTGGGGGTTTAGCTCAGTGGTTAAAGTTCTTGCCTCAAGTACAAGGCCCTGAGTTTAATCTCCAGCACCAAAAATACCCCCAAGGCCCCCCCCCCCCCCGGCACGCCAAGAAAACCAACAAAGTCAAATCAGGGTGCCAACAGATTCCATGTCTGGTGAGGGCCTGTTTCTAGTTTACTGGGGGTACATCTCACTGTTGTTTTTCAGGCAAGGAGAGAGAGGGAGAGGAAAGGTAAGGAGGGAGGGGGAAGGAGAAGAAGGGAGCATTGGAAAGGGAGAAGAAAAGGGAAGGTGGGAGGGAGGGAGGGAGAGGGATGTGTCATCTGCCTTCTGCTCTCTGGAGTCTCCTACAAAGCTGCTAATCCCATCCTGAGGGCCCCCCTTCAGGACCTGTTTAACCCTAATAATCTTCCAAAAGCTCCACCACTGAATTGCATCACCTTGTGACTGGGGCTGTGGTAGAGATTTTGAGGGGTAAAAACATTCAGTGCATGTCAGGGTGTGTTCTTCTGAGGCCAGCTGGAGCTGGGATTTCCACTATCTCCTGACAAGCCTGGAGGGTGTGGTGGTGAGAGGTGCTTGGAGGTGCTTCCCTCTGGGAAGGTTAGTGTTCTCTTTTCTCCAGGGTTGCTTCCACCATAGCCCATGCTAGGGCCTGTGTTGCTTTGGAAAGGCATGGCTCATGCATCCTTGACACACACACACAGTTGTGCAGAGGCCCTACTTCGTGCAGCCCAGGCTGGGACCCTGTTAGGGGTAGCAGGAGATGGTCCTAGACACCAAGGGGATGTGGGTGTGCTTGGTTAGGGACCCATCGGGACCTGGGCAACAGGTCTTCCAGCAGCGGTGACAGTCAGGTAGCACATGGTCAAATGAGGCAGGTGATTTCATGGATGGCTACTGCTGAGACACAGTGAGACCCTGAGACCTCCTGAGGATGGAAAGATCAGGAGGGCTCACAGGCAGCCCCTCTGGAGGTAGGGCCCTGCGTGGTGGGAGCAAGGATCTTCCCATGACCCTGGAAAAGGCTGGAATGTCTGCTGAGTGGACAGAGATCAGGAGATAAGTATGGAAGGGGGACACACAGCCCTGATCCTGGGGTGTGCATGAACATCAGGACCCAGGCTATGCTCCTGCCCCAGTGAGAGCCGCCTGTGGTGGCAGCATTGCAGTGGGCACTTCTCAGAGACACTGGGGCTGTGATATTGTGCGCAGGTCCAAGGAACATTTACTCTTTCTCTCAGACATCAGGGCCTTTGCCCAGAAGGCCAGAGTGAGTGTGTATCAGAGCCCTGCCATTGCCTGTGCTGGCTTTCTCTAGCCTGCAAATCCCTGTTTGGTAGCTTGTGATGGCACTACTTGTGAGTAGCTCAAACCCAAAGGAATCCCAGACCAAGGACAGTGCTGCATGTCTGTGAAAATGCTTGATAATAATGGGTGGCACATGTCTGGAATCTGAGCACTCTGAGAGGCTAGGGCAGGAGGATCACAAATTTGAGCCCAGCATGGGTAACTTAGTAACCTAGTGATACCCTGTCAGAAAAGTTTTTTTTAAAAATAGAGGTGGGATGTAGCTTAGTACAGAGGCCCTGGGTTCAATCTTTGGTACTGCCTTCCTTGTTTTGTTTTTTTTTTTTTTGTGCTGGGAATTGAACTCAGGATCTTGCATTTGCTAGGCAAGTGCTCTACCACTGAGCTAAATCTCCAGCCCAGTCTTTGGTCCTGGAAGAAAAAACAAACAAAACTATGGTATTGGCATTTCTTGTTTGGGTTAATAGAATAGCAGAGTTTTGAACTGATTTTATTAAAAACAAGAGTGTCCATCTGGAGTGTGAGGGGAGCCTTTCCCCTGTCTTCGTGTTGAGCACTGGTATTGGTGCTACCCAGGATAGGTTCAGTCTCTAGGGCCCAGGGAGCTGCAATACGGAAAGCACTGCTGTGGAGGCAGTCAGACTGTCTTGCTCTCCTATGATAGGAGGGGTGGCCTGGCCTGGGTCTCTGGCCTGCCCAGAGTGGTTGCTCTGCTGTGCAGGGCTTTCCTGGCTGGACTTGACTGGGCCTATGTGGGATCATGGGTGTGTGCCTCTGTGTCATTGCCTGATTCCCTGAATGACACCTGCTTTCCAGTGCCTCTGGGAGGCTACTCTTGGCTGTTCTCTGCTGTGTGGCACAGCACCTAGAAAAACCAAGTCATGAGCATGGTGAGTCAGGCATAGAAAACTAAGCTGTCCTACAGTCCTGAGGGGTCCCCTGGGAATGGGCCTGGCCATGAAGCTTCCTGGGAAGCAGAATAGGCAGGATTGCTGGTGCCTCCTGAAGCAGAGGCCGAGGCTGGCACAGCGCCACTGCCTTTTTACTCCCTGTGCATCCCAACTCCATTTCTCCCTTTCTATCCAGTAAAAAAATTGTCCTTTGGGATCACCGAGCAGGTTCTGCAGGTGACCTAGGGGCCCTAATTCTGGCTGTGGTGGGACAGAAGGATGGGACCACTGAAGGCACTCAGGGCAGGGCAGAGCTGGGACTGGCTAGCTGCTATCCCAGCTCAGGCCCCTCGGGGGTAGTGCCCACAGTGCCTTTGACCATTAGGCCTTCTCGTCCCTCTGTCCCAGAACCCAGGACACCCAGTTCTCCTTCCGGGCTTCTCTCTGGGCTGGGAGCCTGCTCAGTGGGGTCCCTCAGCATTTGTAGCTTTGGGCTTAGTGGTGGTCCTGTCTGGTGAGGACTCAAGAAGCCCACTTTGTGTGGTATGAGCAGGTCCAGGGTGGTATGCTTTGCCATTTGCACCACAGCACCACCCCCCACATCAGGCATGGTCCCAATTAACCCTGTCCCTGTCCCCCTTATTCTGCACCTGCCACTCTTGCCTGAGTGCCCCTTAGCTCATTTCCTTGCCTGGTCCCCACAATGTGCAGGGGGGTCAGCAGGCCTGGGTAGAACAGAGGGGACCTTCAACCAGGAGGATGGTGCTGCACGTGATGGGAGCAGTGTTTGGGAGTGTGGCTGCCCACTTTGGGTCCTGGGACCCATCAGAGTCTCTGTTGGCCCTCTTTCCTCAGCACTGGGGATGCAAGGTAAGATACCTCATGGGTAGGCATATGCAGAGGCTGTTGCCCTACAGGAGATCTGGGTGCAGTGCACCCCTAAGTACAGGAGTCTCCTGACTCCCCCAAAGCCAGGAGGGCAGGGGTGGTAGTGTCCAGCACTGGGGTTTCTGGGAGAACTGGGCCTCTGATGGCATCATTAAAGAGGGCTAATCATGTGGGTTGGCCCCTCATGTTCTTGTCTGGCTATCGTGGCTGTGGTAGCTCTACTAATAGCCTGGCAGCAGGCCAAGGCTGGTGTCTGACCTTTCTTCAAGATTACTTATCTTGATCCTGGGTCCCAGGTGGTATCCTGGGCAGGCCACAGGTAGGTGACACTTTGCTGCCCAGGGCCCAGGTAGAAGCAGTCTGCTGGCCTGGCCCTGGCCCGGGTAGCTCCTACTTTGCCCCTTTGGTCATTTGCTTGTGTGTTCATTGATTGTCCTTACTGAGGTCCTGCCTGGACGCTGCATTCCCGAGGAAGTCACTGTTCCTAGGCAGAGAGGTACAGCAGGACCTTCCCTTGGGGCCACTCTGCAGCTAAGGCTGCCAGTGTGTGAGAGGTCATGGGCATAGTTGGGGCTGCCATGACAGAAGATACAACATGCCCTGCTCTGGGAGACCCAAGGAGCCTGTGAAGGGCCCAGACAAGTACCAGCACAGATTCAGATGGGTCTTGAAAAGAAGGGACTGGCCTCAGATGACAAGTGTATAGATGACATGCTGAGTAGACCTGGGTGTGGCAGGCCAGCTGTCCTGGTCCAGCTCCTGTTGTGGGACTGCTCCTGTTGATTGGTGGGGATCCAAGAAGACTGGCCAGAATCCTGCTCCCTATTGAACTTTGACCAAGTGTTCTAAATCCAGTGATTTTGTAGCCCTCTTGTTGTGTGGTGGGTCTTAACTGTTACAGTTCCCTTTGCCTTGTGTATGTTTTATTTCTTCACAATGGTGTGGGTCCAAGCTTCTTAGTCTGATTTTAAGCTATAATATGTTGTTATTATTACTTATCTTGATCCTTAGTCCTGTCCTTGCCCCGGGGAAGACCTCAGGCTGGCCCTGGTCCTGCTGTCATTCCTGGGCACTGCCTCACTTTCCATGACACAAGGTGCTTACACCGTACTTCTCCTTCTCTGGCCCAGGAGTCAGCCACTTCTCTGCAGCACCCTGGCCCAATTCTCTACAGTGCACAGTACAGCCCTCTATGGCCACAGGCCACGTGGCAGCAGTGCTATGGTCTGGCCAGGCTTCTGTAAGTCAGAAGGAGGGAGCTGTGTGACTGCCTGTGCTCACATAGGAGATGGCTCCTACATCTGTGTGCTCGATTGCTCCTCAGTCTTTGTGCTCATTAGTACTAGCTGATGCCACAGAAAGTGAGCCTACCAACTAGAGTTCCAGATTTGTTCATGGTTCTTTAGGTAAAATTTATGTTCGATGAGATGCAGAAATCTTGAATATCCAGGTCTGTGAGTCTGGACAAATGCTTGTACCTGTGCACTCCTGTTGCCCGGAGTTAGTCTCTCTTGCCCCTTCTTATCTGTGTCCTCAGCCCTTCAGCAGCCCCCATCCAATATTTTGCACTGTGAGTTTATTTGCTTGCTTCTGGAATGGCACATGTAACTGTCCCTAGCCTTCCTCACCCACTGCTGGGCCTGATTCATGCTCTTGTCCTCATGGGTCTATAGGGCACTTGTTGCCAAAGAGCAGCCCAGTTTATTGCGTACTGTTATCCCTTCTCAGGTGGACATCCAGGCTGTTTCCAGGCTGGGAAACATGTGAACTGCTGAGCACCAGATGCACTGGCCCATTTGTTCTCTTTGGTGTGGAGTTGCTGCCTTGTGGGGAACTTTACATGAAACCACCCGGCCCTGTCCCAAAGCAGTGGGACTCTTTCCCCAGCTTTTTCCTTTGCAGGAGTCCCACTGTGGACGTAGGGGGCTTGTGGCCCTGTAGCTGCTGTCCCTTCTGTGTCTCCCTGCAGTGGCACCCACAACCCCTCCCCCACTCTCAGCCTCTGCTCTGTGTTGAGCAGAGAACTCCGAGCAACCTGCACACCCTCAGGGGTCCTGGTACAGCTCACAGTGCTCTGCTCTCTGCCCATGCCACTGATCTCTAAACCCTGCCACCCTAGTCCTCTGTGGCCTGCTTGGGGGCCTCAGGCTCCTGTTTTGTGTAGGGCAGGGTCCTGTGCTTGCACTTCAAGGGACATTTTCTGGGTCTCTTGTTTCAGCCCATTCACATGTCCCTCCCTAGCATAGTCAGGGACGTAGAGCTGGCTGAACATGTCTCTCCAGGCACCGTCTGTCCCTCATGCCAGGCTGTTCTTTCATTCTGACACTCTGGGACTTGAGAAAAAAGGCAAAGAAACTAAAGCAGGACTCTTGGTGGCAGGAGTGTCCACCGATGGCAGTCTCCTCTGACCTCTGTGGAAGGATCTGGGCAGGTACCAGGCATGGTTAGTCTGCAAGCGGGGATCTTGGGGCCCACCCTGGCTCAGGGAGGGCCCCAGGGGATGACTCCAGAACCCCACCACCTTACCCTGGCCCCCAGATTCCCCACGTGGTGCTCAGGCAGGTCTCCTCTGGCAGGTTTTTTAGAATTTTATTTTATGAGAACAGGCGGTTACGGCTCCCCAAGTGCTGTAAAAGTTAATGTGATGGCCTCCCTGCGCCTGTGCTCATTTTTATAATTTTTTATTTTATGAAACAGGACAGGGAGCTTAGTGACTTATTACTATTCATTTCGTTTCAATGCAGTAAATATTGATTCAGTTGGGGGTTTTCAATTTAAACCACTCGGCGATTATATAAAATATTACTGGCCTCTGAAATTATGCTTACCGATCCCTTTGGCTGCTCATTAAGGAAGGAGTGCAATTTTTAGATCCCTTTGCCTTCATCATTCTAATAAATGGGCTGAGATACGTTTTTGCACGGAAGGTGCCACAGAAGCTGCTAGCAGGGGCTTGACAGCACGGATGCAACTCTTAATTTGGAAGTCATTTCAAAGCGCACCTTGGTTATTTATTTATTTCTGTCTGAGGCAGGCAGGCCTTTCGGCTCAGGCTCTCAGTGGTACTGGGGCTGTGGGGCTGAGTCAGGGTCCTTCCAAGCTGGATGCCTGCTGTGTCTCCCTCTGTGGGCAGCCTGGACCCCAAGCTCTCCCTCAGCCTTTCGGGGAGGGGTTGGAGGGAGAGTCACGCTTGCTGGGGCATCAACTGTCCCTGAGGGATACCCTTATCCTCTAAGACTTAGTCCAGAATAAGGGAGGCAACTTTTTCTTGGAGGTCTCTTGAAATCCAGCCCTGGCTAACCGGTAGGACAGAGCTGGGATGAGTACTAACAGCTTTGGGATTGGGTATGTTTCTTTGCCCAGTCTGTCTTCACCTGGGTGATCAGCTTCTGGCAGGGAGCTCCAGGATGGCCCAGTGGCCAGGACAAGCACATTCCAGACTCATAGTCCTCCAGGAAGGCAGGCCCCCCTGTATTTCCAGACTAGGAGGAGGCTGAGCTGACCTCACCTGCCTCCCAGTGCCACATAGGTGTCTGCAGGGGCACGGCTGAATTTTGTCCTCTGCAGAGGTCACATACACACCCCATGACAGTTGGCTCCCTTCAACATCCTATTTGTGCCACTGCTTCCTCAGTGGGCTGTGGGCTGATGGCATAACTGGAGTGTCTTTAGTGAGATCACCAGAGGGGTACAGAGCAAGAGACAGGCCAGGGACAAGGATTAGCCCGAACAGTGGGGTCAGAGTCTTGGCTGTGGAATGGTCCCATGGGTGGTCCTGTGGGAAGGAGGACAGGGCATGCACAGACCCTACCTGCTCCATCTCAGGTCAGGGCCTGCTCCCTGACCCCACTATGCCTCTGTCCATGGAGCTCTGTAGGTAGGTGGGCTGTCAAGGAGGGCATCTGAGGTGGTGGGGGTAGCAGGCCTGCCAAAGTTAGTTGCCTGCACCTGCTTCTTACAGGACTGTATCTTCTTCTGGCTCCTCCTTTCCTTGTGGCCTCTTTTGTGCTATGTGTCTCCTGGGCCCTAGCTTGGTGCTCTTTGTCCTGCCCATCTGTTCCATGTGCATCTATGTGTTTTCCTTGTTTCTATTCTCTCTGTCCCTGCTTCTGTTCTGCAGATGTGTTGTTGCTCTGTAGCAGGCCCTCCATGCCCTTGTTCCTTGCCTGGCGGGCTCTCTGGTACACTCTCTCCCTGTGTGTCGTACCGCACTGTGGTGCTATGGCCTGTGCACAGGTGGAAGGAAATGTTCTTGGGTGCATACTTCCAGGCAGGAGGAAGCCAAGGGCTGTCCAGCAGAGGAACAGATGCCCTCCATGCCATCTTTGGCCTCCCTGTGTGCCCCTTTGAGTGCAGAAACCCACAGGGACATGCCTCACAGGGAGTTTGATGACAGAGCGGGAGGTTGTCCTGTCAGGAGGTCCTGCTAAGTTTCTCCCATGGAATCCTTGGAAAATTGCCCTCAGCCTGGGGGAGTCTACATGCCAGGCCCTTAGCACCACCTGGCCAGCAGCTGGCTTGTGTGTGACTGCAGTTGTTGCTAAGAGCCCCATGTGTGTAGAGGGGTGGCTGGTCCTGAAAACACAGAGCAGAAGATACTGGAGACACCACCCTTATGGTAAAAGATATAACATCTTGTCACTCAGCACTACTTCAGTGCCTTACACCATTAAATACCATTTTAAAAACCACTTTTACCCTGGTTTTAGAGGCAGTAGTAAAGTATTATTCAAATAATCAATATCACACCTAACTCCTTGCATATATCAACCCTACAGCTGATCTTACCCCAAACTTTTTTACTGGCTGGTGGGTAGGACAACCTCGTGCCAGGGCCCAGGGAGCACAGCACTGCTAGGGACAGGGCTCATGATAGCTTCAGTGTTGCCCAGGATCACAACCAAAAGGTTATGTGCCCATTGTTCATTCAGGGCCCAGGTGGGCTTGCCCTGGGCCCCACTGTACCTTCCTAGGTAGTGGGGTGCCCAGGGCTGGTGATTTGGGTGATGATGGTGCTATGAAGGAGGGAACAAGCTCCTATGGGGCGCTGAAGCACTCCTACGGGCACTGGATCTTCAGGGAGTGGGGGCGGGGTCTTTCTCTTGGCCTGTCCCTCCCCACTGTCCTCTGTACCTTCTGCCTGCTCTTGTCTCCCTTGTATTGCTCTGTGAGTTTTTGGAGATGAGACTTTAGGACCCTGTCTCCTCCCCAGCCCACAGGATACAGCCCCTTGGTGATGGTGAATAGTCTCTTCTCACACCTGCAGGGGCCTCTTGCCCCCAGCTCTGGAAGCTTCTGCCTTCCACATCATGTTTCCCTGAACCCTGTGCCTACCAAGGCTGTTGGAGGTCTCCAACTCATGTGTACCTGGGGCTAGCTGAGGAATCTGGGAGTCTTAGTTTCATTGGAAATGTTGTGTGGATTGGGGCTGCAGTGTAAGGGGTTTCTGTATGTCAGGGACGGACCCAGGGACCCAGCAGCAGCGAGCAGGGGGCCCTAACTCCTGCTGAGCCACTGCTGGCCAAGCCTGTTGTTTGGCTGGTATCCCCAAGTCAGCAGGGTGCCTGTGGATACCCGCCCACTCTCCAGAGAGGACAGCCCCTGGTGTAATTTGTGGTGGGATGTCTGTTAAGATTGCGTCCACTTCCCAAGTCAGCACTTAATTGGCAAGGCGCTTGATTTAACAGCGTGGGAGCCTCCACCGGAAAAATGGCTTGAGTAAATCACCGCCTGACGCCAGAAAATAGATATAATCTCAGCATTAACTACATTAATAGTAGCAGGAGCCGAATTAAGAAAGCCATAAAGCATAGGCGAGGACCATAAATTATGGCCTGCTCCTCCTCTCCACACTTGTATTGGTGAGGGTGGGCCTGGGTGGGGCAGGAACTCCATCAGTACGGGTCTACCTTGAGCTTGGTCCAGGAGCTGGAGGGATGCCCAGGCCTGCAGGGCCTCACTCCCCTGCAGGGGCAGCAGTTGGGAGGCCAGGTAGCATGCGGCTCAGGTGTCTGAGCTGCAGGGGAGGTTGGCTGTGTGGCCCAGCCCTTCCCTCCTTGCTCCTGTTTGCCCTGGGCCTGACTGAGCAGCCTCTGCCCAGTGCTGCTGGCAGGTGCTAGAATGGCCCCTGCATGTTATTAAGGGGAGTGGGGGAGCAGAACTATATTCCCCCCACTCATTCCAGACCCAGTGTCACTCTTCTCTGTTGTCTGCACTGAGAACCTGTCAGAGGAGGAACACCTGGTGTTTGCTTGCTGGGCAGCTACAACTCGACCAGTGCTGGGCTCCATAGCAGGTCTGACTTTGAGACTGCTGCCCTTATTATCCCTGTGGTCTACCCCAGGGAGACCCATTCATCAGGATGACACTGGTTCATACCAGGGCAGTCTGGGTACTGACTGGGCCACTGCACAGACCCAGTGGTCAAGGAGAGCTAGGCTGGGCATACCCTGCAGGTAGCTGGCTAGCTTCAGTGCCTACCCTATCTGTGTCAGCTGCTCTTGCCAGACACTTGAACACCTGAATAGAGGCAGGTGTGGTCGGGCTTTGTTTTAGTTTAGTTCATAGTCTTTGTCAGGCTCAGCCTGGTTACAGTTACTGTTCATTTGTGTCTGACTTGTTTGTTTCTCACAGATTGGTGGGACCCTTACAGTCTTCAGAGTATTACTTTTCGTGTTTTTCCTCAGCTTCACTTTTGCCTTTTAGTGTATGAGGATTTATAGCAGAAGCTTTTACTTTTCTGGGCACTGAAGTCTGTCAG
This sequence comes from Hystrix cristata, assembly GCA_004026905.1. Taxonomy (NCBI): domain Eukaryota; kingdom Metazoa; phylum Chordata; class Mammalia; order Rodentia; family Hystricidae; genus Hystrix; species Hystrix cristata. The sequence goes on along the minus strand of PVJO010000289.1, from coordinate 112,947 downwards.
CCCCTCAGATTTCACCCATTCATTTACTCCAAACAGCCCTCCCTGCACCAAGACTATCCACTGCAAAAGCCCTCGTGGTCCTCCTGGCCTGTTTCCCTGAAGGCACCTGCCTCTAGTCTCTGAAGGAGAACCGCAGTTTCTGTAGCATTCAGTTTCTTTATTTACTGCTTGCTAGGGACTGGATCGTGTTCCACCAAGTTCTACAAGTTAAAGCCCTACCCTAACCTATCCCAGTGGATTTGGATGTGAGGTCTTTAAGGAGTGGATAGGGTTAAATAAGGTCATACACGTTTAGCCCTAATCTGCTTTGACCAGAACTCTTATAAGAAGTGGAAGAGACAAGGGGCACATATGAGAAAAGGCCCCATAGGAAGAGCCAGAAGGCACTGTGTCGGTAGGCCAGGAAGAGAGGCCTTACTAGAAACCAAGCCACCAACACCTTGGCTCAGAACTCTTAGCCTCATGAGGAAACATGTTCTGGTGTTGAGGCTTCACGGTCTGTGGTGTTCCAGTGGAGCAGATCCAGCTGGCTGGCACACCTTGGATCCCCAGGCCATCCACAGTACCCTGTGTGGCAGTGGCTCCTTCTTTCTCCCAGCCATCCCTGTCCATGGTATGGCTGTACCATAGCTTGTCCATTTTGGTGGCTATGCACAAAGCTGCTCTCAGACTTGTGGGGCATGTCTCTGGGTGTTGAAGGACTCTCGTTTCTGTGGAGTTGCTGCCTAGAGAGGGGGATGGGCACTGAACTGTAGTAGATGAGGTCAACCCATTTCCCATAGTGGCTACCTAAGCCTGCAGCCAGCGGCAGAGTAACATATTGCCATTGTCCCGTCATTCCAACCAGTTCTTCCTGGGCCATCTTTCTTGTTGGACCATGCTGGTAGGTGTGGTGGCATCTTACCGAGGTCTTAGTTTGCGTGTCGTGCTGGGTAAATTATGTGGACTGTCCTTTCCTACATTTATTGCTCTATGCTGTACTCTTTTGTGGAGGGCCTCTTCAGGTCTTTTCCTTGTTTTTGCCTTTTTATTGATTCTTTGGAGCTTTTTATATATTATAGTGTCTTAGTTACTTTTCTTGTTGCTAGGACAAAATACCCAACATCCAAAGTTAATAAAGGAAAGCTTTATTTAGTTCATGGTTTGTAGAGGTTTTGGTTTGTAGAGGTTTCAGTTCGTAATTGGCTGGCTCCAAGGCAGGGTGGCATGGCAGAAGGGGCATCACAGAGGAGAAGCAGTTCATGGCAGGCAGAAGACAGCAAAAGCAAGCAAGTACAAAACTTGCTGTTGTCTAAGTAACTAGAGCAAGCCTCTTTTTATCCCTTATAATTGTATCCAGGCTACCTGCCTTTAGGGCAGATAGCACTCACACCCTTAATCATAGTACCCATAATCCTATCATTGCACCATGCATCAGTCACACAGACTAGATTCAGCCACCTCTGAAAAAGCCCCACCTGTGACCACATGAGGCTTTGGGGAGACATCTGATCACAAGCCATAACATACAGGTATATTCCTCACTTGCGTTCTAGGACTTGCTGGTTTGCTTGCTCACTTGCTCGCTCGCGCTCCCTCTCCTTCTTCCTTTCTCTCTCTCTCTCTCTGCCCCCCACCTAGGGATTGAACCCAGAGTCTTGCACATGCCAGAGCATCTTTTCTTTTAAGAGTAGTAATTTCTTTCTATCCTGTTTAAGAAACATTTGCCTACCCAAGGTCATGTTTTCTTCCAGAAGCTTAGACTGTTCACATACAACCCTGTGATCCTTCTTAACTTTTGCTTGTGACTAGAGATGGGGGTGGATCAAGGTTCTTTTTTTTCTCTAAGGAGGTAAGTTTATTGAAATGAGCAACCTTGAACCCCTCAAGTACAGGGTTATCAGCTGTCACCCAGGTGACTGGACGCTGGGGCTGTCTCTGGCTTCCCCATCCTTACTGTGGGCCCTTTGTCTTCTTAGTTGTTCCTGAATGTTTGTGCTTCTAAGTGAGCTTCAGGAACACTGGGTCGTGTTTTCAGCCTTCCTACTAGCAATCCTTCAATGAACAAAGCTGGACTTTATTCTGCTTACCATTTCACCCGCCCTGTACAAGGTCCTGGAGGACCCAGCCTTACCACACTGCCTCCTATTCTCAGTGCAGCAGGAGCAACACTCTGTGTTCCACATGTGACTGGACATCTGCTATGGCCTTTGTGGAAGTTCTTATGCCTTTGGTTGTGTGTTCCACCTGGTTTTGCTGTTGTCTTAAAAGGCTATTGATGTACATGTGTCTTTACGTCATAATCAGCTGCGTGTTCATCCTGCTAAATCTAACAAACTCTTGTTGAGCCTTGTGGGGCATTTCCTGATGTTTATGTGGACCACCTGTTTTGGTGAAGCTTCCTGGCTGCATAAGTCTTGCCCAGGTCACCACCTCCCAGGGGAGCTGGCTAGATTCCTTGCATCATCTTAGATTGAGCTGTCCCATGGGCTAGGGAGGAGTGTCAGTGTGGGTCTCCTTAGACAGCAGTGTTCCTCTGCTACCCAAAGGCCCAACCCTGCCCCTTGCAAGCCAGCGTGGGCCAAGTGTGTTCTGGTCCAGCAACTGGAAATCCTGGGTGGCACCAGGTGCAGAAGATCTAGGGCACTGCCTCGGGCGTACACCAGCCCAGCCCACCAAGGGTAACTGCACTGACTGCCAGGCCCCAGCCCCTCTGCCCATCAAGCTGAACTCTGCGCTCTAGAGTGGGGCCATTAAGACCCAATAATACCTGTTTTTTTGCAGCTGACATACAGAACACCAATAGCTTGAGCTGAAATGGATTTTTAAAAGTGTCATTTTATGGAGAATTTTACTTTCCATCTTGTTGTTTATTAGGCTCTTAAAGGGAAAGCTTGTAATGCATCCATTGATCGAAATACCAATTGAATAGATGTGAGCACATAAAATACATAAAATAGTCCCAGCCCCTCATAATGGAACAGCACATTTGTAGGCAGTGCAATTAGTATCACCCACCACCATAACTGCCTAGGCTGGTTAGGGGTGCTCCTGATCACTGTTATTCGATACCAGGGAGATATGGAAGGACAGGTTCCCTTGAGAAGAAAAAGTGGCCTGACCAAGTCCTTAGGTGATCAGCAGAGCCCTGTCAGGCCATCCTCTGCCCCTGGTCAGTCTGGGAGCCCTGGGGAGCTAGCTTGATCCTATCTCCATTCTAGCACAGCTACCGACCAGCACCTTCTTCCACCCACCTTGCCTGCCTGGGGCCAGGGCTTAGCCTGCTCTCCCCATGCAATGCTGTATACCTGGTCAGCCCCTCTCTATCTTCCATCCTCACCCTCTTTGTGATCTCTGCCTGGGGAGGCTGTTGTCGCCTGTGTATCCATGATGCGTGGAGGTTTACTGAGCTGACAGCTAGCCCCTGCACCTGGGCTGCAGGGTAGGTAGTGTGGTGCAGGGGACCACAACTGGACACTTGACAGCCATCAGTCATGGTACTGTGGCCAAAGAGCGGCAGTTCTTGCCTTAGGGCTCGTGAGTGGTTCCAAGCCGGCACTGTCCCTGAGGCTCTGTGTGTAGGGGCCTGGAGGCCTGAGCTTGAGGGAGCCAGTTATGTGGGTAGACTAGGGTCCTTCAAGATCAGGAGGCTAAAGCCTTCATGAGGCTTGTGTGTCCACCAGGTTGTTAAGTTACAGCCTCAGTGATCCAGGGGCAGGTCTGGGTCCCTAGGTTCCAGAGGCAAGATGACTGCTTAGTTACCCCTGTATGCCTGTGCTGTGCCTGACCCCTCTCCTGAAAGACCTCCATTCCAGAACCTAGGACATCATGGACTGCTGGAGGTGACATGGCTTGGTTTGTCAAGGTGAGAGGCCTATCCAGGCAGGTGGAGAAGCCTCTGATGGGGTTGGCACAGCGTAGCCAGAGGGAAGTTGTGAGCTGATCTGTATGCTTGCGTACACATGCGCGGCGCGCGCGCACACACACACACACGCACACGCACATGCATACTTGCCCTCCTGAGCCAAGCAGCCCCCCCCCGGGGGGGGGCAGTGTTTCCGGTGGAAAGCCCCGCTAAGCAGTTTAGTGCCTGTCACGGCGGCTCTGCCTGACCTACTTGGGGATTCGCAGTGCGAGCTGCCTCTTCTGCTGACTGCGCACTCCCGTTCGCTTAGCTCCAAGCTTCAAAAACCATGCTCTATTTCCTGAAAAATGCTTCTCTGGTCATTTTCTCTCCTCCCCAGTCGGCCTGCCCATCTCCTTCTTGGCCACCCCAGCTAGGGTAGTCTGGCCTGGCTGCAGCTGGATCCACAGCACACACTGCCCCATGCTTAGCCAGACATTTTGGGATCCCTACCCTGTTCCTGAGGGTCTGAGTTCATAGTCTCGGTCCCTGTGGTCCCTGTGCACCCTGCCTCCCTCCCTAGCCCTACTCCTCCCTTTTCTTTGAGACAAGGTCTTGCTATGTAGTCCAGGCTGGCCTGAAACTATGTAGCTCAGCTGGCATACAACCCTTGATCCTCCTGCTTTAGCCTCTCAGGTGCTGGGCTTACAGGCATGTACTGCCCCACGGCACCCTTGGCGTCTGCCCATGCTGTCCTGCTGTGTTCCTCACTGTTCTAGCTCACTGTCTACTCTGCTGAGTGAGATTGCAATTGCCAGGTTCAGTGGTATCTTTCAACGAACACCACCTGAGGTCAGCTAGGTGCAGCTCCTTTGAGGACAAGTCTGGGTCTATAGTGCAGGCCCAGAGGCAGGGACTAGGGACTGAACAAGTCTGGTACAGAGGGACAGAGACAGCTCACCCAGCACCCAGTGCACAGAAGGGAGGACATTACAGAGAAAAGGACCATGGTCCTCACCCCACTGACCCACCTCGTCTCATCTCCCACTGCCCCTATCTGTAACCTACCAGGTCTTCCCCTGCCTCCCACCCCTCCCAAGAGGTCCTGGGAGCACCAGGGCAGCAGCCCAAGGCCCTTCCGAGCAGTGTACCTAGCAGCCATGGCCCTCTTCTCTGGGACCCCTGTGATGCCTAGGCCAGGAGTATCCCATCCTGGTCTGGGATAGGGTAAGGGGTCCCTGATGACATGACACCTGAACTTGGGCTCAGACATACTCAGGGTGCCAGGCAGAGGGACAGGTATGCACAAACCCAGCACCAGGAAGGGACACAATGCTTTCCAGGATCTCAAACTTCCCAGATGAGCTCACAGGGTCTTGTGACAAGGTCATCATAAGACCAAGGGGGTTTCCTGCAGGGTTTGGGAAGATATGATCAAATGTGCAGTTCCAGACTCATGGTTGGGGCAGGGTGGTTGAAGGGACCCCTGTTTGTACATTAGAGAGATCAGGTTGGTCCCCAGATATCAGCAGAGGCCAGTGGTGGTGTGACCTGGAGTAAGACATTAAGGTGTCTGTGTGAGGGGCCCTCAGCCAGAGCTAGGCTGGGGGCCCCGGAAAGAGAGGGCAGCCTGTGAGGGAAGAGAAGGGTCTAGGATGGGGGTATGTGTAGACAGTGAGTGTAGACCCATAACTTGGCAGGGAGCGGAGGAGAACAAGCAAGGGGTTTTGTTTGTTTCTTTTTTAACAAATAAGATTTGAATATGATGGGTAATAGTGGGAAGACCCAGAGCAGGGGTGGGGGGTACAGAGGGTCCTGACAGGGACCTTCTGGGGGCTCCTGGAGGAGGCAGATCTCCCTCCCTGATGCACTCTATGTTGCCTTGTGCTTGGGAAAGAAATGAGTTTGAGATCGCAACCCTGCCCCTTGAGAGCCCCGTGGTCCTGTGCTCTGTAACATTCTCCCTTCCTTTTACTAGGTGCTGAGTGGGCTGCCTCTGCCCTCTGTACCAGACTTATTCAGCCCCTAGTCTCTGCCTTTGGGTCTGCCTTGTAGACCCAGACCTATCCTCAAAGGAGCTGTACCCAGCTGATTGCAGGTGGTATTTGTTCAAAGGTGCCATTGAATCTAGCAATCTTGGGACACAGCTTTTAAATTTGAAAGTTCCCTGGCCGTGGCTGGGCCACTTAGGTTTCATCTGATTGTTCCCTGACCTGTGTGTCCTGGAGGGCCCTCGTCCCCCTCACTACCTGCTGGTGTCCAGGAGAGGAGTGTGTCACCCTCTAAGGTCAGTCTGTTGCCAGGTCCCATGCGTGGCGAAATCACAGGGCCAAGAATGGCACCAGACTTCTTGAGTGTAGAAGGCCCAGATTCCTGGAGGGCTGTGCTTACAGAAGGGCTTATGGACAGTCCTCAGGAGGATCCCCCTTCTGTCGGATGTCTGCCTGCTGAGCCATGGGCTGCTGCTGCTGGTGACACAAGTGCTGAGGCCTTTACTCTGGGGCAGGCATTGTTTGCATTGTGTGTATGTATATGTGTGCATGAGTACATGTACGCACAGGAGTGTGCAGTCTATTTGCTTATGTGTACATGCATACCCATGGCCCTGGACAATAGCCCCAGCCTGGTCTTGTTGTGTGGGGGGGATTGTCTGGAGGGGTGCTTTCATTTGAGGCCTTACCTCAGCCATGCTGAGATGCAGACTCCTGGGCGGGGTCCGGGCCACTGCATGTACTGACTTTATCCTGGCAGCAGCCTCAGAGAGGAGCAGATTGCGATGTCCAGAGTCAGCCTTTAAACTCAAGCCAGTTGGCAGTGGTGGCCCAGACCAAGGTGGCCTTAGAGTGTATGGGAGTCTGGCACTTGGGTCCCTGTTGTGGGCATGCTCAGCTGATGTGGCAGACACGCACCATGCAACCCTGGGGCTCTTGGGAAAACATAAGAGCCTTCCTCTGTCATGCCCAGACCCCTCTAAAGTAGGGAAGAGCCAAGCTTAGTCATGTGGGTGCTCCAACTGCCCCTTTGGACAATCTCTGGCCTGGAAGTTTCTGTTGGTACCAAGGTAGTGGATGCACAGCTTTTTTTTTTTTTTTTTGATGAACCTACTTTTGTGGTATGTGTCTCTCTCCCCATCACCACTGCTTCTCATTTAAAATGTTATCTCCCCCTACCCTGTCCTTCGTGCCCCGCCAGGGGGAGAGGGGAGGCCCGGCCTCACCCTGGTGTAGTCAAGGTTATGGTGATAAATCCTGGGGCATTGTCACTTCTATTCGGAGTAAATTGGCTGGCCGCTTTCGGGCTGAAGGAAAGATAATTTGCTGTAGTATTTCAAATGGATTAGAAATGGATTTGAAGGGAAAGTTCATGCCTCCCATTACAAAGGCGAGAAAGAAGACTATCTTAAGGCACTGTTCCCTCCCTGGCCTTCATTATCCACGCTTAATACCTTTCCTATTTTCCAGCGTTAATGAAATTTCCTGGCGGCATGGGCCCACCGGACGGATGGGAGAAACCTTTAGATCTGCGGCTCCCGTTGCAGAAAAGGAATTACAGAGCCGTGCCGTGAGGGCAGGCGCTTGTAGGGTCCTTGGCCCCTCTATTATCTCATTAATTTTATCCCCTCTTCTCTGTACAGTTCGTTTCCAAAGGCTGTCCTCTCCATTAGGGTAACAATTTACTGGAGTGCTGTGACACCCATGGCAGTGAAACGCTACAAGGCCCCACCTGGCGCCCACCTGCCTCAAGTTCCAAAGCCAGCAGGGCCCAGCAGGGGTTGGCAAGGGAAGGGGCAGGTGGGTGATCTCAAGACAGGCCCTTCCCTGACCTGGTCAGGCCCAAAGTTTCTGGCCAGGCCTCCCCAAGTTCTCCCACAGTCAGCATCCCAAATGCAGATGCCGAACAAGTCTTCCAGGCTCCTGGGTAAGTGAAGCAGTGGGTAGTGCCTGTTGCCATTCCCTGGAGGCCCTGAAGTCCTCAGGCATGTGTGCATGCATAGCTGGGTCATCAGCAGAGGGGCTGCCATACTTCCTGTTCAAGTACATCCACAGATGTCCCATATCTGCTATCAAAATCTAGTGAGTTTTTTAGGAAGGAAGAAGACAAATTGATTGTTCATGATCATCCATAAGAGTACACATGTGGAATAACAAAGACTTCCTGGGGAAGAAGTGTTACAGGAGCCTTCCAGGTCTACAGAACAGTCGTAGAAATCAGTCGTTAGTGAAGCTGGCTTCTTCACCTGCAAGTACAGGCAGTGAGTGTGCTCACTGGGCTCAACCCGAGCTCTAGCTGGCTTCTGGCTCCTTTGCTAGCTCCAGCCAGACGTTCCTCGAGGACAGAACCAAAGGCTAGAGACTTCATGGATAGAAACTTAACAGAAGTAGAGGTACTTTCTGCAGTTCTGGCAGTGCTGCTCCGAGCCAGCCATCCACAGTCTCAGGCGTCAGCTATGCCATTGTCCCTGTCACTGTGGCCCATTACAGAACCGCTGATTTGAAGCTCGAGCAGTTGCGGAGGTACTTGGAGAAGTCAGGGGTGCTGGACATGCTGACCAACGTCTTGGTAGTCTTATATGAAGAACAAGAGAAACCTAATAGTGCTTTGGATTTTTTAAAGCATCACTTAGGAGCTGCTGCCCCAGAAAATTTCTGCAGTAAAATCTCTGCAGTTTTGGCAAGAGGGCCTGCTGGCCCCATAGTTGCATCACATTGCTCTAACTCCCTGCTTTGTCTGTGTGGATATGCTGGGGAGGGATGGGCAGGGAGCAAGCTCTACCCCTTTGATGCCTTTATCAGCCCCCCAGGACACCTTTGGAGGAAGTCTCAGAGAGGGTCCTCAGCCAGAGTATGCCCCCATAAGTGAGTTCTTGGAGTTTGGGCCCAGGACAACAGTTAGGCACTGGTCTGGCACCTGCTATGCCTCAGTGCTTCCTGAAAGCTGGGGACCGACCCAGCTGTGGGCTGTGAGCAGATGGGGTGTGTGTTGTGAGGTCAGGGTCTGCATGGGGTCCAGGCAGGGCCTCATGAGGCAGGAATAGGGCTGGCCACATACCTCCCAACACTGCTGTAGTCCAGGCTGGCTGCACAGGGCAGTTGCCCTGAGGGCAGACTCTGGATGCCAGACTGGAGCAGACCCAGGAGCCTGTTGGCCTCAGGCCAAGTGAGCTGAAGTGGCCACTGCCCTGGTCCTACTTCTTGACTGTGGCTTGGGGTCAAGCTGGATATCCCCTGTGCCTTGGTCATAGCTCTCATGTAGTATCCAGACTGAGCCTGCTGTACTGACAGGGTTCCTTAAGTGAGAGGCTGATACAGAAGACTGTTCATGGCCTGGCTCCTCCTAACACTGTAGCCTGGTCCCCGTGCAAGCTGAAGGTACAGGGCAGGTCCCAAGGCCTCATAAGAGCCTGGAGCTCTGAGTCTGATCGAGTTCCTCTAGAAAGACTTGGGTCCAGCAGGATGCTCCACAGGGGCTGCTGGAGCATATAGTAGGTGGGGCCAAGGAATAGGCAGACAGCTCACCATATCTGGCCCCTTGGCAGGACTCTTTCCCTCTATGATTGGTGTTTGTGAGCTTGAATTTTAATTAAGGAAAACTGGGTTAAGTGCCTTCTGTGGCTGCCCCACCGGTATGTTTGTACTTACACCGCAGCTTTGTTCCCCTGAGTGACCAGCTCGCTTTGTTCTCATTATCTCACTAATGGGCCCTCAGAGGCCATTGGCTGGCAAGAGTTATCCCAACTTGCAGGTGGAGACTGAGGCCCAGAGGGGCTGTGGCATTGAGTGCTGGGGAGAGTGGTTGACCCTATGAGCAGGGCTGCTCTCCCCAAGACCCCCTTTCTGGGTAGCTTGCCCTGGATGGCAGGGCTGGCTGTGATGGGCAGTGCTGTAGATACCCTCTCCAGACAAGGGAGTGAGCCCCCACCTACTGTTGCTGGGCATCCCATATCTGAGGGCACCTGTCTGTGCCATTGGCCAGCCAGCTTCAGGTAGAACTAGGAGTCCTGGTGCCATGCCTGCATGGGCTGCAGAGTGTGGAGGCCAAAAGGGACACACTGGAAGATGCAGAGGGAGGGGCATGGCCTGTGCCAGGCCTGAGTTGGCTGCCTTCACTTCCCACTTTAGCTGTGCTCAGGGCTGAAGTGGAGACTGCTGTGGTCCCTGTTGATGGACAGCTGGCACCCATTGCCCAGGTGTGCCAGTGGGGTGCAGTGCATACAGTCAGAGGCCCTTGTATTGTAAGCAGAGTCTGAGTGAATGCGGAATTAAGCTTGTATAAACAAGTTACTGCTGAAATGCATCCTGAAGGTCTGGTCTCTATAGTGGGCCCCCTGGTACGTGGTGCTAGGCACTGAGCCCTCTCAGGGACAGCCTGCCCACATCACAGTTGGGCAGGGCTGGCAGAGAGTTGGTAGTGGCAGTGTCAGGCCTTTCCCCAACTCGGCCTGTGCTTAGGCTTCCCTCACAGGACAGGGCCCAAGGGAATGGTAGGGGGACCTGGGGCTCAAGGTCCATCTAGCCCAGGTATGCTTTCCTGGCCTGGGTCATCACTCTGCTAGTCCCATGCCCCTACCCCAGGCAACCCCAGCATTTCCTTGACACAATTGGCCTGGCTGGGGTCGATGAGGCTGTTTCCTGCATGCTTTCTTTGCAGGGCTCTCTGAGCAGTAAAGGGAAGAGGGCAGGACAAGTGGTGGTGCCTGCTGACCCCATAGCATCTGCTTTCCTGAGGCCAGGGCACTGTGTTCCAGGCGGTGTCTGGGAGAGCTGGCCACCAGCTTTGGCAAAGACCCAAGGGGCCGGGACCCTGCTCTACTTCTCATCAAGATGTAGGTGCCCTAGGAGGGCACTGCTATTGCAAGTCCAGGCTGATTGTGTCCAGAGGAATGGTACATGTTGGAGGAGACTGTCCCCTCACTGTGGCCCTTTGTAAGCACGTGAGTTCCTAGCTGGTTTGGATGATGTCTCATTTGGGACGTCGTGTCACATTCTTTGGTGTCCCTGCAAGGGGGCAGGAAACAGAGGTCTCCTGGTGGCTGGACTGATAGCCAAGGGCTGTCCTGGCTACTGTGTATCCCAGGTAGTGAGTGTTCTGGCTAGGTTCTGCACCTGGCATTCATCCTGGGCCATGTCTGATGAGTGTTTTTCTGTCTCTGCAGGTCCCTGGTGCTGAACCGCCTGCGACCAGTTGTCACTGAGGGCAGCAAAGTCCCACCGGGCTCCCCTCGGTGGCGGAGCAAAGGCTACCGCTGTATTGGAGGGATCCTCTACAAGGTGTCAGCCAACAAACTCTCCAAGACATCCAACCGGCAGGGCGATGGGGTCAGCAGGGCCCTCCTCCGCTCAGGTGAGGTGGGGCACCGTAGAGTATGTGACAGGTTATGGCAAGCTGTGTATTGAGGCTTCTCTGGGCCTTGACTTCAGGCTTTCCCCTAGGAAGGGGACAAAGGGACAAGTCGGGACTGGGGCTCCTATGGAGTCAAATGAGTGCTTGTCAGTGGGCTACATCCCAGCCTGGGAATTAATTTTACTTTTGACTACACACAGAACCTTGGTAGCAATCCCTCCTGAGGCCGACAGGGCAGCTGGAGCAGGGAGGGTACTGGGAGGCCTTCTGCCCACCATCCCCTGGGAAGGCCTGCCTGGCGCCTACTTCTCACTTGGCTGAACAGCCCCCTATTTTCTCTGCGGGGTTGAGCAGAGTGCCTGTGTTTTGCTCCTGGACAAAGGATAAGCTAGGTATGGCAAACACACCCAGGCGAGTGAACACCTGAGACCGCAGTCCCCTAATCGCATTGGTGATGCCTTGACAACTGTGTCTAGAAGCAGTTGATGCCGCCACCACAGGCCTGCGCAGCGAGGGAAACAGGGCGAGGAGAAGGAAATGCCTTGGATGCGCTTATTGTACAAATTAACTAGAAAAATATTTTGGTTTCAGTCCAATTTTATCCCGTTCCTTGTCCATAGCGGGGACAAAGGCAAGATTGTAGGTGGTGGTGGGATTGCAGGTGGCCCAGCTGTACCCAGCCATTCCATCCATCTGCCAGAGGGGCTGGAAAACGAAGCACCTCCACTGGGGTAAGGTGTAGTGCCCCAGGCAAGGTCTTCGGAGGTCAGGGAGCTGTTCCTCCCTGGAAGCCAGCCCCTCTAGCTACCCCACGTGGCTGTGATCCCAGGGCCTGTCTGGGACCTAGGGCTTCCATACTGCCATTTTTTAGGTAGGATATCCTGGGAATGGGGTTCCGAAGAGCAACTTTTAGAGAGTCGTGGAGCTTTGCCTTCCTGTGGGCCTCATTTCTCTGTCCATGCCTCATGTGATCTCCTTATGCTTGTGGCCTCTCTTCTATCCAACCCTGTGAGTGGTCATGGGGGTATGTGAGGATCTGGAGTAGTGGACACAGGGAGTGGGTTAGTGACTGGGCCTCCTAAGCTTCAAGGGGATGGTCCCTTGGGTTGAGGGCAGGCCCTCTCAATGCCCTGTAGTGCCCACTTTGGTCACTTCTGACCCTAGAGCCATACCTACCCAGAAGTGACCACCACCTCCTGACAACTGCCTCCCCACTCCCTATATGGCACCTGGCCCCATGCTGATGGCTTCTTCCCACTATCCCCAAGGACCTGTCTTCAAATCCCTGTATCTTCCATCTCTGGCTAGGTCCTGCTGCCCACATATGCTGAGCTGGGTGAGCCTGTGGAGTGGGGCTGTGCCCACTACCCCAGCTCTTCTCATGCTCTCATGTTTAGAGGAGACGGGGTGAGAGATGCAAGGCCAACAGGGTGGGTGGCAGTTTGGACTTGATCTCCTTACCAATGCAGCACCCTCCACTGGGGGATAGCTTGGGGGAGTCAGACTGCTGTTCTGAGGCTGTGAGCAAGTAGGGCATGCTGGGCTGTCACTCTTCCTTGGGATGCTGCCTCCCTGCACTGGGACCCTCGGAGCTAAGTGCTGAGATTTGCAGAATCTGTCTTCCTGTTTGCACATGTGGCAGAACCTGACAGATACAGAGCTCCTGATGTCATCACACTATAGACTGTCCATCCATCCCTTGCCGCGTGGCCCCCACGTCAGCCTCTCCCTTGACCTGAAGCTGGCCGAAAGCCAATTGCCAGCCCCTTCAGGCACCTCACACCCCTTTAGGGGCACCCACCTGGAGCCTGCTTCTGCCCCAGCTGTCACACTTGCCCAGAGAGAGTGGCAGGGGTTCTGATGCCTCCTCACTGTTGCCCAACCAGCCTCAGCAGCCACCATGGGATTTGATCCTTCCCTTCTCAGGGAGGAGAGATGTAGGGCATGTGGTCAGGTACAGAGCCTTCAGAGTGGGGGCAGCGGTGAGGGCAGCTAGTAGGTGAGCTGAGTAGACCCAGCTCCAGTTGCCCAGATCTTTGTGTGGCCCCACCTTGCTCTGAGGAAGGTGGATTGCTCCCCGCTGTGAGCTGCTGCTGACTGGCCCACTTAGATGAATTATAATTAAAGAAATAAATTTCCTCCCCTGGTGTCAGCGGAACTTTGACTTCTACAAGAAAGTGAAGCCTACTGTGGGAGGGGCAAAGCTCTACTCCCTCTTCAGACTGCACCTCTAGACTCTGGGGGACAGAGTCAGCAGCAACCCCTACACTAAGCTCCTCCCTCGCAGGTCCTCCTGCTGCTTAAAGCATCCCCATGGGCCCTTCCCCACATCCTTTGGCCTGGGACCTGTGTCTTCAGCCTGCTGGCATGTGAGTTCCTGTGGTGGTCAGAAGTCCCAGGTCTGCCAGCAGAGCTGCCTGCCCTGGTCCCTAGCTAGCTGCAGGGCTAGCTCTGGGCTTGTTCTGCATCTCCAGGGCCCCAGAGCTGAGTAAGGCAGATGTGGACTATGGTCCCCTCCTGCCACTGATCAGCTACCATGTCTTCCTGTGCAAGTCTGTTCTCTAGGCTCCTCTTTCTAGGTGCCATGAGGTCACACAGACGAGCACATGAGGGAGGCCCTATCAGCTGCACCATCCAGAGCCAGAGCTACTGGACTACTAAGGCCCCACCCCTGCTACCTCTCCCTAAGGCTCCCTCTGCCATTTTGGTTAGGGTGAGATTAAATGTAGTATGCCCTGGCAGGGCTTAGCAGGAGCTCTCAGTTGAAGTGGTCCTTCCTCTGACTCCCTAGACAGGGATACACTGCTGCGAGGTGGACCAGAGCAGGAGTCAGAGACTGAAGAGGCTCTGACTTGTGGAGAACATGAAGTGTCTGCCCTAAGGATCCCTTAGAGGACTACTGGGCAGGTGGTAAGGAACAGATGGGGGCACAGTGAAGGGGGTAGGGCTGGAGGGAGCCAGCATCTATTTTGGGACACACTTGGGAAGTGAAAGTTCTCCAGAAGTGCAGCAGAGTAGCACCTTGTGTTCTGAGGTTGGGTTGATAGGTTGATTCTTCGAGCTCTTTGCACCTCCCCTGCCTCTTCCAAGCCAGCTACTTTATGTGCATTTTTAACACTGTAAAACATTGGGAAAAGTGCCTCCAGTTCTTGTCAAAACTCCCACCGTGAGCCCCACGCTGGCATGTTTTTAAAAGCAGAAAGTGGAAAGAGGAGAAAACTGTCCTCCTCAGGTCCTGACAGGCAGCATGTAATGCCAGTGTGTCCCTGGCCTGGAGCATGTGGCGCCAGTGTTACTGGCAGCCTGGGTGACAGCCCAGGAACCAGCACTCATTGACGAGTTATCAAATTGCATGTCACTTGCAGAGAAGGTTAGCAGGTGCAGGAGTGCATCCATGCCACCTGGACAGGGCTCCACTGCCACCCTGTGGACAGGTGTCCTCAACAAGAACAGAGGCCACCATAGGCCTCCTTCTTGTCCCGCTCAGATCCTTGTCACTCTTCTTTTGCTCTTGTTGACCTCCCCTTCCCATGTCCCTGCTTGTTCCATCCCCACCCCAGGGCACCAATATCAGCCCCTACCTATGCCCAGCTAGGGGCACAGGGTTCAGCTGTCCAACATTGAGCTCTTCCCTCCCACAGGGGTCTCACTCCTCAGCCCTGGAGGTGTTCTTTTTGATCTTGAGGACACTGGGGCAGAGTAGGGACAGCTGCTGGCCAGAGGGGTCCAGGGAACTCCCACAGGGCAGTGGCCTCCCAGCTTGCCCAGCAAAGCCTCATGGCATTCCCTGTAACTCAGGACAAGACGCTCCTGTCTAGGGGGCACCTATCTTACGTTGGGTCCTGTGTCCCTGAGGTGCAAGTGTGTGGTGGCACTGCCCAGTACCCCTCTGGGGAGGGTATGGGTGTATGGCAGTGCAGAGCTACTAGATGTTGAAGGAGGAGGGTCTGAGCTTCCAGTCTGTGGGACTGGAAGGCAGTAGGATCTGCACAGGCCATGAGCCATGCGGGACCTGGAGAGTAAAGGCCAGTGGGGACAGCTAACATACCCTGGGGACAGTGATTGAGGAGGGCTGCCCTAGAGCAGCATACCCACACCCATGCACAGAAGAGCAGAGACTGTGGTCTGTGGGGCCAAGCACTTTGGAGTATCCCTTTTTTAAACCTGGATAGCTTTGTCATCACCTCAGGTCCTCAGAATTTCTGAGTGATGTCACTTTTGCCTCCTGGCGCCGTATTCATTTCAGCAGCTGCTCAGTAGGAAATTGGACCTGGTCTAGGAAGGTCATGTGCGTATTTGAGGAACACGGGGAAGCAGTCTTGAGTAGGACCTGCCCTCCTCTACCCAAAAGCCCAGGGCTAGCCTGTGCCTTTAAAAGGCAGGCAGCTGGCCAGGCCCAGTGGCTCATGTCTGTGATTCCATCTACTTGGGAAACTGAGGCTGGGCAATCAAGAGTTTGAGACCAGCCTGTGAGCAACTTAGTAAGACCTTGTTTCAAGATTAGTAAGTGCTGGGGATGTAGTTTAGTGGTAGAGTACTGGCTAGCATGTATGTGTGAGACTCTACATTCAGTCCCTAGCTTTCACCAAAAAACCAAACCGAACCAAACCAATAAAAGGCAGACAGCTGTGAAGTGAGGCTAGGCCCTAGTCCCCACACTCTTCTCTGATGCATAGTTTTCTTTTGATTTCATTTTACAACCTTTTAAAAGTGTTAAAACCTTTCTTCCTACAAAGCCATTTCTTATGTGGCTCATACTTGCCACCCCAGTCTAAGAAAACCCCTCCAGTCCCACTCTCCCTCTAGTACCACTTCCAAGCTCTGGCAAAGGGAAGCGCCACCACTGGCATCAACGCCATTTGTATGGCATCTTCCTGGGTGGCCAGGCGGAGGACAGAGCCTAGAGAGACATCCACTGGCTGGTCACTGCCTCAGTCTAAGGACCCGCCCCATGAGCCACCTGATTGCCCAAATGGGCACCCAGAGGAGGAGGAGCCAGCAGGCAGGGAGATCCCTCAGCACCTAGTGTGAGTTTGGGGAGCCCAGCTAGCTGGAGACAGCAGGAGCCACCTGGCTACCTCAGTCCTCGTCCCTGAGCAGCCATTGCCCTTTGGGGGCTGCCTGGCTTACTGACTGGGAGGGCACCAACAGGAGTCCTACACCCTTCAGCAGAGCCAGACTCAAGCTTCAGCATGTCATGTCCACAAAGGGAAAGGGCTGGGGCTGTGCCTCGAAGGAGGCAGCGATGATGAGCAGAGTGTTGGGGACCCCAGGGGGCCTTGGCCAGGTGAGTCAGTGGAGAGAGGGTGTGAAGCTTAGCTCAGGGTGCAGAGGAAGGTGGCAGGGCTGTGTACTGGGCTTTGGCTGGATGTGACCCCTACCTCTTTCTGCTATAGGCCGATTGGACCCTGCCAGCAATTGCAGTCGCTCCTTGGCCAGGTGCGTCCCCTGGGGCTGGGCATGGGGGGGCTCCCTGCTCACCCTTGGCCTCACGCTCTTCTTCCTGTCTGCAGCCGGGCTGTTCAGCGCAGCCTGGCCATCATCCGGCAGGCTAGGCAGAAAAAGGAGAAGAGAAAGGAGTACTGCATGTACTACAACCGCTTCGGCAGGTGCAACCGTGGCGAGCACTGCCCATACATCCATGACCCTGAGAAGGTTGCTGTATGCACCAGGTGCCCCGCCCAGCCTTGCTGAATGGTTTGGTGGGTAAGGGTGGGGACCCTATCCTACCAGCCCTCCTCATACCCTCCTGTTCTGGACTGCAGGTTTGTCCGGGGCACGTGCAAGAAGACAGATGGGACCTGCCCCTTCTCCCACCATGTATCCAAGGATAAGGTAAGTGTCACCTGACCTGAAAGCTCCCTTCCCCAGACACTTGTGGTTTTCCCTGGACTGGAGGTGGCAGCCCCTGCTCCCAGTGTCTCCTGCCTCCTGCCCCTCCACTTCTGTGTCTGGGCATTGACATAGTGGCCTCTCACCACAACTGGTAGTGGCACCACACACGAGAGTCTTTCTTCTGTATCCCCCAGCATCCATTTTTGTGACACCCAGCTCCTTTACACCCCTACCAGATGCACACAGGAAGGCAGCCCCACAAGTACCTCCTGGGTACAGGGCTGTTGCCTCACATACCTCCTCAGGCCCACGCTCGGTGGAGAGGGTGCATCCTGTGAAGGCCAAAGGCTCTCCTGGGTAGAGTGGATGGGACAACTAGGAGGAGAGCCCTGGAGGGAAGGGCTGAGAGTGTTGAGGTTTGGAACACAGAACCTGGAGGAAACCTGGGGACCTCACCCTATATCCAAGGCTGGCCCACTGGCCCCTGTGAACATGGCCTGGCTCAGATGAGGGGAAGGGCCAGCATGCAGCTCCAGTGTGAGGGAGGTGGTGTGGGCGAGGCCCACTGCTGTTCTGACAGCTTTTCCCCTTGAGGAGCTAGGAGAGAATCAGCATTTTTCTCCCTAATCGAGCTTCGAAACTCTGTCGTGAGCAATTTGGAAATTCACGTCGAGTTTCGGGTTCATTAAGCGCCAGCTCCAAAGCCGGTGCATACTCCAAGCTGTCTGATATGTGGGCCCGCACCAGCGCCCTGAATTAATGTTATTGTTATTTGTGTGGACGTGGTGGGGTGCAAACAAGGTTAATTGAAATGAGAACGCAGTTTCCTCTTGGTAACGGCCCCGCTCTGACAGCCAGGAGGAGCTCCGTTTGGTGTAAGAGTTGGCTTTATTATCCCTTTTTATTAGAGCTAATTTGGGCTCTATATCAAAAACCACATTAAGGGAATTGTCTACAGCCGCACTACCGCCAGCCCCAAACGGGGCCCCCAGCCCCTCTCCCCTCTGTGGCTGCAGTTAAAAGACAATTAAAAATAAACTCTTGCTCGGTAAATCACCCTTTGTTTCTTTGATTTCTCCCTCCTTCCCTCTCAGCTCCAGGGCTCCTGGGTGGCTTCTCCTCCCTCCTCAGCCTCAGACAGGGTCCTACTTCTTCCTTCCCCCACTTCACTCCAGAAAAGTGACTTTTTACAGCCTTTTGGTTCCAGGACCCATTGCTTCTCAGCCTTTTGGCTAAGATCAAGTGTGGTTCCAAGACCCTGAAGGGCTCATCGTGCCTGCTGATGGCCCTCGGTGCTGATACCCCCAACCAGTCAGGAATCACAGTGTGAGGGACAAGGCGACCACCTGAACTGAGGGGCTGGGGCTGACATAGGACACAGCAGGAAGAACTCCAGGGGAGGCCTTCTGAGGGCTATGCATTGACTCATGCTGAGCCAGGGCAGTGACACCGCCCCACTCCCCAGGCAGCCTAGGAAGGAGAGGGGGCTAGCCCACAGGAGAAGCAGAAAGATAAGTCACCTGGAAAATGTAGAGACCAGCCAATCTCCACAACACACATGCCCTGTCTCTGCTTCTTTCCTTTTGGTAGTCCTAGCTCAGTGCCTACCTCTCAGACCTCGGTTTTACCCAATTGGGTGGGGGTGGGTTGTATTTCTTCCCTGCACTGGCCCAGATGGTAATAACAATTGGTGACTACAGACCCAGTCACCTGGCTCTGTGCTGGAAATGAAGGGGAGCATCAAACTGCTGGGCCCTACACCTGTCCATTTCTGTCTGTCAATAGCAGTGAGGGTGGTGACATGTTGCCCCAGGCCCCTAGGCTTCTCCAGGCCCCTAGGTCTGTCCAAGCTAACCCTGTGGTCAGTGCCAAAGCTGACCTGCTCCAAGGCACATGTGTCAGGCAGCCACAGACCACTCAGCTGGGTGTCCAGCCCCAAGGCAACATCACAGACCCTGGCCCCATACAGCTGTCTTGTCTCAGCTCCCAGTTTAGACACCAGGCAGGCTCAGAAAAGGTGGTGGACCCAGGCATTGCCCACGTGGGTCCAAGCCCCTGCTGCAAGCTGTTCCGCTGCAGTGTCCTTATCTGGGTAGAGTAAGGACAGACGTGCTGGTCATCCGACTCTGCAGCAGCCCCTGGCCCTCAGCTCCGCCCGGCCAGCACAATGAATTCATTTCTTGGGAGGGCCATGGTGAGAGTCTTCAGGCAGGGTCTCTGTGGCTGACACCCAGCCATGGGGTCTGGATGGGGCCTTTGGCTTCCAGTATGCCTGCTGGTAGAGCAGTGTGAACACTGGAGTAGGGTCCACTCTCCTTACTGCTGCCTTCCCTCCCTCCCGCAGATGCCTGTATGCTCCTACTTCCTGAAGGGAATTTGCAACAACAGCAACTGCCCCTATAGCCATGTCTATGTGTCCCGCAAGGCCGAGGTCTGCAGTGACTTCCTAAAAGGCTACTGCCCACTGGGTGCCAAGGTAAGGGGCTGGGGGTGAGAGGGCAGGTGTGCATGGGTAGCTGGAGCTACCTGCAGCCTGGTCTTCTTCAGCATTCCCCAGCATCTTCTGTGGTGGTCATGTGGTACTTCCATGGCCCTGAGGCAGTCACTCATTATGTCCACCTCATGGATAACACAGAGGTCTAGCACCTTACCCAGGGTCAACATGGCACCAGGGTAGGGTGGAGTTTGTACCAAGGGAAAGGGAGCCCGAGAGGACTTATGTCCCTTGGGGCAGCAGAGGGCACAGTGCGGGGAGGGCTGTGGTGGCTGTACAAGCAACATCCCCAGGAGACTGCCAGGGGTGAAAGGGGACATCAGAGATTTTGGAGGTTACAGGGGTGTGGATGGGTGTGGAGCCAGTGGCTTTCCTGGGATGGCAGGTGGTGGACATATGGCCCACTCCCACTTGGCCTGGGACAGAGGAGCCAGGCCAAGCCCAGGGGCCTCCTGGGCAGTAGCTAGAGCTCACGGAGGTACCCAGGGCCAGGTAGGGGATTAGGGGCCCAAACTGGAGGGCTGCCCCTGTGCTCACAGTGCAACTGACTTGCCTTTTTGTCCCAGGCGCCATCTTACCTGTTGGCCAGGTGCTGCTGTGGGAAGCTCCTCATAGCTGAGCAAGCACAGCCTTTCCCTGGTGACCATCTTGTCTTAATGGGGGCCAGGCCCTGCAGAACTCTCTTCCTGCAATTCCCCATGCCTGTGCTGCTGCCCTGGGGCCTGTGCCTAGGGTGGGGCTGAACCTGGGCTGGGGGTGCTCCAAGAAGGCTCTGTGGTCCCTGGCACCCTGAGAGGGAGCCGTGATACATATCCTGGGGCCGCATGGCCAGGCTCACTGCTGTCCCTTCATCTGCAAAGCCTTGGGAAGGTTAGCCCTGCCTCAGGCCTACAGACCAGAGTGGCGATCCCTAGTGAGTTGAGGTCACCAGGCACACCAACCCCTCTGTCATTTCACTGGCTTCACACTGTCAAGATCACCCGAAAGCAGTACCATACTCTCTCTGGACACGGCTCTCTATATTTGGTCCAGCTCTTACCATACCTCCTCTCTCATTCTACCCACCTGCCAGTGAGGCCCTAGCACCCCCTTCTGGGCCAAACAGTGAGGCAGAAGGTGCTGGGAGCCAGCCCTGACTCTGCTGTTGCACTGCCACTGGTCGCTGAAGTGTGGGGCCTAACAGAGCTGGCGGTTACCTTGAAGGGCACCAGGCCTGACAGAGAAGCCCCTCCTAGAGGTAGGTCTGGCCAGACAGCTCCAGGCCCTGGCCCAGGTGGGGGCAGGAGCCCATGGAGGGCATAGATGATTATTGTAAAATATTCCAATTTAAATGAAAATATCAAAGCGATATTTAAGTCCTGCTTCTATTAGTGGAAGTGCTTACTGTGTCCCTTTCCGTGTGTCAGTGCTGCGTTGCTGCTGCATGATGGATAGCAGCTTGTAATTATATATGGGGAAAGCGCTGAGCCGGCCAGATCCAGAGGGGAGGGGAGGCAGCAGCCTGGGCCTGTGAGGGTTAATTTTATTCTCTAAATAATATAAAAAGTGCTGAGTCGTCACCTTGTGCCTGAAGTAGAAGTCCTCAAATGGGCCCCAGAGAGTTTATAATATTCCACTGAATCAAGTGAAATTGTTAACCTTGCTTCATAAAGCCATGGCTTGTTAAAGAGGCGCATTCCCTTTTCTTTTGAATAATTTAGGCTGGGAGTAAATCTATTTGCCTTCCCATTCTGGGAGTCATGGGGCTGTTCTAGGCTCCGTAGCTCAGAGGTCAGCCTCTGCCAAATGTCAGCCCCACCCTGGCCAGCTGTCCCGAGCCCCCTGGGTTTCAGGTCAGATTGGTGACTACAGGACACTCTGTGGGCATGTGTGTCCTTGCAGCTATAGCAGCAAGCGGCAGGTGAGGAGCCAGTGTTTTCCTTTGACTACTAGCAGTTAACTCCCAGCTCACCACCTTCACTTGATGGGTGTGCTGCCAGTTACACCTCTTCATGACTCTGTCCAAATTATACGTCTTTTGTGGGAGATGCTCAGGGCCTTTGGAAGGTCTTACCTATGCTCACTAGTCTTGGCAGCACTTGATGTTTCTGATGTGCCAAATTCTTCCACCTCTGCCTCTTGACACCTCATGTGCAGGAGGGCTTTCTCTCACCCCTGTCTTCCATCACTGTGTCCCAGTGCATTTGGGCCTGTTTTACCATTACTATCACTGTTCACGTAGCACTCATATTGCCTGGATTTGGCCAACAAGGAGGCCCTTCAAGCTGCTTCAGTCCCTTGTGCATTCCTCCAACATGTTTGTAGTGCTTTCCTGCTTTCTGGTCCCATGGAAAGCTCCAGCTTCCCAAGGAGCTCTGGCTTCTTCTGGATGCATTTAAAACTGTGCTCAGGTTGGGGATTTAGCGCAGTGGTGGAGTGCTTGCCTTGCAGACACAAGGCCCTGAGTTCATTCCCCAGCACCACACCCTCCACCCCGAAAAAAACTGGCTACATAGTGAGCCCAGTTTAAGCCCAGCCTGGATTACATAGCAAGACTGTCTCAAAAAAACCAAAACAAAAAAACCTGTGTGCTCAGTGTAACAGTGTCTTTGCTGCAGCCAGTACACAGAACTGGGGTTCTGTGGGCAAGCATGTGCTACGTGTGTTGGGTTACACATGTGTACATGCGTTTTGGTGCTCAGGTCCCATCCTGAGGTGGCCTGGCTGTGTTAGGTTTCAGCTCCTGGCAGTTACTGAGTCACAGAGCCTCCCTGCCCTCGCCCTCTCCGATGGCCACAGATACTCCCCGAGCCCTCTGCACAGCTGCTTCCTGGTTACCCTGCCTATCACCAAGCATCACCTTCACCAGTGATGTCCATTGTTGGGCTGAACTTATTTTTTGTGGAGCATAGTCCTTCCATTTTCCCCTTGATTTGCATGCTGTGGGTCTGTTGAGGGCCTGTGCCTACCGTGGTCACAGAGAGTTCCCACAGCTGCTGCCACTGGCCTCACTAGCTGTGACAAGGCACTGTGCATCCTGCAGATGCTGCCACCTGGATGAGTCAGACCACACTCTCAACCTGTTTCCCTTCATGTATTTTTTTATTTTGGAGGGGTTTTTTTGTTTGGTTTTTTCAGGTTTGTTATGTTTTTGTTTTTGAGACAGGGACTTGCTATGTAGTTCAGGCTGGCCTTGAACTCACTATGTAACCCAGGCTAGCCTCAAATGCACAGCTGTTCTCCTGCCTCAGCTTCCCGGCTGTTGGGATTACAGGATTATTTGAAACGTAATTAATCTGCATAAAATTGAGTTAATGGCTCTGCCTGCCTCAGGGAACTGAGAGATCAGGGGTAGGGGTGGTAGCTCACAGGCTGTTGGGCTGCTTGCTGGGGTCAGCTGTTGTGCATTTGTATGTCATGGGAGACTCACCTAGTGTCTCTTCAGGTAGCGAGCTCTTCTCCTAGGTCACACTCCAACTCGCCTATTTTCTCTCTGTGATTGTGGTGACCCCTAAAGGAAATAATGAACAGCTTTATTGAGTTATAATTTGTACACCATATGATTCACTCACTTAAGTGGACAGTTCAATAGTTTCATGCATACTTCTTTTGGGGGACAGTGCTGGGAATTAAACCTGGGGCCTTGTGCATGCTGGCTAATACAGAGCTACACTCTAGCCCCTACATTATTAGTTTTTTTAAAATTGCAATACAGTATATTTTTTTTTAAAAAGGTGAAAGTAAGTTTATTATAAAAGCACAGCAGATGTGAGTATAGTCAAATAATATATTGCCATACAGCAAGGCAGGAGACAGTACCAAAGATGAAGGATCTTGCATGAGATGGAGCTTAAGGCAAGCAAGAGAAAAAGATGCCAACAATGTACTTGGTTTTCTCAGTTTCTTAAGTACTGTGTTCAGACAAAAGTGACTTGGTGCCAAACAGGCCTGTCTGGCTGGAAGGAATCATTCCCAGGCTTGGATAGAGTGAAGGAATGGTCAGTTTTTTGTGTATGTTAACAGTTATCCTTGTATACTCCTTTCTCAGGAGATAGCCTCTCTGCAGAAAGGCAGCAGGCAAGGTCATTTCAGTGAATACCTGTGTTTCACTGGCTCTCATCATTTTTTAACTCTTTCCTTGACACTCAGGCACCCTTGTCTCATTGCCTCAATGAATTTTCTGGGCTGGACAGCAAATCCATGTGTTGAGATGTGGGGAGGCAGATAAGAAGTAGCAAGGGATTAATTCCAGGAAAAACTTTCAGACAAAGAGAGCAGGGAGTTGGTGAGTAAATAACCCAACTTCTTTACTCACGGGAGGATTCTTCTGAGGTGTGGACTATAGAGGCTCTCAGTAGATGCCCAGAATGACTGACCCCAGCTGTGCATAGCTATAACTCACTTATTAATGTGTCCTTTATTAGCATCCTTCCCTTTTGGATACCTTTCCCACTTCTTCACCATATGTTTTAGGTTGGTATTATGGTTTAGATCTCAAATGTCCCTCAGAGGCCTCATGTGTTCAGAGGTGGGGCTTCTGGAAGGTGATTGGATCATGGGGGTGCTGTGCTCATCAGTGGATTAATTCATTGATGAGTTCATGGCTCAATACAGATATAGTACATTTAAAATCTACTGTTTTAACCATTTTTAGTGCAATTCTGTCTTTCTCTCTTTTTCCTTCATAATACTGGGAATTGCATCCGGGACCTTCATACTGAGCTACATCCCCCGCCCTTTTGAGATTGGGTCTCAGCAAGTTACTAAGTTGCCCAGACTTGGCTTGAAGTTGTGATCCTCCTGCCTCAGCTTCCAGGAGTGCTGGAATTATAGGTGTGCATCATCATACCCAGGTCATTTTTTGGGAGGTGCTGGGGATCAAACTCAGGGCCTCACTTGAGCTAAATCCCCAACCTCCCCAGGTCATTTTAACCACTTCAAGTGGACAATTCAGTGGCTTTAATTACATTCACAGTATGTGCAACCATTGCCACTATCACATACTTCCATAACTTTTTTACTACCCCAGACAGAAACATTTTAAATCCATTAAGCAATAGCTCTTATTTCCTCTCTACCTCTAACCCTTAGCAGCCTATTTTAAGGCATTTCTTATAAATGCCATCATACAGTATTTGTTCTTTTGTGTCTGACTTTTACGTAGCATCATGTTTTCAAGGTTCATCCATATTGTAGCATGTGTCAGAACTTCATTCCTTTTTGTGACTGAATATTATTCCATTGCATGTATGTACATGTTCTGTCCATCTGTTCTTTTTTTTTTTTTTTCTTTTCCTAATTTGGCTTGGCTTTAAACTCACTGAGTTCAAGGGCTGGCCTTGGACTCAGAGCCAATCCTCTTGCCTCAGCCTTCTAAGTGCTGGCATTACAGGTGTGTGCCTCCATGCCCAGCCCTTTTCCCATCTTTCGACTACTATGAATAATGTAATGAACATTGACATACGGGTGTCTGCTTTTACATCCTTAGGGTATAAACCTAGGAGTGGAATTGTTGGATCATATGGTAATTCTGTATTTAGCTTTTTGAGGCACTGCCAGCTATGTTCCATGGTGCTGGGCCATTTTACACCTCCATCAGCAGTACATACAGATTGCACTTTGTCACCACCAGTTCTTAGTGACTTTCTTTTCTGTAACTATTTTTTTTAATGTGAATTCTTTAGGGTTTTTAAATATATAAGAGTACCAAGATGTATCATGTACAGGTACAAAATAACCATGTTGATTATGATCATTATGTATGCAATGTACCAATACATGTTCTTGGTAAAAAATAATAAAAAAATTTTTAAAAAAAATATATAAGAGCATGTCATCTGCAAATAGGGATAATTTTACTCCCTTCATTTCAATTTGAATGCCTTTTCTTTCTCCTGCCTTATTATTCTGGTCAGAACTTCCAGTACTATATTGTATAGAAGTGGGGTAAGTGTCTTGTTCTCATCTTAGGAAAAGCTTGCATTTTTCATCATTGAATATGACGTTAGCTTTGGCTTTTCATATATGGTGTTTATCATGTTAAGATGTTCCTTTCTGTCCCCAGTTATTGGATGTTTTTGTCACAAAATGGTGTTGAATTTTGTCAAGCCTGTTTCTACACTGATTGAGATGATACTGTCTTTTTTCCCCCTTCTGCTAAGATGGTCAGTTAATGACATTGACCACATTGAAACATAATTAATCCCAACCACATTGATACTTGTTTGTTAAACTATTCTTGTATTCTGAGAATAAATCTCACTTGGTCATGATATAGAAACCTTTTAATATGCAATGGAATTTGTTTTTCAAGTATGTCATTGAGATTTTTGTATTAATATTCATAAAGGATATTAGCCTTTATTTCTGTTTTCTTATATTGACTTTCTGAGTTTTGGTATCAGAGTAATGCTGACCTTGTAGAATGAGTTAGGAAATATTCCCTCTTCTTCAGTTTTTGGGAAGAGTTTGTTTTGGCTAAGATCAAGTGGAGAAGAATTGCTGCTGATTCTTCTTTACATGATTTAGAATTCACCAGTGAAGCCTCTGGTCTTGGATTTTTCTTTCTTGGGAGGCTTTTGTTTACTGACTGTCTCATTATATACAGGGTCTATTCAGCCTGGTTATTTGAGTCTGTTTTGGTAGATTATATATTTCCAGAAATTGCCCCATTTCATCTAAGTTGTCAAATGTGTGTATGTGGAATAGTTTGAAGTACTTCCCAATTATTCTTTTGATGTCTGCAGGATCTATAGTGATCCTTCTTTCATTCCTAGTATTAGAAATTTGTGACTTTTCTTTCTTCATTTTCTGTTTGGTAGAGGTTATCAATTTGATTGATCTTTCAAGAACCAGCTTTTTGTTTCATTGATTTTTCTCTTACTGATTTCATTGCTTTCTGCTCTTATTACTATTTATTTGCAATTACTTTGGGTTCATTTTGCTCTTTTTCTTCCCTCTTGGTTTTTCAGGTGGGAGCTTAGGTTTCAATTAGAAAATTTTCCCTTTTTCTTTTTTTTTTTTTTTTTTAATTTTATTTTAAACCAAGAACATGTATTGGTACATTCTACATACAATGGTCACATTCATTACATTAATTCTGTACCTATACATGATGTATCTTGGTTCCCTTTTTCTAATGTATTTACTTAGCTATATCCCACAAATCTTGAGGTGTTGTATTTTCTTTCTCTTTTTTTTTCTTTTTTTAAAATTTTATTTTAATGGTACATTTTAGATGTACATAGTGATAACATTCATCATATGGGATTTGTACCTGTACATGAAATATCTTGTTGCTTCTTTTTTTCCCATTCCCCTCCCCTAAGGTATTGTATTTTCATTCAGTTCTGTTTTTTTATTTCCTTTCAGACTTTCTTTTCAACCTGTGGATTATTTAGAAGCATGTTTGTTTAGTTTCCAAATGTTTGAAGATTTTTCCTGTTATCTTTTTGTCCTTGATTTCTGGTTTGATTCCATCATCTCATGGTGAAGAATGTACTCTGTATGATTATAATTGCTTTAAGTTTCTTTCTTTTTTGTGGGGGGGGGCTAGTTGAGACAGGGTCTTACTATGCAGTTCAGGCTGACCTTGCACTCACTGTGTGGCCTAGGCTGGGCTTGAAGTCACAACCATCCTCCTGCCTCAGCCTCCTGAAGTACTGGGATTGCAGGTGTACACCACCACACACAGCTAATTGCTTTAAGTTTCTTGATGTTTGCTTTATGGTGCAGGATATGGTCTATATTCCATGTATGCTTGGAAAGAATGTGTTACCTGTGGGTAGGGAGAATCCAGGAGCTTCAGGATCCAGCTTCCATTCTTAGCTGGTGTTTTCCTGCCAGAACCCAACGGTTATTTCTTGCCTTGAGTTAGAAATGGTTTGCATTTACGCCTATAAATTAATTCATCATTTTCATTTATTTAAGGTTTTTGTACTCAGCTCTTTAAAAGATGACCACAAATTTTTCTGCTCTTTCCAACTGTTACGTGAGATTATTAGGCCCCAGCAACATGTTTTTGTATAAGGAAATACAGTGTAAGAGTTGCAATATACCGAAAGCAATGTGTTTTCTGCTGCAGTTGGTTATTCTGTAAACTAATAATAGATTATGCTAGTTAAAGATGTTTTTGAGTTCTAGATTCTTTTCAGTTTTCTACCTGAAATGGATCTCTGAATGTAATCATGGAGTTTTTCATTTCTCCTTCATGTTGGTCAGGTTTTACTTCCCATGCTTCACGTCTCTGTTATTTGGTGCCTGTACATTTAGAATTGCTATGTCATCTTGACAGATGAACCTTTTATCATTGTGTGATGTCCTTTGTCCCTGCCACCTTTCTTTATGAGGTGTTGATAAAGGAGCTTCCGCTTTCTCTGAGTAAGTTTGTATGAAATATCTTTTTTCTTTCATTTGAAGTGACTTTTTTATAGATGGTAGATAGTTGGCTCATGTTTTAAATTCATTCTGCCAATCTCTGTCTTCTAAATTGGTGTGTTTGTACCATTTACATTTAATAGTTATTGATACTTCAGGGCTTAAGTCTTCCATTTGACTTTTTTTGTTTTCTGCTCTTTCTAGTTTTTCGTTTCTCTGTTTTGTTTTGTTTTCCTGCCTTCCTATGGATTACTTGAACTTTTTAAAACATATTGTAGGGGTGAGGGATTTTGCTCATTGGTAGAGCACTTGCCTAGCAAGTACAAGGCCATGAGTCAGATTGCCAGCACCCCCAAAAAAATTGTATTATACATATTATACATATATATTATACATATGTGAGCATATATTGTTATTTATGTTATATAATATATGACTTATTAATACGTAACATTATATGCATTATGTAACATAGCTTTCTTAGTGGTTGCCCTAGGATCACATTGTGTATTCATAATTTACCAAAATCCACTGCAGTGGCAATTTACCAGTTAGATTAAAGTATAGGAAGCTCACCTTCTTATGTTTCTTTACCCTCCCTCTTTTACAGTGGTTATGGATGATATCTCTACATACATGTAAAACCATGTTAGAGGCTAGGGATTTAGCTCAAGTGGTAGAGTGCTTGCCTAGTAAGCTTAAGACCCTGAGTTTGATCCCCAGCATCCCCCCACAAAAAATACCACGTTAGACTTTTTTTTCTTCAACCATCAATTTAGAAAGTCAAGAAGAGAAGGAAAGTGCAGAATGTCTATCAATATTTTTTTGCTTATCCTATTCTTTATTCCTCCCTACCATTCAAGTTGCCCCACCATTGTCTTCTTTCTGTTTACAGGATCTCCTTTAGCTACTTTTATTTTATTTTATTTATTTTTTTTTTTTGAGACAGGATCTTGCCATATTGCTCGGGCTAGTCTTGAAGTCCTGGATTTGATAATCAGACTCCCTCAGCCTCTGTGTGGCTGAGACTGTAGGTGCTGCCACTGCACCTGGCCGTTCACTTTCTAGTGTAGCTCTGGGGTGACAAACCCTTTTAGTTTTCCTTGATCTGAGAATATCCTGATTTCCCTTCATTCCTGAAAGATATTTCTGTGAATCTAAGATTCTGGGCTGACAGTTCAGCTTGAAAAATGGCATGCTGCTTCCTTCCGTCCTTAGTGGTGTCTGATAAGAAATTTACTGTCATTTGAGATTTTCTCCCTTAGATAAAATGTCATATCTCTCTGGCTGCTTTGAGGATTATTTGTCTTTAGCTCTTACAAATTTGACTATAGTGTATTCTGGGTGGATTTCTTTGCTCTATCCTGATTGGGGTTCACTCAGCTTCTTTATTCTGCTTTTTTAAAAATGCCAAATTGAGGGAGTTTATTTATTTGAGTTATTTTTCTTTTCTTTCTGCATCTCTAGTTGTATGAATGATGGTTCCTTTGTTGTAGTCCTTCAGGTCCTTGAGGCTCTGTTTATTTTCTGAGTCTGATTATACATCTGTTGCTCAGATTACTGAATTTTTTTGTCCCTTTCTCTGTCCCTTTTATTCTGCTGCTGAACCCACATGCTGAGTTTTTTATTTCATTTATTACATTTTTCAATTCTAAATTTCCATTTGCTTCTGCTGTGTCTTTTTATTCTTTGTTGCCGTTGTCCCTCCCTCCTTTCCTCTTCTTTCTTCCTTCTTCTCCACCCTCCCCAACTTTCTCTTTTTTTTTTCTGTTGAGATGGAACCCAGGGACTTGTGCATGCTAGCCAAGAACTCTACCACATAGCTATGATCCAGCCCTTGCTTCATTTGAGCATGTCTCTACTTGCTTGTTGATACTCATCTACAATCCATGTCTGCTGACTCTAACACCTGTTGATGGGTTTGGCGTGTGTCACTTATCTCTTCCTTCTGTTTGAAGTCTTTGTTCTTGATATCACAAGTCATTTTTCTGTTGAAATATGGACATTTTATCTGTCACTGGGGGAGTGGTGAGAGATGCTGCCTTACTGTTGCCCAGTGGGGGTAGAAACCGCTGCCCTGGCTTGGCCTCGCTACCCCTGGGTGCCACTCCTGGGTGGGGGGCCTTTGTACTTAGCTCCCACTTAGCCTCTGCTGGCACCTCCCACCCAGGATGAGGACAAATCTACTCCACTAATGTGTAGCAGCAGGAGTCCCAGCTTTTCTTCACCCAGCAAGGTGGAGTCAATGTACCCTACTGCCTGGGCAGGCTAAAGCCTGGGCTCCCACTCAGGCAGGTTTTTGGAGGCATTTGCTGGAGCAGGTTGTCCAGGCCTGAGTTGCCTGTCTTGCAGAGCTGCCCCTCTCTGTACTAAGCATTTCTGGGTGGCCCACTCTTTGGCTCCAGGCCTGGGAGGTATGAGGCAAAATTGGAAATCCAGGGACCCACTCTGTTGCTGCCCTGGTGGTCTGCTTGCTATTCTGCACCATTTGGTCCACCCAGTACTTAGCAGAGGACCAGGAACACTGTGCCTGCTCCTTCCTGGCATTGGAGGTCCTTCTGTTTCTTTTTATGTCTTTTTATGCTGGTTCCTTTTTCCCAAGGTAGTGACCCATTGCAGCTAGGCTATGGGACACAGGTGTGTCAGAGTGTGTGGCACCCTGCAGCACCTGGAGCTTTTTTACTTCACCATGTTTTGTCTCCTTTGCTGGGGACAGCCTTGCTGTGAGTCATGCTGGCTTCTTGAACTCTCCCCCTCCCGCCTTTATCTGTACTGAGGATTAGAGGCAGGGCCTTCACACTGAGCTACATCCCCAGCCCTGTTTTATTTTGTGATAGGGTCTCACTGAGTTGCCTAAACTGAGTTTAAATTTGAGATCCTCTTGCCTCAGCCTCCCAGAGAGCTGGGATTACAGGTGTGCACCACCCCACCCTACTAGAGTGTTGGTACATTTTTGTCACAGATCCCTCATTCCGTTCATTGATCATTGTTGTTTCTCTGTCAGTTCCTTCCTCACATTGGGTCCTGCAGCTCCTCTCTCACTTCCTGCCTTGAGCTCCCAACACTTACTTGGTGCCTGTTGTGCTTTCCTATTGGTGAGCCTCAGGCTCTGCCTCCCTCCCAGCACAAGGTCTCCTGCCCTGATGGCTCCACTCAGGCCCCTCTGCACACTTGCTATGGAACGGGATTGTGCGCCCCTTGGCTGTCTGTCCTGTTCTTGTCTGGTTCTCTCCCCAGTGCCTGCCCTTCTGAAACTCCAGCCCCCAACCGCTGCCTCCCTTCCCCATGGCTGGGAAATCCTGGTACCAATCTACTGCCTCTGCCAGCCTTTTGACCTTGCTGTTCTGTGATCTCCCTTAGCAGAGAGGCTCGCTTCTCACAAGCCCTTGTCCTCTGTTCTGCTCCTGTCACAGCCACACACACAGTACTTTCCAGCCGCCCACTGACCAAGCCCCTATCTATTTGCTTACCCACTCACAATAAGTATCCTCTTCTCAGGCCTCCCTCCTGCAGCCTCTGTCTCCATTTTCATCTCTTCTCTCCCAGGGGCTGCCCAGCCCTGTCCTGATGTGGGTGATTCCAAAAAGTGTGCTCCTCACACTCATTTGTTTAGGGGATCTTATAGCCTCAAAACTGAAGTCCCTAGTGGAGCCCAGTCCCTCCCCTGGCCTCTCCTACTCCCTTCCAGTTCCTACCCCAGCCCCTGCCCCACCCTTGAGCTCCCTGTGGGGCTCTCACCCTCTGGGCGGCTCCAGGGTTCAGGTCCTGTCCTGGCTTTGTCTAGTTGCTCCCCACACCCTCCATGCCAGCCTCAGGAAGCTGCCTCTGTTGATGTGTGCTGCTTCAGGCCCAACACAAAGCTTGTGGTCATTTGTTGTATTTAATAAACTTTTAGTGGCTGGGGATTTAGCTTAGTGGTAGAGCGCTTGCCTACAAGTTGAAGGCCCTGAGTTTGATCCCCAGCACCCAAAAATAAACTTTTAAAGAACCTTTGTTAAATTTATTTATTTTATGAAAAAATAATTTCATAACAAAATAATAGCAGTAGTTAATATATTGCATCATTATCTTCAGAGTAGTTACTCAGGCAAAAAAAGATTTTTAGGAAGGAAAAACAATTTAACATAAAACTTGCTTTTTAATGAATTAAGAGAGAACTAGTGGCGCTGGGGATTTAGCTCAGTGATTAGAGTGCTTGCCTTGCAAGCCCAAGGGCCTGAGTTCGATCCCCGGCACCACAAAAAAAAAAAAAAGAGAGAGAGAAAACTAGTACTATAAATGAAACAAATTAGCGTATATATTAAAATATTTTTGATACAGTAGAATAGGTAACTTATGGAGTTATTTGAGTTTAATAAACTTTTTACTTTGGAAACATTCTGGCATTTACCAAAAACATACAGAGATTCCACAGGGAGTCCCATCTCTCTCTTGTTAACATCCTCCATAATCACAGCTAACCCACTAATGTCAAGGCTGAGATACCATCATGGTTACATCCTCTGCTAGCTTCCCTCCAAGCTGCATGCAGATTTCCTTCAGTTTTCTACCATTGTCCATTTCCTGTATTGCATTTACTTAGCAAATTTAGGATGAGTGATGGAGTAGATGAAGGAGGCCTTGACTAGGGCAGGGGCAGCAAGAACGGAGGGAGTGCACTCCAGAAGCATGGGTGAAGCATCTAGAACCCCAACAACTTGGGAAGGAGGCCGGTGAATCCGTGGGAACAGAGGCCACCTAGTGGGGATGGTGCTGGACGTGGCCCACAGCCTGGCTCCAGGACAGAGTAGCAAATGAGAATGGGTCATCTCTGTCAGGTACTGGGTAACGTGGGAAGAGGCAGCAGCTCTGGGCTATACTGGCTGTGGTGGCTGCTTTGGACAGGCCAGTGGAGACAGCCCATTCTTGGCCAAAGAGAAACATACTATGTGAGTCCATATGGTTCCTGTCCCCTCCACACCAGCTGCAGGGGCACAGCCACCTGCCAGCATGGCCACCACCATGCCCAGTGCTGCCCTGGAGTGGGCAGCAGCAAGGGAGGACCATAGGGAGTGTCTTGTGTATATAGTAGCCCTTGCCCTGTCACATGTGCTTTGCAGGGCAGGCTGGCATCTGGGGCAGAGTGCAGTCTGCTGCCACCACAAGATTCCCTCATTGTTGTTTTTCACTCGCAGTGAAAAAGGCAGGTGACTGGTGTGTTATTTGCACATAGCTTTGGCTTTGTTTGGGGACCATGCCTTGGGGAGCAGTGCTCAGAGCACACATGGGTAGAGACCACACAGCTGGAATCAGGGAGATCCAGCTCTGTCAGGCAGCACAGGAGCCGTCAGAACATTGAGTTTTCTTTCCTTCTGACTGTTGGTAGGATTCAGTTATCTCCTACTGTTACTTTGCATTTCTCTAACTTGAAATGCACTGGCACCTCTTCCTGTGTAAGAGCCCTTTGCACCTTTCTGAGGGTGAGCATTGCCCTGTGGGTTCCACTTTTCCTTACTGACTTGAAGGAAATTTGTAAATATAAGATAGGAACATAAACATAAGAAAATAAATATGAAACAGCCTGGATATTAATCTTTTGTCAATCACATAAGTAGCACATATCTTTTCCCAGTTTGTGGTTTGTCTTTTTGCTTCTTTGTTTTAAAGAACAAAAGTTCTTGGTGTTAATGGATGTAGCCTTATTAGTCTTTTCCATACGGTTTGTGCCCGTAGTGTCTTGTACAAGAATCCTTCTCTATCCCAAATCCTGTTAAATTGCCTTCTCTGTTTAGGCCTGGACTCCTCAATCAAGCTAAAACTTGTTTTGTTTGCAGTGTGAGGTAGGACCCACCTGCTTGGGCCATAGCACTGCATATAGGTGGCCCATCCTCTCCAGTGGGTCTGTGGCACCAGCCTTGCGAGTCAGGTTCTTTTGCATGTGCCGGTCTGCTTCGAGCTCTGTTCTGCTCAATTTATTCCTAATAAAAACTTCTATTATTATAAATAGCATACTGGATTTTTAAATTTTATTTTCTCACTGTTCATTGGCATATAGAAAAACAATTTTTACGTTGATTTTGTTTCCAGCAACCTTACTAAACCATTATTAGCAATTGTAATAATTTGTAGATTCTCTTGGATATTTCTAAAGAATTTTGTCACTTGCAAATAATGGCATTTTTTTCTCTTTTGAGTGCAACACATTTTCTTGCCTGGTCTGCTGACTTGGGCCAACCAAGTACATGTAGATTGAGGAAAGGAAGACTTCCAGCCTTTCTCCTGACCAGGGGCACTTTCAGGAAGGTTCATTATATCAGTTTAAGAAAGTTCCCTTCCGCTGGGGATTTAGCTCAGCGGTTAGAGTGCTTGCCTTGCAAGCATAAGGCCCCAAGTTCGATCCCCAGCTCAAAAAAAAAAAAAAAAAAAAGAACTCTTCCATCACCAATTTGCTAAATGTTTCTTCTTTCAACTTTGAATTGGGATTTAATTTTATTGGGTACTTTTATATTTATTGAGGTGACCATATGATTGCCCTTTTAGCCTGTTAATGTACTAATTTCTCTTTTATTGCATTGACTTTTTTCTCTTTTATTTTTTCACTTTTTGTTTGTTATTGATTGATGTTCTGATGTTAAACCAGCCTTGTGCTCCCCCCGGTCTAATAGTTGAAAGTCTTTGCACCTAGCCAGACTGAGTTTGTAGCTTATATAGGACATTTGCACTGTGATCATGAATGGCAGTAGCCCACGTGCCCTTTTCCAGGAAGTTCTGGACAGGCTTTGGTTTCAAGGCTATTCTGGCCACATAAACAAACAGTTGTTCTCTGTTTTCCCATCCCATAGACCAGTTCATGAAAGATTGGAATTCTATCTCATAAATATTTGGTAGAATTAGAAATATAACTTTTTAGGTTGGAGTTTTCTGTACTTCTTAACTACTAATTGAAATTCCTTTATAGTTATAAGAAAATTTCAGGTTTTTTCCTTCTTGTCATTTTTCTAGAATTTGTAATTTTTATCTGTTTTCAAATTTACTTTCATAGTTGGTTCCTTGTATCTCACTGGTGTCTTTTGTGGGAGGCAGTGTTAGGGATTGAACTCAGGGCCTTGTGCGTGCTAGGCAAGTGCTCTACCACTGAGCTAAATCCTCAACTCCTTTCCTAATTAGTCTTATTGGACAAATTTATTAATATATTTGGAGAACCACCTTTTGACTCTATGGGTTTTAATTTCCACTCTGTTTTTCTTCTTTCTCTCACATTCTGTGGGTTCATTTTGTAGTTTCCCCTTTACCTTTTAAGATGGGTTTTCTTCTCTAAAACAAGCATTTGAGGCTATATAGTTCTAAGGCCTGAGGTTGCTCCATTCATGAATCACGGTATGTTGTTTTAGTGTTATCACTTGGTTCTAATATTATCTAATTTCTCTTATTCTTAGTTTGATGAATTATGTAATGGCATTTTTCTTAATTTCCAGATTTGGGGAAGGTTTTGGGAGTGGGGGTTGGCTGGGCTTCCCTTTTCATCAGTAAAGGTGGCTCAGGTGAAATACAGGCCTTAGGAATTGGAGGTTTGCTTCATGTGTGTTTTTCCTAGGGGATTTTCTTCCATCTTTTTGATTTTTCTTTTCTCTTTTGTGGAGGGATGCTGGGGATGGAACTCAGGGCCTTGCGCTTGCTAGGCAAGTAGTATACCACTTAAGCTAAATCCCCAAACCCCCGTTTTGATTTTTCTTCTTTTTTTTTTTTTTTTTTCGTAAGACAGGGTCTTGCTATGTCGTTCATGCTGACCTTGAACTCACTATGGAGCCCAGGCTGTGTTCAAATTCATGACAATCCTGATTCAGCCTTCCTAGTGCTGGGATTACAGGCATGCACCACCGTGCCCTGCTGTTCATAGTTATTGATTTGAGAATTATTTATATTTTATCCTAGAATTTTGGTTGTTTTGTGAGGAAGGTTAGTTCAGATCATCACTGTCCAGCATGAACTGCATGTATAATTACAGATTTTTAAAGTAGCCACTTTAAAAAAGTAAAAAAAAAAGGGGCTTGGGATTTAGCTCAGTGGTTAGAGTGCTTGCCTAGCAAGCGCAAGGCACTGAGTTCGATCCCCAGCACCAAAAAAAAGGAAAAAAAAAAAAAAAGAGGTGGGAATTATAGCAGAGTGCTTGCCTAGTATACGCAAGGCTCTGAGTTCCATTCCTAGCAACACACACACCAGATGAACTATGTTTTATCAAATTCAGTGTATCAAAAGATACCTGTAATCTCAGCTACTTGGTGAGTTGTGTTTTTTTTTTTGGTACCAGGATTGAACTCAGGGCCTTGTGCTTACTAGTCAAGCACTCTAACCACTGAGCTAAATCCCCAGCCCCTTAATCCCAGCTACTTAGGAGGCCAAGGCAGGAGGATTCTAAGTTTGAGGCAGTGTGGGTAACTTAATGAGAACTTGTCTCAAAATAAAACTAAAAAAAGGAGTAGGGATGTAGCTGAAGCATTTGTCTGACATGTGCGGAGGCTCTGGATTTGATCCCCAGTACCACCGAAAAAAAGGAAAATCATGGATCAAGAAAAAAATAGAAATTTGATACTTTATATTCTTTTTTTTCTACTAAGTCTAAAAAAAAAAAAAGGAAAAGAAAAACCAACTCCAGTCTGTTTTACGTGTACATCACATCTCAGCTCACATCAGCCGTGGTTTAGCTGCTCATTGGACACCACACAGGATAGCACAGGTCTGTGCTGTCTCTGGCCATCTCTCAGCCAAGCACTTTGTGTCCCCTTTGCTCCCAGCAACCTATTGTCCATAGTTTTTGGTGGCTCTTGCTGTCTACCTATTTGTACCCCACCACCACCTTGCTACAAGGCCCTGGAGTAAGCACATCCCAGGTCGTTTTTAGTCTGGCAAAACTGGCTGCACCATCTCCTGTCCCCTCTGCCTGCAAGACCACCCTGTATTTCAGGGCCCCATATCATTGGCCAAGCCCAGCACTGAGGGACTCGGACTCCACATGGGAGGAGTGTGAGTGAACAAATGCGGATGGGAACCCTTACCTGAGCCTGTCCTCTGTGTGGAGGGTACACATTACAGGATGGCGACCTGGGACAGTGGGGTACTGACCGTGAGCAGGCATCTGGCTTGGCCAAGGTGCTCGGTCCTGGGCACCAGAAGCAGGGCTAGGACCTTACGTGCAGGACCATTTCTGGCAGGGAGGTCACAGGCCTAGGGGAAAGTGGCTTTAAGGCTGTGGTTCATATCCATAGCTGGTTTGCCAGTGCAATGAGTGTGGCACCATGGTGGGCTCCATAGGTTGCAGTCTGTGTTCAAGTTGAGACTACATGGCAGCTTGAGTTAGGGTGGCCAGGGCAGGTGAACTCTGGCTGTCTCACCTACCTGAGCCAGCTATGGAGGGTAGGGGACCCTCCTTGGGAAAGGGTTGAGACTCCCAGCAGCTTGCATAGTGGAGTCCAGGGAGGTGGGCAGGCCATGAAGACAGGCCCTGGTCACCCGTCTCTATCCTGGGGCCTTCCCTGACTGGGCCCAACTACTGGGCACTGGGCAGAGGCTTCTCATTTTCCTGTGGCTGGCAAGCAGAGCTGAGACCAAGCCATTGCCTGAGGCACCTGCCTGCTGGCCTGCTCCACCTCCCTGTGGGTATAATTAGCCCCATGACAGGTGCTGTGGATAGAGTGCCCGGCCCGGCCCTGACCCAATGCTGCCTGCCCTCAGCCGACCTGCTGCACCCCCTTGCCTGGGCCCCAGGCCTGAACCCTGCCTCTTGAGGTCCCTTGAGGCCTCAAGCCCCACCTACCTTCCTCTGGGCTCTTGCCACACTCATCACAATGAACTGGCCCTGTCAGGAGGGGTGGCAGGTGGGCAGAGCCCTACACAGTGGCCTGGCCGTAGGCTCTGGGAATCCCCAGCCTGGCTCTGGCTCTGCCTTCAGTCCATGCCCAGGGGCCCAGGTGGAGCAGTTGTGGCCTGGTGGCCTCATCCTTACCACAAAAAGCTTATGATTTGAGCCTCAGTGAGCAGCCTGCAGAGCCAGTAGGCTTGCTCAGGGCTGGACCTAGCCCACCACGTACCCCCAGCATGGTGCCCCAACATCCCCCAGCTCACCTAGTCATAACCTTCCCCCAGTGCAAGAAGAAGCACACGCTGCTGTGCCCTGACTTCGCCCGCAGCGGTACCTGCCACCGAGGTGCCCAGTGCCAACTGCTTCATCGCAACCAGAAGCGCCACAGCCGGCGGGCAGCCACGGCCCCCGCCCCAGGGCCCAGTGATGTAGCACCCAGGAGCCGAGCCTCTGCTGGCCATGGACCCAGGTGATGGAGTGGTGGGTGCTGCATGGGTGACATTTGGGGCCCTCTGGAATGAGCCCTCACCCCAGCTCCTTGGGCTGCAAATCCAGAAGGGAATCTCAGTCCAAGGCAGAACAGGTGACCTCCAGAGATGCCTACACCCTGTGTCTGTGAGTCTGATGGAGCCACTGAGGGAGGTGGGGGTTTCAGAAGCCCATTCCCCAGGAAAGTGGAGGAAACCAGGTCCCCAGGAAGGGTTTTAGGAATCCCTGTGTCTTGCTTACCTCGTGTGGAGTATAGGAACCCTCTGCAGACAGGGACACCAAGGTCCAGAAGGTGGGCTGAGGTGATGGGGCATAGCATGGAACCCAGAGTCTCCTTGGCCAGGGACCCTGATGCCTCAGGCCAGTGGTTCCATAACCAGTCTGTCCTTAAGAGGCTAAAGGCCAGGCTTAAGCCTGTGTGATGATACCCAGTAGTTCCTGGAGCAAGAAGTGGGGGTGAGGGATCAGCCCCCCTGTCACTGGGACAGTGGCCTTGCAATCCCTTGCCCACTCTCACATCTGTTGTCCCTCCTCTCTTGCAGGAAGCCCTCAGCGGCCCAGCGCCATACTAGAAAGATGTCTAGTTCCCCCACCTCCAGGACTGCACCCCCAGCCTCACCTCCCTCCTCCCCACAGGGGTTTGCTTCAGCCTCTTCCTTGTCAACAAAGGCTGCCTCCTCCTCCTCCGCCCCCACCACCACCTCCTCTTCTTCCTCCTCTTCCTTTTCCTCTTCCTCCCACTCCTTAGACCAAGAGGAGCCTTCTCTTCAGGATGAGGTCACCTTATCAGGGACAGGCTCAGGCAGCCTCTGCAAACTACCAGCTTTCATCTCCCTGCGGGCCTCACCAAGCCCAGGAGGCCAGCCTCGGGCCCCCAGGAGGCCCCTCACCAAGGACTCAGGTAAGCATAAGCCCAGCCACTTCAGACACACGTCGTGGGGTCTCCAGGTGCAGGTGTGGAGAGTGGGCACCGTGTGTGCACCTGCTGGCCAGGGGTGGGCCAGTGAGGGATGAGTACAGTGATGGCCACACACAGACCACCCCAGCCGAGGGCTGATTTAATTAGAAAGCACCCATTTCTGTTAATTTGTTCTGGAAGATCACTGCACACTCCTGGAGAGAACAGATGTTCCCTCTCCCCAATGAGCATTTGGGGCTTGGTAAATGGCTCCACTCAGCCTTGTTTAGGAGAGAAAAGAGGATTTTATGGCTGCAAACGACCCTTTCTGTAAACATTTTACAGCTCTCCGCACGTTTGAGTGACGATAAACCCCACGCAGCTCGGCGGGCTGCAAATTTGCGACCATACGGCTATCATTTTATTGTCATATTTCACGGTCGTAACGTTAATGGAAGATGCTTGCTGCAGGCTTCTCTAACAGCCCCGCTGAGCACACTCAAGCGCCTGTTTGGAGGGCCTGCCTCCTGGTTACATCCTCCTAGTCAGCTGCAGAACCTGGCCGGCTGGGCCCCCACCTAGCTGGTACTAGAACAGGGGCCAGCACCTCCAATCTGGCTGCCCCTCAGGGCTGTCCCAAACCCCAGCCACCACTTGTGATTTTTTAAAGATCAGGATCCCAGCAGCCAGTCCTAGGATCAGAGGAGACACAAGGCACTGGGGCTTATGTTGGCCACTCGGGCAGGCCAGGAAAGGGCTCCAAGACTGTGCAGGGCTTGGCTCCAAGGGGCTGGCGAGGGGCAGGTGTGGCCGGGCTGGGATGGGTGGCCACTTCAGTAGAGGTGGAGGCAGAGGGTGGAGGCTGATGGAGTCTGCAAGCTAGGGGCTGGCTTCTAGCTGAGGAGTGAATAGGGTCATCAGCCCTGAGGAGGAATACCCAGCCCACCCTATAGGAGAGAGGTCTTAAAGGGGCACATGGACAGTGCCCTGCCTGTGGGCAGCCACACCAGTGTAGCTGCAGTCAGTGGCCCAGGGTGGCCCAGAGCATTTATGCGGAAGGAAGAAAGGCACTGGTTCCCAACAAGTGTGCCCCCGCCAGGCAGTACCCTCCTGGGACATGTCTCTCCATTCTCAGGCCCTTGCTCTGGGGACCCTCCCCCTGCCACTACCCAGTGCCTTAGCCCCCACCCTGTCATCAGCCACCTGCTTGCACATACCCGGCTTCTCAAATGTGTCTGGCAGCTGCTCCCAGGTGTGAGCACAGTATGTGTCTGCATGTCTGCATGCACCTGCCATTTATAGCTCAGGCCTACAGTATTGTTGGCTCCTACCTGTGGGCCTTCCCAGGCTGCTGCCAGGCTTCTTCCCCCTCTTGACCCTGGGCAGAGGCTTATCAGGCCCAGTGGCAGTCTGCAGGTGGGGAGGGGCTAGGAGACAACAGCGTGGTGTTCTGAACCCCCACTGGGCAGGCTTATGCTGGCAGAGTCTCCCTCATCCTGAGCCCGACCAGAAACTGGGGGTGGTTGATTCTTCCTGACTGAGGTTGCCTGCACCTGACCTTTGCCCTTTCTGTGCAGGGAAGCCACTACACATCAAACCACGTCTGTGAGGGACCCAGGGACCGGCCCGTACCTACCTCAGACTCTCACACCTGGAGAGCATGGAGGCTCTGCCCACCATTCTGGCCCTCCAGGAGAAGCTGCCTGCCACCAACTCCCTGGGGTACTGCTCTGCCTGCCAGGCTCCAAGCCTTCCCTGGCTGGTATGCCCAAGGCCTTGTCTTCCTCCTTCAGGCCAAGGTCTTGCCCAGCCGGATCCCTGCACCCCATATCCCCACCCCTGCGCTCTGGGCCTCGCACCTAGGACTTGCCCCTTCCCCCTTGAGAGGTCGGGCAGGGGTCGCCCCATGGGCAGTCTCCCACCATGGGTATGGCAACAACTGTGGGATTTTGGCCCCCAGCCCTCCCTGTCCAGGACTCCTGCCCTGGGAAGAGGCCCCTGGCCAGGCCTATCTGGCAGGCATTTGATGTTCAGCAATAAAGGTTCTGTCCTGTGTCAGCTGGCATGTCCTGACTGCCACCATGGGGCTCTGGACTTAGGTGGGAGATGGGCCAGCTGGAAGGCAGAGTCTGCACTACCTCTGGCAGGAGTACACCATGCTCTTCCGAACTCCAGGATGGCCCAGAGGGTCTGTTGCAGCCTGTCTCCGTGGCCAGGTCAGCAAGGCTGGGTCAGGAGAGGCCTAGGAGAGGTCTCTGGGACATGGGTTGGAAAGGCTGGAGCCAAGGCAGGGGCAGAGGAAGTCAGTCTACCCCAAGGAAGGAGGCAGTTTAACCAGGAAGCTGGCTGGGAGCTGCATCCTCCAGCAGGGATCTGGCTTGGGCAGGGGCGGCTCACCTTCTCCCCTCCAGGGTCACCCACAGAGGCCACAGAGGCAGATACCTGCTGCTGACAAACCACGACATACCTGGGCCTCATATTCCTGCCTGGAGCTTGGAGTCTCGGGCTGCATCACAAGTCCTTCAGCCTCTACCAGGTTCCTTTGGCCAAAATAGGTCATGGGGCTGGCCCCACACCCGGGTGGAAGGGACACTCTGCCCTCACAAGGCTGTAGCAAGGGCATGCTGTCTTGCTGTCCACCACGCCCCCTGCCCGTTTTGCTGACCTAAAAGGGGCTCACAAAAAGAGTCTGGCCAGAACACAGACCCAGTGGCCACAGTCGTTTCCAAAATGATCATCCCCATCATCACTACAAGTTCAGCAGGCTGGTGGAGTCCAGAACTTGGACTTGACTGGAAAAAAAGCCTTAGCCCACCTGATCAATAAACTGAGTAGAGCCCCTGATGCTGGAACCTGGGATGGGGGTGGGACCACACACTGTAACCCCTGAATACCTGCTCGGATCCCTCTGCCAGCCATAGCCTGGGCCTTGAGGAAATGAGCAGATGGCCACAGGGCTGCCCCAGGGTCCTGCCCCATTCCCCTCAGGGGCCAGAGGTGCAAGGCTAAGCACTAGCAGGGGAAACTGCAGAGGTGCGGGCTGTCCTGCAGCAGCAGTATATCCTGGAGCTGTAGCCTCAGCTGGGTGGCCAGGGCTGTGGAAACAACTTCCCAAAGAGAGCCTGGACAGAACAAGCAGACAGCAGAGGTGAGGGCTCAGGCCACTGCCCAGCCCCTGCTTCTGGGCACAGAGAAGCAAAGAACACTCTGGGGACACTCAGAAATGCTATCCACTTGTTGGATACCCATAGCCCCTGTCCCACATGGCACAGCCTGTGGGGCCATCTTGGTCTCTTTTCCAGGCTCCTAAACACTACTCAAAAGGCCCTCCATGACGACCAAACCTCTGACAACCTGGGAGCCACTTCTCCCTCCTCTTTCTGGGCAAGGAGACCACATCATAGATTCAGATGGCCCGATGTTCACCTGCTCCCTTCCTCCCTGCCCAGCCTCCACAGCCAGCAAGGGGACACAGGCCAGCCTCTCTGGGAACTCTGGCTCCATGAGTGGGCATATCCTTGTGCTTCACTTTCATGCCACCAGTGAATGTCCCCTGCAGGAAGGGCTCCTAACAAGACTGGTGGCACCTGGACTCACCAGTGCTACCACAGCCCTTGAAACAGCCATGGTGGGTGGGTGCTGGTGGACAGATCCCACCCACCCACTGGCCTACCAGGGACAACAAGGAGGCCCATCTCTTCTGGGTCTTCTCTTCAGCTACCAACTCACCCTCTCCATTGTAGCCAGGACTTAGCAAGCCCCTGATACAGCCACCCAAGGCCTAGACATCACAAAGGGGAAGGTGACATTAGCTTGAGAGCTAGGAACCACTCCTTCCCTGGTACTACCCACTGCCCAAAGCAGCCAGCAAAAAAGTTCAGGAGGCTGGGTGGGGTCCTAGTTCTCCATTACATGAGGGCTCGCTGGTTTGTCACAGTTCCTGTGGCTTCTCTGAGCATCCCCATTGGTCACACTGGGCTCCTCATGTCAAGGGTCCTCCCCCTGCCAGACCCCAAAGAGGGACACTAAGCAGAGACCTACGTTCATGGGAGCAGCCACAAGTAGGTGGAGATCCTGCAGCAGGATCACAGAGGCCCCTGAGGCTAGAGGCAACCTAGGGGTCCTCAGATCCCTGACAGAGCAGGGTAGGGTCCTAAGTAGGGGCTCCACCATTGAGCTCCCTCTGACAGGTCTCCAGCTGCTGATGATCAGAGACTCAGGGCTATTGCCTCCAAGGAAGCTGTGACACCTGGCAGTGGACCTAGGGGCAGGGAGTGCTGCCCTGGACTCGCCTGGATCTGGTAGGAGCTGAGAGGAAGAGCATCCTGGGATGGCGGGAGCCCCTTCTGAACTCTGCACTCATCAGATCTCTCTGCAGGGCAGCACTCACACCAGCATTCATGCTGTTGTCTGTCCCCAGCAGAGCATAAACACCAGTGGGAGCAGCCTGGAGAGGTGTGCGGCTGAGTGTGCACCCCTGAATATTGTCTGGCATACGGGAGGTGC
Source organism: Hystrix cristata (assembly GCA_004026905.1). NCBI lineage: Eukaryota > Metazoa > Chordata > Mammalia > Rodentia > Hystricidae > Hystrix > Hystrix cristata. Next base: position 69,371 of record PVJO010000289.1, on the reverse strand, counting down.
TCCATCATTGCTGGGGTGGGGACCAGGAATTGGTGGAGCAGTGGGCAGGCAGTGGGAGTGAGGGCGCACTCCCAGGAGATCCGGGTCTTTTTGCAGAATTGGCTGTTTTAAAAACAAGTGACCCCCACATGGTCTGCTTCAGGTTGGCCCTGCCTCATTTCCTCGCTTCCGCTCCAGCACCCCACAGTCCAGAAACCATGAAGCCTCTGTGGGACAGAGTTTGCATTTCCTACAGTCACTTCCACACGAAAAGCTCTGAGTGGCCAGACATTTACTACTATACCCAGGAGCTGCGTTCACATGCTATAAATACAGCAGAATGACCTGAGCAGGTTTCCGGCTCCTCGCTGCATTTATTCATTCATTCGTTTGTTCATTTATTCATTCATTCACTTATTGAGACTGGGTCTCCCTGTGTATTTCAGGCTGGTCTCAAACTCTTTGACAATCCCCTCTTGCCTTAGCTTCCCAAGTTCTGGAATTATAGGCATGTGCCACCACGGCTGCTTCTGCACTCAGTACAGAGCACCTTGTGATGGGGCACAGTGACATTTGGAAACTCCACCTGCTACCTCTTGTAGACTAACAGACAGACCAGTTCTGCTTGTGATGCTCTGTCCCACGACAATTGCTGGGGAATCCACTGCACAGATAGCAAACAGCAGTCATGGTTAGCCCTACCACCCAGAGCTCTGCCATGGCCTCCCAAGCCCCAGCCAATCCCAAGCTCTGACCTTGATCCAGCCATCCTGGCTACTCCTCTTGGCCTGCAGCCTAGACACAGGCTCCCTCTCTCTGCTCCTGCCTCAGGGAGGTCCCCTAGCACACCCCACCCCCTCACGCAGCAACTGAGGGTTGATAGGAGGCTCCATGCCATCACCTCCCTCTGGTGACCCTCCTCGTGGACAACACCTGTGACTTGCTGCAGCCAATGATGTGACTCAGGGCACAACATCTGCTGGCCTGGGGAAGGCTGAGGCCATGCTGGGAGCCACATGTGGTGAGGAGCCTGAGCCCCCAGAAGTCTGTCCTGTAGATTCCACGAAATTTTGCCAGCAATCCCACAGCTCTGGGAAGCAAATCCCTCCCTGTCCCAGATGAGACTCCAGCCTGTGGCAACCTTGACTGTAGCCTGGGAGACCCTGCAGGACCAAGCCCAGCTCAGACTACTGACCCATGAAGTTCTGGGAGATGAATGTGTGCTGTTCACAGTCGCTAAATTTGTGGCAGTTTGTGGCACAGCAGGAAAAAACTTAACACTCTCCTTTACTTACTTTTGAGGCTCATTTTCTGTTCTCTGATACTTACCCTGGCTGACTGCATTTTCCAAAGATGCTGGAACACGTGTTCTTCTTCTGTGTGACTTGCACAAGAAAGTCTCTCTGCCCCTCCCTTGGGACAATGGGAGTGCCTTCTGATGCACATCTACCTTGCTTTCTAGGTATTCTTTTTTTTGTTTTTTTGGGGGGGTTTTGGGGGGGTGTTTTTGGAGGCAGGGTCTCACTCTGTAATTCAGACTGGCCTTGAACTTACTATGTAGCCCAGGCTGGCCTTGAACTCAATGGCAATCCTCCTGCCTCAGCCTCCCAAGTGCTGGGATTACAGGCGTGTGCCACCACACCTGACTCTGTAGGTATTCTTACCCAGGAGCCAGGAGTTTCCATGGTGGGGAAGCTACAGGAGTAGTCCAGAGCCTGCCTTACCTGCAGGCTTGGCTGTGAGGGCTGCCATGCCATGGATCTCTTGTCACCCCAGCCACTGGTTCTCCCAGCTGTCCCCGAACTCCCAGAACACATCCCTCCCTTGGATAACCCATGCCGCATTAGGCCACCAAGCTTAATGGCTTGTTCCTCATCAAGGGATCCCTAGCCACCTACCTGGCAGAATTGCAGGCAGCCTAGCACACAGTAGGTTCTCAGCAAAGATTTGTAGGGTGCATTTAATCACCAAGCCACATAGGTAGCCCCTGTGGAGTTCTTCGAGGGCAAGAAGTAGATGTGAGATGCCCTAGGAAGGTGTGGCGGCTCATGGGAATCAGCTGCAGTATGCTGCTTCTGGCAGCCAGGGCCCTGTCTGGACCCTCACTGTCCCCCAACCCCCACCAAGGCCTGGTGGGAACACTTCTTGGTCCTCCAGGGCCCAGCCAGGCCTGGGGTTGGGGGCTCTGGCCTTGGAATCCAGAAGCCCTTCTGCCCACCCATTCTACAGGGTGTCAGTGGGTCCTGGCTGGACAGAGAGCCCTTTGAAGCCTTTAGACAGTGCTTTGGCCCCTTTCCCACCTGCCCTCGCTGGGACTAATGAACAAAAATGGGGCTTGTACCTGGCACAGAGGCCAGGAGACAGTGACAGGGACAGGCCGACTGTTTGGGAGGCCTGGGTTCCTACGCTGAGGGCTAGACCTGAGGGTAGGGTTGGGGGTGTCCACCCAAAGAACTTTTAGAAAGCCAAATGGATCTGCTAGTCTCAGAAGCCAAGTCCAGGACCTTGGAGATGAACTCAGGAAATCCATCTGCTGCAGTGTTCTTGCATCTCCAGCTCTGAGTACAGCCCTGCTGTTCACACCTTCTTCCAGCAGGTATCCTGGTCATTCTCACTGCTGGCCACCAGGGTGGGCTTGGGAGAACTGATCACCCTCCCCCCACTGTCATCTGTCTTATCCTCCCTGCATCCCTTGGTGACCTGTTGGTGTTCCTGTGGTGAGGTTTACACAGACTGCTTGCAACTGCTGCTCCACTGCCTGGAAGGTCTTTGATCCACCCCTGCCATTAGTGAGGGAGTGAATGAGTGACAGGCATGTAAGGCACCAATCTGTATGCACAGGAATGAGTGAGGGGTGGCTGGCTCTAGGCCCAGACACAGGTTGTAGCCATGGTCTAGGGGAGCTGTCCCAGCTTCACTGGGACTGAGCACTGAGCCTAGAGAGATGCTGGGGGGTGGGGTGGGATGGGCAGGCTGGCCTCCTTCTGGACACAGGTGGATAAAAGGACTCGCCACCTGCCATAGTGTCTGTGACCACCTCTGTGGTCTCAAGTCCCAGCACCTGGTGGGGGCCATAGTTCTGCCACCTGCTGCAGATCATTTTGGACAAGGCTCATTACTTTTCAGGGGCTCTGCTTCCTTATCTATAGAAAAGGAACAGTTACAACCAGGATGGTTGAGAGGCTGCAGGCCACAGCATTGTCCCCAGGGTCCCGAGATCTGTCCTATGCAAGTGAGGGCAGGGACCACAGAGCCTCCTTCGAGAACAAGCTGGGGAGGTCCCTGGAAAAGGGGGCCCTTAGGCTCTCTATGGCCTTCCCAATCCCCAACCCCAGCCCTGCCCAGAGCAGGGAGGGTGAGTAGGGTCAGGGACATGGTGGGAAGTAGTTACCCCTCACTGCCTGGCATTTTTATTATCAAGTAATAGACACGTAGAATGAACAAGAAAATTGCTGAAGATGATTCCACTGGCTGGGCAGCCCCTGCGACTTCAGGGCATTTCGTTTCAGTCGTCACTTGTGTGGAGGTGTTTACATTTATGTTTAACTTTCTGTCAAAGTCATACTAACAGCAATACAGAAGAGACCCACTCGGGGTCACCCCACAGCTGTAACTCACGCGTGCTTCGCAGGAGCGGGGGACTGGGGAGTCACAGGCTCCAGAGTCCCATTGTCACCCTCCTTTTCCTTTGCTCCTTGCTAGCTCCAGATTGCTTCCAGGATGTGTGAGGCCCTGGGCAGAGGAAATCGGCTTCAGGTCACCCCCATCTCCCCGTTCCACCAAGCGCTTCGAACCTGTCAGGCTGCCTGAAATTGGGAGGGTGGGTACTGCAGCCTGAGATTCCCCCGGGGCCTGGCAGCTCTCTGGCCCGTGCTCCGACTCTCTGCCCACCACACTTCGGCACCCTCTAATCGCCTCGGGCCCTGAGTCCAGGTACCCTCAAACTGGCGCCCCGCACCTACATCCCCGGTCCTTTGCGTTCTGGCCCCACAGAGGCGGCCTTTGCGAATGCCTCGCCGCCTGCGCCGCGCTAGAGCCCGGCGTGTCCTGCGGTGCGTCCCGCCGCTCGAGGTGCCAGCAACTTTGTTGACTGAATTCCTGAACCCGCCCGAGCCGCGGGGCTAAAAATAGCGGGCGCTCGGCGCGCCGCGCCCCTGGGCCGGGCAGTGTCACCCAGTGTCATGATGGCCGGAGGTCCCCGCTCTTGGGCGCGCCGCGCTAGCTGAGCAGGGCGCAGTTCCAGGCAGGCCCGGCCCAGAGTGAGCTAAGGGGTTCCGCCAGATGGGTGGCCTCAAAGGAACCGTGGCACTAAGGGGGTCTCCTGGGCGCGGCCGTCCTCTGCTGCCCTGGAATCCCCGGCCGTCTGTCCCGCGTTAGGAGGCTCCGCGAGGTCGCAGTCGGCCGCCAGGTCCCGCGCCTTCCACCTGTGCAGTGCCCCGAGGCGGCCACCAGGGGGCCCTGCCCACTCTTCTCACCAGTGGCCTGTCCCCACCCCTTCCCACAGCTGTTTCCCGCAGGAGATTGACAGCTGGGCTCAGAGTTGCCATGGGGATAGGCAAATAAAGGCGGCAGGGCTGGGGCTGCGATTGGCCCGGGGGCGCGCGCTCCGTCCCGGGGAGGCGGGCCCGGGCTTCTGGCTCTATAAAAATGCGCGCGCGCCTCGGCGCTCGGCCGTGGGAGGCGGGGCTGGCCGGCGGCTCGGGCGGGGCGCAGGGTGGGGTGCGGGGCGGGACAGGGGAGCCTGAGGCGCGGACGCACTGTCACTGGTCGGGCGGGGATCGCCAAGGACTATCAGGAGGAGGAGGAGGTTCCAGACCCTGCGCCCGCCGGGAGTCAGCCCGGGGAAGCCTGACAGGCCCGGCCGGTGGCGTCCCACGCGCGCCGCCCCTGAGTTGTCTGCGTGAAACTTTTCCCTGCACTCCTCGGCGCCCCGGCCGGAAGCCCGCGCCCGCCGGGACCGAGCCCCGTGGGGAGCGGGGGGGGAGGCCCGTGGCTCCCCCCCCCCGCCACCCGTCGGGGCGCGGCCGGGCGCGGCGGCGGGGCTAGGGCCCCGGGCGATGGCCGCGGAGCTGGCGATGGGTGCCGAGCTGCCCAGCAGCCCACTGGCTATCGAGTACGTCAACGACTTCGACCTGATGAAGTTCGAGGTAAAGAAGGAGCCGCCCGAGGCCGAACGCTTCTGCCACCGCCTACCTCCCGGCTCGCTGTCCTCGACGCCGCTCAGCACGCCCTGCTCCTCCGTTCCCTCCTCACCTAGCTTTTGTGCTCCCAGCCCGGGTGCCGGCGGCGGCGGCAGCGCGGGGGGCAGCGGCGGCGCGGCCCAAGCCGGGGGCGCCCCCGGGCCACCAAGCGGGGGCCCCGGAGCCGTCGGGGGCGCCTCGGGAAAGCCGGTGCTGGAGGATCTGTACTGGATGAGCGGCTACCAGCACCACCTCAACCCGGAGGCGCTCCACCTGACGCCCGAGGACGCGGTGGAGGCTCTCATCGGCAGCGGCCACCACGCGGGGCACCACGGTGCACACCCCCCGGCGGCTGCCTCGGCCTATGAGGCCTTCCGGGGCCCGGGCTTCGCGGGGGGCGGCGGGGGCGGCGGCGCAGACGACCTGGGCGCGGGCCACCACCACAGCGCACACCACCACCACAGCGCACACCACCACCACGGCCCACACCACCACCACCACCACGGCCACGGGGGCGCGAGCCACGGCCACCACCACGGCAGCGGCGGCGCCAGCCACCACGCGCGCCTGGAAGAGCGCTTCTCCGACGACCAGCTGGTGTCTATGTCGGTGCGGGAGCTGAACCGGCAGCTCCGCGGCTTCAGTAAGGAAGAGGTGATCCGGCTGAAGCAGAAGCGGCGCACGCTCAAGAACCGCGGCTACGCGCAGTCGTGCCGCTTCAAGCGTGTGCAGCAGCGGCACATTCTGGAGAGCGAGAAGTGCCAGCTGCAGAGCCAGGTGGAGCAGCTGAAGCTGGAGGTGGGGCGCCTGGCCAAGGAGCGGGACCTGTACAAGGAGAAATACGAGAAGCTGGCCGGCCGGGGTGGCCCCGGGGGCGCGAGCGGCGCCGGCTTCTCGCGGGAGCCCTCGCCGCCGCAGGCCGGGGCCAAGGGCGCGCCCGACTTCTTCCTGTGACCCGGGACAGGCTCGCGCCGGAGCTCCGAGGCCCGGCACTGCGCGCCCCGCCGGTGTCGCCCCCTGCACCGCCCAGCTCCGTGCACCTGCCCGGTCACTGTCCCGACGTCGCCGCGGTCCTTCCGTGTCTTAGGAAGCTGAGCCAGGTCTAGCTCACTCTCAAGCGTCCACTGTACATAAGTCGAGCACGGCCCTCCGTGCCGTCTCCTCCCGGGCAGCCTGTGTCTGTCCTGCGCGTCTTTTCCGTTCTCTTTCTTTTCGGTCTCCCTTTCCTTGCCCCCCTTTTTACTTTTTCTCTCCCTTTTTAAAACGGTCTTATTTTCAAAGTATTTATATTTACTTTGCTTGGTGATTAGAAAAGAAAACCTTCCCCAGCCGGTGCGCCCTCGAAAGCCCGCGAGTCCCCGCATGCGTCGCTCAATCGGGGCCCGGCCCCTGCCTGTCCTAGCACCCGCTTGCCCCCTGCCCTGCCCGGCGTTCCCAGAGGCGGGAGCCCGGGTTCGTTCCCTGCTGTGTTCGGTCCTGGGCCTGCTGCCCTGCTGTACTCGACGGGGGTGGGTGGGGGGTGGAGGGAAAGGGGTCGCCGTGCTCAGCCGGGTGAGGGCTGGCCCGGACTCCCGCGCTGCCATTTCTCTATGCACCAGATCGTATTTATGACTCCTAGGGAAATATATCTTATTTTAACCTTGAAGAGAAGTGAAATTTAAAAAGTAATGCACTGTATTTCTAAAAGAAATTTAAAGAGGAGGCTTAGGCCTGAGCCTCCTGGCATGGGTGGGTGGAGAAAGTGTTTTTATTTTAATTTAAATTGTGTTTCGTTTTGTTTGTGGAATTTTTTAAAGCTTGGTCTCTTTGGATTAGCTGGAGATGGGCGGGTAGGAGGTGACCCCTCTAAGCCGGGTGAGGCCCTGCCAGGTTCGGGCCCTGATTTTTCGAGGCCCCTGCTGCTCTGGGACTACAGCCTTCCTGCATCTTTCCTTCGTGATCCTGCCAGGCCTTCCAAGCTGGACAGGCCAACTCGTTGAAAGTTTTGTTGTGTTGTTGGTTCTTGTTGAGTTCTTTTTTCATTTGCTACGAAACTGAGGAAAGGATAAAACATTCACAAACAAAATAAATCTGGTTAGATCCAAAAGTTACTGGAGCCTGGATAATTTTGTCTGTAGCTTTTGTTTTTGCCATGTTTCTCCTCGAATAGAAAGAAAAGGAAGTCCCTGGATCAGGCTTTACCAGGGAGACATGAACTAGGTCTTAAACAAGGTGGCTGTCAGCTGGCTCTTTGCCCATGGGGAACAGACCCAGAAGCCTGTGGCCGTGGGCTCCCCTGAAGGCGGTCGGGGCACAGGGAAAGAAGCATCCTAATCGCTTCTCGGCCTTTTGGCTAAGATCAAGTGAAAGAAGCATCCTAAGTGGTGACCCCAAGTGTGGGACCGTTGGGTTCTGGCATCCAGAGTTGCCTTAGCTCTTCTGAGCCCGCAGATCTCCACCCACGAGAGGGGTGGCCTGGTGTTTCCTCTGAATGCTGAGGCATGGTTGGGAACATGACCTAGGGGAGTCGAGAGGTGCTGAGGCCCCTGGAAATCTGTAGGGGCCCAGGCAGCTACCGGACTTTTAGGGCACCTTTTCTTCCCTTCGTCACGGGAAGGGAATGTGTCAAAGGTCTTTGTTTTGCAAATTTGGAGACTGTTCACCTGGTCTGGAGGGGCTGTCCCAATGCGCTGCACCTCACTGGGCTGCTCTTCCCTCTGGAAAATGAAGGCTCCCTCCTGGTGGCTGCGGTTCTCCTGGAGTAAGAGTTTCGCCATCCGTCTCACACCCCAGAAAAAGCAGGTCCTTCCTGTCCCACCTCCCCCACCTTGCTTTAGAATGAGATTCTGGGAGACCAGATCTCTGTGTGGTTGAGCGAAATCCCAACCTATGTCTCTGCAGGAGAAAATGCCGCGGGAGAAAAGAAATGCAGGTGTGGGGATTAAACTAAAGATGTGACAAGGACCTGAAGGCTCCAGCCAGCCTTGTTTGGGAGGGTCACCCACCAGGTGTGGACACTATTCACAGAGAGTTTCTCCCTGAGGAGAGGACAAGAGCCATGGACAAGTTTATGGCTGGGGGACGTTGGCCTGTTTTTGGTAGCTCAAAGTCCTAGTCAAAAGCTAGGACACAAAACACCTCAATTTTCATTGTTATCACCCTGAGGGGTTATTTGCACAGAGCCTCCCTCCTGGCCAGAGAAAGTGCGGGGCGAGGAGGGCCAGCAGCCAGCGTCTCTCCTGGAAGGGAGAGGAGTGGCAGCTGTGCTTGTTGTCCCTGCCCAGTGCCTGAGCCTCCTAGAGCCCAGTCCCAGGCTTGAACCCGGCCTCGCAAGCACTTTCAAGCTCAGGAGCCCCACACCCCCCACAGGATGTGCATTGGGTTCCCCATAGCAAGATTTTCTTCAACCCATTTTCCTTTCCTTCCCTCTTTCTTGTGGCTTCCCCCTTGGATAGGAGGCTGAACAGACAAATGAATGTGAATATGGACAACCTGGGAATCATGGGGGCAGGAGCAGCACCTACTCTAGTGTTCTAGAAACTATTCTGGGGACCTCGCAGTCCCCTGCAAGAAAACCCATGTATGGGAAGTGCCTTTGGCTCCAGCCCCATGCTGCAAGGAAGGAAGGCAGCTGGCTTGAGTGCTACCACCGGCACCAGGATACTCCGGCACCAGCCTGGAGCCTGAGGGGATAGTGTGTCCCTGCTCCTGCCGAATGGGAGAGGGTGGGGTGGCAAGTTGGAGTACATGGGCGGGGTCTGTGAGAGAGGCCTGGGCCCTGAGTGCTGCCAGGGGGAGTATGTGTGCGATGGGCATGATGGGCAGGCTTGTCCAGGCAGTTGTGTCAGGCAGCTGCAGCACTGAGGCCAAGCCAAGAGGTCCCTGGACCACGGATCTGAGAGGGAGCTGGAGGGCACTTGTGACCCCAAGCTTGAGGTGACTGCAGGGCCAGCCTCTGCTCAGCCCTCAGATTCTCTTGCTTCTGCCTGGATGGTCCAAAAAGGCAGTCAGGGCACCTTCGCCTCAGCCTCTCCCAGCCCGACCTCCCATCTACCACATGGTCATCCTCTGCCTACTTGCTGAGAAGCCTGCCTGGGGCCCAGCAACCTCCGGCCTCTCCACCTGCCTCCTGGGGGGCCCAGCTGGGATTAAAATGACAATGAAACCAGCCCTTGTGAACCCAAGAGTGGCCACTGTGCCCTGGGGTAAGGAAGGAAGGAAGGAGGCTGGGTTCTGGGTGGGCACTGAAGGGGCTGCCCAGGATGCTGCGAGAGTGAAGCCCTGTTCCCAGAGGACAGGAGCTGGACCCAGCAGTCTCTTCTCAGACAGGAAGAAGGGGCTGAAGTCCAGGGTGTGCTGTGGACCATGACTAGGTGCACCTGGGGAACAGGGCCCCCATTCCCACAGGGTTACCAGGCAGAAGGCACAGCCCACACTCTCATCTTCCTCCCTGTCCCCACCTCTTTCCCCTGGGATTCCCAGATGCGGGGCCCAAGGCAGCCCCTGCACCAGCCCGGGAGAGTTACCCCAGCTGAGAAGACACTACCCCAGCACCTGTCGCCCACTTGACCCAGGGCTCAGAGAAAGCACCCAGTGATGCAGACCTCATCCAATGGTCTGCTGTCCCCCACCCCGCCCCCCGCATGGCAGCTCTGCTGCCTCCACACCTTCCGCCCGGTCTCTGGCCCTTGCCTCCCCTGCATTCTGCAGCTTATGTCCTCCCTGCCTCCTGCTTGTAGCAGGGTCTGAGGTGAGGGTGAGCAAGGCTGAAGTGTTCTCTTCTCCATCCCCACCATGAGGAAGAGTACAAGGCACTGCGTATGCATACACAAGGCACCAGCCTGACACACAGACCCATATATGGGTGCAGATACACGCACACCCCCTCAACACAACACACAGAGGGCCACCCCACACTAGTGCACAGATCCACTTGAACGTGACTGTAGACACATGCATGTGGACCTACATGCAGACACACACATGGACCCCACAGGCTTTCTGTGCGCTGGTCCCCTTGTGCCATGTCCTGTCCATGTGGTCACTGAGGGCTCTGACATGGGCCACCTGGTGGGATGCTGCCCTCCTCTGGGCCACTCTTTGCTTGGCTCCGCCCATCCCACCCTGTCCAGGACTCTCCTTGCCACTTCCCTCTCAGCTGCAGGCCACCAGTGAGGCCCCAATGAGCCTTCAGGACAGAAGCCACCCTCTCTAGGTGCTATTCTCTTCTAGGGACTGATGTGGGTTACGAGGAGCAGCTGCACCTCTGTGGTACTTTCACCAACCATCCCAGGCTTGAGCTCCTTATCCAGCGAGCTTACTCAGTGGGGACCTAGTCAGCCTGGGCAGGAGGCAGCAGAGAGTTCACCTGACAGGTTTCACAGTCTCACCAAGGGGCTGCCATGGGCAGGGACTTCAGTAGGGCCAGGAGATTGGGCCCCAGTGATGGGAAAGGCCATACTTGTCTTGGTATGGATTCATCCTCACCTGCCAGTTTCTCTGAAAAGAGGATGAGGGAGCTTTTAGTAGGTCATGGAGGTGACAGGCTGACTCCTGGGGGACCAGGACAGCCACCAGTCCTGGTGGCACAGTCCTCCCCTTGCCCAACCCCCACCAGCCAGGCAAGGTGGCACACACCTGTAATCCCAACACTCAGGAGGCTGAGGCAGCAGGATTGCCACGAGTTCGAGGCCAGCCTGGGCTACATAGTGAGTTCAAGGCCAGCCTGAACTACATAGGCAGACCCTGTTTCAAAAAAGAAAACAAAAAACCCCCCACCTCTGCCTGGTATTCAGAACACAGGACAAGCCCTGCCTCTCCTGTCCCCAGGCCCAGCTGTCTGGTCAGCAGTTCCTGAGGTCATGGAGCTGGGCCAGGGGCCAAGGAGGCCCTGCACGGGTATCCTACTCTCTCTGCCTCAAGCCCAACTGTTCCCCACAGGGACCCACCTCCCTGATCCCCCAGGCATTGCATGAGGGAGGGGTAGCTGGGAAAGAACTCTGATGGGCCTACCAAGCATTGATCAAGCACCTACTGTGTGCTAAAGGCTAAGGGCTTTTCTTAGGAGGTGGCGACATAGATCTGAACACCCATCAACCGGAGGAGAGGGTCCCATTCCCAAGGACACAGCTGCAGTGGGAGGTACAGGTAGGCTCAGGAGGGGCCCAGCCATGGCAGAGCCCCAGGCAGTGAGAACGGGGTGGGGCAGTCTGGGGAGAAACTTGCTGGGCAAAGGAAACTAAGAGAGAGGAGTGGACCATGGTGGGCAGAGGGGCAGTCTCAGGAGAGCAAGTGAAGGTGGATCCTACTTTAAGAGTGTGACACCCAGGGGCACACTCTGGATACAGCTCGTGAGAACCAGATGGGGAAGGAAGGAAGCGCAGGCTGTGGGGAGGAAGCGCAGTGGCAGCCTGGGGTCTAAGTGAGCCCCAGCTCTTGGGTGCCTTGAGGTAGAGGCCCGGTGACTCCTCCAGGAGCCCCGGAGTATCTGCTAGGGTCCACCGAGACCTGTGTTCAGAGCCAGAGCTCCATCTGTGCCGAGGGCAGCTAGGGAGGGAGCGCCAAATGCCCGAAGGTGGTGGGTATGGAGGAGGAGGGAACCCAGCTGGGCAGATCAGGGCCAGCTCAATTAGGAAAGGGCAAATTGGGGGAGTGGCTGCTCGACCCTGTGCACACCCAGGAGCTCATGTTCACTTGCATACTTGTTCAGCGGCTCTGCACCACCGCAGCAGTGACGGAGTAATTTGCGACTGGCGGGCTCAGCGCCTGCCTAATTCGCAGTGACACCACTCAGCTGCCGAGGGCTCGAGCTGTCACAGCCAATTAGCCTGCGGCCAGGGAAGAGTGTGCTGGGGGCGGGTGTGGGAACCAGCGAGGCCACAGGCGGTCTCTGCCATGCAGGAGGAAACAGGTTTCCTGTGGGGAGTCCATTGTCCAGACCCAGGAAAGGGGGAAGATGGTGCCAGCACCAAGCACAACCAGTCAGAACTGCCCTCCCATTGCACCTCTTTGGCCCCTGCCCCTGTCCCCTCTGTGTCTCAGCTGCAGCCCTCCTGCTGTCCCTCTTAGCCCTGACCCTTGTTATCACCTCCACGCTGGCCTCTATTGCCAGCCAGGTCGGGTGTCCTGCAGCCTCTGGAATCAATTCCAGCCTTGAGGAAATTCCTCTCCATCACTCATCCACCACATTCCCAGATAGTTGCTGAACTTGCTCTGCTGCCCATCTGCCCCTTCCACCTTGATGTCTTACCTGGGCAGGCGCCTGTAGCCTCTCCACCTCCCTGGCACCTCTACCTTTCCATGCCATCACCCCAGCCTAGTCCTAGCTCTCAGGGACAGCCCTCCACTCACTCCCGCTGTCCACGCTGGAGACCAGCATCTCAGAGTGTCAGAGTATGCCAGATGCTAGACCTCATGCCTGTGCCCTGGTGGCCTCCTAGGAGTGGCCCTGGGGTGGCAGCTCCCATTGCACAGGCCAGAGTACTGAGGCATGAGGACCACCCAAGACCACAGAGCCAGGCCTAGCTGGCCTGGGGTCCTGCAGTACCCATGCTGCCTCGTCTTGTGTCGTGCCCTCCCCCCCCCCCCACCCCCCTCCCCTGCATCTGAGTCCTAATCACCTCCTCTTGGGCTAGTAGGCCTCCAGGACAAACCTTGCCTGGGGCAGCTGAGCCGGGCACCTGGTAGGGCCCTCCTGATTGACACAGGTGCCCCAAAGGGAGTAGTTGATGTCCTGGGGGCAAGGTGGATACACCAGGGGCTGAGGCCGGGCCCATCCACACCCATCTCAGCTTCTCTTTGATGCCTCTGCCTCCTCTCTTCAACCCCAGGGCTGCTCTTCCTAGGCAGAAGCCATCTGTGGCTCTCCAGTGCCATCCAGCTGGCACTCCTGAGGGCTCCGATCCCTCACACAGAGGCCTTAGCGCTCCCTTCCCACGCCATCCTCCTTCCCAGCATGTTCTTCCTTCCTCTGAGAAGGCTTTTTCTGACCCACTACCTCTTTGCTCTTTCCTGGGGCCCACGACCCTCCAATGGCTTGTCTGCCCAACAGTAGTCAGCACTGTGAGGTTCCCACCTGGCCGGCATCACCTCCAGCTCCTGTCCTGCCTGAGGCCACAACACAGTGAGCCCCGGGTGTACTGGCTGTCCTCCGAGGCCTGCGGTGGATGACAGCAGAGGAAGTAGGCCTGCGGAGGCGCGGAGAACTGAGCGGTCCGGAGAGGGCCAAGGGTTTCACCTTCCACCACGCCCTCCACCCCAGTCTCCACCCAACCGGGGCTGGGATCTCAACTCTTTGCTGCAGTTGGGGCGGGGCTGTGCTTTGCCCCGTCCGGGCCTGATTGCGTGGGTGTCAAGTGGTGTCACTTCAGACACGTGTCTCAGTGCGTGTGTCGGTGTGAGACGCTCCGGCTGGGTTGCCCCAGGACGTGCGGAGCAGAGCTGCGGCCGTGAAAGCGGCGCTGGGACCTGTTACTCCAGGGCGGCGGGTGTGATCCCGCACCCTGCAGGGGAGGGAGCGGGGTGGGGGGACGACACAAGGCTCGACCCTGGGAGTGAGTAGGAGCTGGAGTAACACAGGGGGCGATGGTAAGATCAGGAAAGGGAAAGGAGATGTCGGGAGGGAGGACAGTTCAGGGCAGCATTGGGGAGGGGGGAAGGAGCCAGGACTGGAAGCGGAGTGGGGAGGATTAGGGCAGAGCAAGGAGGAGGGGGAGAGGGTGTCAGGGTGCAAGGTGGGAGGGGCTTGTGGGCAGTCCTCATAGGGAGGGGCCAGGGGAGAAAGAGAGGGAGGGAGGGAGATGGGGCAGGGAAAATGCGGCTTGAGTAGGTGGTGGGCCGTGTTGGGAGACCTGCAGTCTCTGATCTGGGAGCCCTCAGCTTCTCAGCTGTTCAGTGGGACCTGGCAGAAGCCAACTCTAAGCACACCTGTGGGGCTTAGCCCCCTCATCCTTTTGTTCCATCCGAGGCTCCTGACCTGCCAGCATCTTAGCCCTTCTGGTTCTGGGGGTGTTTCAAAGGACATGTCCACTTGTGGTAGGGTGAGACCTGTATCCTATTATCCTCAGTCTCCTCTTTTGTGGCCTGGGGTTAGGTTATGGAACCTGTGTCCAAGGTGTTTTTCAGGCTGAGGTCCCCGAGCCTCTTCTGCCCCTGGTGACCAGTGCCTGTCCCTCATCCTCTGGTACCCAGGTTGGAGGAGAGCCTGAGGCAGGAGGCTGACAGCTAAGCAGGTTCTTCTGGAAGTGCTCGGGGTCACCCTATCCAGAATCACAACACCTGAGAGCTCAGGGAGCCCAGGTGTGGCCTTGGGACTCCACATTCTGGTGCAGCTGGGAAAGACCTGATTACCGCCCAGACCAGGGTTCTTCTCTGGGCGGGTTGGGCCCCCATCACAGGGGAGGTGGATCAGAAGTTTGGGGTGGGCATGGCTAGGCCCAGGGGTCCCTGCCCCAGCTGGGTAAGCTGAGCACCTTCTCCCCTGAGCCTGCCTCAACCCCACCCTCCTGAACATTCAGGGCCTCTCACTGGGCTTGAGTCAGGCTGATTATCAGATCCAGTTCTGTGCTCAGTTGCAGAGGGTTCACCTCCTTGGGTTCCATCACCTCATCAGTAAAAAGATGTTGAACTGTTTCCACCCACCCCCATCTACATGGGGATCAGATCCTCATAAGGACCAAAGAAGAGTCTCTTCTATAAACCATTTGTCAGTCTAGAAGGCCTCCTGGAAAAGGAGAGTAATGTGTGGGCATGCCTTTAGGAGTCCAGTCTATGGCCACAGCCATGTTTGTAGGGTGCTAGGAGGGCCTGGGAAAGTGGAGCCATCACCTGCAGGGAGCTTAGGGCTCCTGTTGAGGACCCCAAAGCCTGTTCTGGGTTACCCTAGCACAATCCCAGCTGCTCTGAAGCAGTAAGCTGCAGCCCTACCCCTTGCATCCACCATTCTGTTCCTTCTCCTGTCACTGCCACATCCAGTCTGGGACTGTCCCCCATGCTGCCTGGCCACTGGCACTGTCCTGCCCGGCAGGAAAAACCCAGCTCTGTCCATCTGTCAGTACCAGGGTTCTTTTTGAAGGCAAACCCACCCCAACCCGTCAGCACTTTCTGCCCAGTTTGGGGAGCAGAATCAGGCTGACTTGAGAAACTCTGGAGCCCTAGACAGCATACTCGGGACTATGTAGTGATTAGGATTTAGAAAGGCATGCCATTTAGCACGCAGTGAGAATTATTTCTGCAAGAATTCACATGAAAAGCCTAGACACATTCCCAGGCCCCACTGTCTGGCACTTTTTAACTGTCAAATCTGCCCCCTCCTATTAAGTAACATTTAAAACAATTACATATAACAAATAAATCAAAAGGACATTGATCACTGTTACCTGGAAGGACCTTTATGGAAAATTCCAGGTTCTGGCTGAGATGCTGCCCACAGGCTGCTAGAACCAGAGGGGGAGCGAGTGGGGATGGGAAGAAGGACCCCACTCCTCCTCTTTGCCCTGGGCCCCTACTTTCCTGAAGACAGTGAGTAGGGGGAAGAGGAGGTTGTTTCCACACCTTGAGTCTCTGTGCTGAGAATCTTGCCTTTACTCATATTTGGAACTTTTGGCCTGAGCTGCCCAAAGGCTCAATTGCAAAACTCAGCAATGCACAGAGAAGTGAGCAATGTACACACAGGTAATGGAGACCTAAAAGAACAGTGAGACAAAATGGGCAATTAATACTTGTCTTCTAAAAGTCCTTAGTCTTGGCATTTTGTTACAGTAACACAAAACAGTAATAGAAATGGCTGAATAGATGAGAGGATGGGAACCCTAAAAGTGGAGTGAATGAGCAGTTTGTGCATCAGGACTTTCTCAACTCTATCTACCCCCTAGCAAAATGGTCACCACAAAGTCCTCTATAGCACTCTTCCATTGCCTGTGTCCATTTCCTGCTTGGCGCTGGTTGCCATCTCATGTACTTGTTGATTCTGTCTCTCCTGACCTCTCTGATGGCCAATGACAGACTGCCAGGCAGACCAGACTGCCAGGTGGTGGTCCTAGGAGGGTGGGGCTGTGCGTTTTCACCAATTGTTTCCCTGTCAAGAAACAGCCTGGTGCTGGTGAGGTGATCGATAAATATTTGGTGATTAAAATTTTTTTTAAAAAGAGGCCTAACACACACGCACACACACACACACACAAAAAAAAAAATAAAAATAAATATTTGTTGAAAGGAAAATAAGGAAGGAAAGAGGCCAGGCATGGTGGTGCACACCTGTGATCCCAGCACTTGGGAGACTGAGGCAGGAGGATCACCATGAGTTTGAGGCCAACCTGGGCTACAGCTACATAGTGAGTTCAAGGCCAACCTGAACTACATAGCAAGAGCCTGCCTCAAAAAACCAAAAAAAAAAAAAAAAAAAAAAAAAAAAAAAAAAAAAGAAAGAAAGAAAGAAAGTAAGACAAAGGGATGAACTCACAGTGGAAGAGCTCCTCCCCATCCCCTTCTTGGCCCCACCTAGGTGCCCTCCATGCATGGCCAGAGGCATCTCCAGTCCCAGGACTTGGGGACCCTCCACATGAGCCTAGGCTGCTCAGGGGTCCTGAAACAACCCCTCTCTCTTTTGTTATTATTGATCACAATGAACATTATCCTATTGATTTCTTTTTATTAGTAAATATGTGTAATAAGTAATGTTTACATTCCTTATGGGGAGTTGGTACATAGTACATAATACATTTTCATTCCTTTTTTATCCCCTTTCCCTTCCCTCCTCCATCTCTTTGATCCCCTTCCTCTTTGAGAAAGATTTATCTCCCTGCTTCCTATTATCTAGCCTTTATTTTGCTCTTTATTCATACTTTGGGTTTCTTGTATAAGAGAAACCCCGTGCTATTTAAGCTTGTGTGTCTGATTTATTTCACTGAAGATTATTGGTTTTTTGTTTGTTTGAGACAGCGTCTCGCTATGTAGTTCAGGCTGGCCTTGAGCTTGCTATGTAGCCCAGGCGGCCTTGAACTCTCAGCAATCCTCCTGCCTCAGCCTCCTGAGTCCTGGGATTACAGGTGTGTGCCTCCACGCCCGGCTGTTGTTTCTTCCTATATTTACTTCCAAATCTCCATAGACAAGGCTTATTTACTATTTATTGGTTTATTGGTTTTAGACATGTGTAATGATTTATAGATGGATACATATTTCAAGATTTCACTCCATTACATATTTACTCTTCCCTTCCCAACGTCCACACTACATCCCATATCAATATTTTTACTTTAAAAACCCCATTTACATTATTGTAACTATGTAAATATTATTCTTGCTTGGAAAAAAAATGTACTATAATTAAAAGTTCTTCCCTGAGGAACTTCTTTGTTTTTCCTGGAGTTACTAATTGTCTCCTACTTTTACTTGGTTTATTTTTCTATGTGTCTATCACAAATTTTTCCCAAATGCTCTCATCTTTCTAGAAATGAGTATCTCTTGACATAGTTTCTACATAGACACTTGCATCAAGTAATCTATCAAGTCCATTTTCCTGGGACACTTTTTTTTTTTTTCCCCGGGACACTTTTTGGCATGAGCTGTCCAATTCTTGGATGGTTACTGTCCAGGCCTGCTGAGACACCCTTCCTGTCTCACCTATATTGCCGCCCCTTCTTTTTCTTGGTTGATTCCTCCTTTTGGGGACACATCTTCTAGAAACTTCCTAAGAATAGGTCTTAGGAGGTGAGTGTTTGGAGATTTGCACAATCGAATAGTGCTTTCCTCTCTAGAAGGTTTTTTCTTGTTGTTGTTGTTTTGTTTTGTTTTTGGATATTCCTTGGCATTGGTGGCCTAAAATTCCACAATGACATGCAAAGTTTTTCCTCATCATCATATTGGACTTGGATGTGACTTTCTGGCTGGATGCTCAGTCTTGCAGTTCTGCACAATAGTTTTTTTCTTTTTCTGGTCTTTTTTTTTTAATACCCTCTCTCTAAGGACCCTTTTGGAAGTTAGATCTCCTGATAAATCCTATATATATATTTTTTTCCTGGTAAATCCTATATTTTTCTAGTATTTCTGTCCTGTTTTCTGTCTCTATTTGTTGTTTTATCTTCTAATCAGGCTGGTAAGTATATTTTTCCACTGAGCTTTCTCTTATTCTTTGATTATGTGATCTGTTTCTCTGCCCCGACCTGTCTCTCTCTGTTTATGCCTCTCCGACTCTCTCTCCATCTCTCTGTCTCTGTCTCTCTTTCCATCCCATTCTTATCACTGAGTACGAAATGATCTCCAGGGTCGCCCTGGCTGGTTGAATCCCAGTTCTGTCACTTCCAGCTGTTGACTTTGCAAGGTTGATGTGACCTTTCGTGCCTCTCTCATAATATGGCACTCCCTTTTCAGGTGCAGTGTGGGGATTAAACAAGCTGACCCCTGTCCCAGCTGGCCCTCACAGGACGGCTGCAAGTTGTTGCTGGTGCTGTCGGATTGCACACTTGTTCCTCAGGCACCTTGTCTCTGGCTGGCTGGTTGATCCACATTATGGCCTTTTTTGCTTTCTTTTCTTTTCGATGTTTTTTTTTTTTTCTTTTTTGCCTGCCTCAGGTGCTTAGCTGTCCTGTCTTGGTGGCCAGCATGGTGATCTTTTCTGGGATGGGTCTCCCTACAAGGCACCAGGAATGGTCAGTAGCTTCATGGGACTCCATTGTGGCCAGTGGCTGGTCTTTGCCCTGTGGCCACAGAGCGTCTCAGCCTTCTTGCTGGTCACAGACCGCTGGTGTTCTTGCTAAAGGAGGAACAAAGGGGTGTGGCTTGGTTGGATTGTTGTTGAACTGCCCCCTCTAGTAAGTCTGGTCCCAGGTCTTTCCCCCAGGGCCCTATGTGGCTGGGAGAGGCTACAGGGAGGGGTCTGGAGACTCCATCTAGGGGCCCTTGGCTCACTGTCCCCTCTGCTTTCCAAAGACAGGCACGGTGTCCCCTAAACACTGTGTGACCTTCCCTCCCCATCTGCTGTGGTTCCCTGCTTTCCACATTTTGGTGGCATCTGGGAGGAGACTCTGAGTCCATGCTCAGGCAGGTATGTCCAGAAGATACCTAGGTTCCTGGGATTCGCAGGGTTCTGAGTGTCCTCCAGGAGCCGCAAAAGGGAGGGCGAGGAAAGGAATGGGTGGCTTCTTAGAGTAGGTTTGGGGCCTGAGGCAGACCTACCCCTCCTCCTGGGCTGCTTCACCTGGCCTGGCTCAAGGCAGTGCCAGGTCAGCTAAGGGTGCTCCACTGCCTCTCCCTCTCTTGTCCCCATTAAAGGGGACAATGGGAGGATAAGCACTTTTCTTTCTTCATTTCCCCCTGCTGTCTGCTAATATCATACTGATGATAATTTCTCTTTAATGGGCTATTTGCAGTAATTATGATACACTGAGTGAGTAATTGTATCTGACTCCAGTGCCCACCATGGCTAAGGGAGGGACCGGCCCTCTACCCTCCCAGCCTGGGTAGCTCTGCCCTCTGCCTGCCACCAACCCTTAGTGCCTGAGGCCCCATGGCTTTGGAGAGGCTCGCCCCAGGACAGAGTGTGTTGCCCTCCCCAGGGCCACTCCAGGCTCTCATCTGGGTCTGGCCTGGTCACCAGGATTCCTCACAGCTCTGACACTCTAGTTGTGATCGGCTCTGGTTGGTCTGTCTCTGCCGGGATGTGACCTTGCCTTAGTCTGGCTGCAGGAAGCGCCCACCTGTGGCTGGAGTGCCTCAGCTACCTGTCCAATGGTCATAGGCAGGAAGTCCAACCCCGGAGTGTGGGCACAGCAAGGGTGTTGCAGCATGCACACTCTGGGGGCTTTCTCCCTGGCCAACTCTGTTAGGAGCTGCTCTCACACGTCCATGCACTGTTCCCCCAGTCTATGTGACAGCTGCACCAGCCCAGGGAGAGGTCAGAGGTGAGCCAGAACCTTGCCCCAAGGATCCCCAGCTAGAAGATGAGATCAGGCTTGACCTCAGGAGATAGACGCTGCAGAGCTCACTGAGTCTCAGGACAAGACCTGCCCCCAGCCCCCCAAACATCCTCCCTGGTTTCTACAACTCCTGAAGTCCATAGCCTTCCTCGCCCTCAGAGACAAGGGAGACAGCCTTGACACTCCCAGGCTGTGTTCCCCGGCAGGACTCCATGGGCAGAGTGGGCTGCACCCTCACCATTCTCAGCCCTGGCCTCTGTGGTTCCAGGAGCCAAAGACTTCTATCGCCACTTCCACCACCTCCATCACCTCTGCCTCCTCCACTGTTACCTCCGCCTCTGTCACCATCACTACCATCACCATCACTCCCCATAACCACCACCAGCTCCAGCACCACCATCACCTCCATCACCTCCACCTTCACCTTCACCACCATCACCATCACCACTACCACCTCCACTATCATCACCATGACCACCTCCATCATCTCGGCCACCTCCACTTCCACCATCATCACTATTATCACCTCCATCACCACCTCCACCGTCACCATTGCCTCCATCTTTTTTTGGCGGGTTGCTGGGGATCGAACTCAGGACCTTGTGCTTGCTAGGCAAGTGCTCTACCACTTGAGCTAAATCCCCAGCCTCCATCTTCATCTTCACCTCCATCACCATCACCACCATCACCAACATCACTGTATTAGTATGAGAACCTCCCTTAGTTGTATTGTATCATGGCAGAAGGCATCATGGCGGGAGCACCTGCAACAGGGAGAGATCACATGGCAAGACAGGACACAGACAGACCAGGGAGGAAACAGTCTTGTTCTTTGTCTTCCTTCTCCTTCTGGGTTTGTGTGTGTGTGTGTGTGTGTGTGTGTGTGTGTGTGTGTGGTGGGGATCGAACTCAGTGCCTTGTGCTTGGAAGGCAAGCCCTCTAACCACTGAGCTAAATCCCCAGCACCTCCTTTTGGTTTTTCATTCATTTGTTTGTTTGTTTTCAGTGCTGGAGATTGAATCTTACACCCTGTGCATGCTAAGCAAACACTGAGGTATGCCTCTAGCCCCAGTCTTGCTTTTTTATAACAACCCTCTTGAAAGACCTAACAAGGGTCGCATGAGAACTTCCTTAATCCCTTCCAAAAGAGAAGCCCCCAGTGACCTACAGATCTTTCACTAGATCCTACCTCTTAAAGGTCCCACCACCACCTCTCACGTCATTGCGCTAGAGACCAAGGTTCCAGCACATGAACTCTTGGGGTTCACAAGAGCTATATCACGAACTATATCAAACCGTAATGCTCACCATCACCACCATGATCGCCACTACATAGCTTACCATCAATGCTGCTATAAACCAGTTTTGTGATCTAGTTAGGAGATAAGACATGACCTCCTTAATTTCTAAGACAAACTAACAGTCAAGTTTACTACTTATGCCCAAAGAACAGTAAATAGGGAGCTGTCTCTGAGGCTGGGGTGTCCAAGAAGAACATGGCCCAGTCAGTGGGGTTGCCAATCTGGAAGAACACTGGATGGACTGAACAGCATGGGCAACAGGTCCTGGGTCTGGTGGGAGAAAATCACTGCTGGCATCACTGTCACCCAGGACAGAGGCTGCCTCAGACACCTGTTGCAGGCTCCAGGGAAAGAGCTGGAAGGGGTGTGACCTCCACATCGCAGGCTTTGGGCTTCACCCCTGCCCTGGAAACCTCCAGGTCACTGAAGGCTGAGGGCAAGAGGCCAGAAGAGGCAGGAGTGGGAGGGCCCTGGTGTGTAGGAGGAACTGCTTCCAGGGTCAAGGATGCTCTGGGGTGGGGAACCCACACAGGGCAAAGGGGCTGGCTGCCTGTCCATGACCCTGCCCTCCATCTACCCCACTGCACCCTGCTGGCTGCTGATGGTGATTATTTCCTCATATGTCTGTTCTGCTCAATAAACCTCAGCCTGTGGGGGGGCTGATAGCACCCCCCCTTCATAATTAAGCACGTGCAGCCTACTTAATTGAGTGGTCAGGATGCTAATTAGTGGCTTTATTGAGCCTGGAGGAGGGTGAAGGGCATCCTTGGCACTGAGCACCCTGTCCAGCCATCTCTGCTTTCAGCAGTCCCCAGACCTAGCCTTGGTACTCTCCTGGGGTGGCACCCTCACCTGGAACCACAGGCCTGGCCCCCAGCCTGAAGCTCTCACTCTCATCCCAGCCCTACCCTTTCTCCTCCTATGTTGTGCTGGTCCTGGCCCTCAGACTGTTGCTGGCCTCTAACCGTCAGGTCCAGTCCTCCTCCTTGTACAGACTGTTCAGCCTCCACCCTTCCTCTATCATACACACCTGGGCCCCTGCCTGTCCTCCCCTGCAGCATCCTTGCCCATAGGTGGCTGGGGAGTCTCTGGAGACTGGGAGATGGACTTTCAGGGCTGATGGCACCCTGGACCTTCTGTCCAGGGCTCTGGCAATGGGTATAGTGTGCTAACCCCTCACCCAGGGTCCAGGGCCCAGGGCCCATTGGTAGCCATCTAGGATACTCTGGACCTCGGCTCTCCCTCCCTAACTCCAAGCAGCCACATATTGGGTTGGTTTCTGAGTGCAGTGGCAGGTGGTGGGCAGGTGATGGAGACCAGGCTCACACCTCCTGAATCTTCTAGGGGCAGGGTAGCCCCTCTCCACAGGCTCCAGGGAGGGAGGAGGCACTGGGGGTAGGAGAGGTGGAGTACAGAAGAGCCTAGGGTTTGAGAGTGGGCAGAGACTGCCTCCATTTTTGTCCAGCTCCCAAGCCCTGGGCTCCAACCCTGCCAGGCCAAGGGTCAGGCAGAGGAGAGGACCATACCCCCATACCCTCTCCTTTCCTATAGGAGGGCAGGCTCTGCCTAGGCTGGTCATGCCACTCTGGGCCTCAGTTTCCTCCTCTGTAAAGTAGGTGGGGAGCAGCAGGGCACATGGGCCCTGCCCATTGTGATTCTCCCCAGCAGGAGACCCTGAGGACCAGGGAGGACCTGGGGGCCCTGGGTGGGGGTATGGACAGGGGCCTAAGAGTGAGCCCTACCTGAAATCACCTCCTGGCTGCACTGGGCCTAGGGAGGGCCCCTTAGGGGACCCCAGAGGCCCGGGACCAAGCTGAGGAGTTAGTGGGACCCATGGGGAGCATCAGCAAGGTGGATGGGATGGGGATTCCCATGCAGAAGCGACACGCCTAACCCTCTCTTAGCAGCCTGAGAGGGCCCCAGTGGGAGATCCAGGGAGCACCAGGTGGGCAGGCTCAGGGAGGGGTTGTGCTGTTCCTCCAACAACCCAACTGCAGAGCCCAGGGCCGCCCGGCAAGGAATGGGGAGGGCTGGTGTCACAGCCACCGTTTGGGGACCTGGTGAACTAGGGCGGTCAGGCCATGGCCTGGCACAGCTCCACTGCTGACAGATGGCAGTGGGCGTGGGGTAGAGGCGCAGCGGGTGGGGGGTGTCAGATGGCACCGACCCTGGGAAGCATGGCGCCCCAAGCTCTGTGCATCTGGAGAGGCCATGTGCCCGCTGTGCCATGTGGGTGGCAGGGGAGGTGACAAACTGAGCTGCCACCGCCGGTGCCCGGGGCTGTCCTGACTTGGGCAGGCAGGCATTGCCATGCGCACAGCTGTCTGAGCTCAGCTGTGCAGGGTTGGCTAGTGGCCAGGGCTCATCTACTCCTGTGGGCCTAGGCCAACGTGGGCCCTCCACCCTGGTTCCCACCCCCGACCTGTTCCAAGCTGCCCCTGTGGCCCAGGGGTGCTGGCCACAACCCAGGCCAGGACATGGATTGGGTGGGGCAGCGTAAAGGTTTGTGTAAGACACCCCGTGGTAAAGTAGATCAGAAGCAAAGACAATTCCAGTGCTAGGGGAGGGGTGAGGGCAAGACCCCACCCCATGAAACATCCTCTCAGGTCAGACCTAGCAGTGGCAACTCAGCTGTCACCTGTTCTACTCAAGGTCCAGGCTTCTTGACACAGGGTCCCAATCACTGAGCATCAGCTTGCAGGGCCCTCCCAGGGAAAGTGGGGATTCATGAGCCGGCCTGGTCTCCAAAAGCAGTTGGAGCAAGCAGAGCAGGGAAGCTTCTTGAAGGCTGGGCTTGGCCCAGTAGGGAGGCCCTGTCCAGTGTCCCTGGGGAATTCCAATAGGGCAACTGGGTGCACCTGGGCAGCCCAGTAGGACAGCCCCTCACTCAGGGTCCGCACCACATAGGACACAGTGAGCGCGTGCAGCCAGTATGTAGCTGCAGAGTGAGGCATGGAGAGAAGGGTGGGGCCCCCAGGATAGTGGCTTGCCCTGGGGTGGTGTCTCTAGGGTCTGAGGGAGGCAGGTCCCCTGACTCTTGGAGCCAGCAGAGCTTGAGTTGGATCCCCAAAGCCCTTCTGTCCCTCCCGTCCCCAGGGTGGGGGGAAGCTTCTAGGCCAGGGGGCACTGGGTAGAGGGAGAAACCTGGGCTGCTTGATCCCAGAGGGGCCAGAGGCCACTACGGACATGGTCCTGTGCTGAGCTCTTGCCGCCCAGCCTTCGGGCACCAGGCAGCTAGGAGCCTTCTCTCCTCACTTTGTGGGTGGCCTGAACCCTGTGTCCCCACCAGGCCCTGTGCTGGGTGCAGTGGGGAGAGGAGATAGGGTGGGCTGGGGCAGGGGACCCCAGAGGCACGTGACTCACCAGGCCTTGGGAGAGGTGTCGCTGGGGTAACAGTGTTGAGGGGGCAAGTCTGTGTGTGCTGCAGACCCAGTGTCAATGGTAAGAGGGTGAGATCACTGGGTCAGGCTACAGGAGGGGATAAGCTTGGCTGTAACAGTGAAGGCATCCTGACCCCTGAAAGCCTCGGCCTGTGGCAGAGAGCACCCAGCCAGGAACCTGGCCCTGTAGGGACCCATACCAAGCAGAGAAGCCAGAGACCAGCTTATCCAGGAAAGGGCAGAGCCCTGGCTGGCTGGGTGTGGGCAGTGCCACCCTCTTCTGGTTGTCTCTGACTTAGACACACACACACAAACACACAGAGTGTCTGCCCCACTACTCACTGGTCCTGAGGGGCTGGAGCCTCAGAACTAGGTGTCAGGGCACTCTGCCAGGGTTTAAGTGATGCAGATTGGGAAGTGACCTGAGCTCCAGGAGGCACCCAAAACCCCCATTTGCTCCCCATGTCCCTGCTGCCTAGGACACTGTACCCCCTGCCACCATGTCAGAGCCCCACAGGCTAGGGTGGGGGCAGGGCAGCTACAGCCAGGGCTTGACATGGGTTAGGCAGTTGGTGATGAGGACTCTGCAGAAGGATCCTCATCTACATGGAAAGCGGGGCATCTCCTTGGTGGGTCCCAAGTGCCTATAGCTGCCCCCAGAGCCCCAGGTCCTACTACTGACTGTGACAATGTTCCATCTGTGGGCATAGGCTAATGCTTTGACACCTGGTAGAAAGAAACCCACATTGCTATGACACATCACAATCCTGAGGACCGAGAAGATTGTGGACTCTTTGGGAAGGCATGAGAGGATCACACACGGTGACGGAAATCAGAAAGATGAGGGCCTCATTGGAAGGACAGGCTGCAGGCAGCCCCTTCACAGCCTCTTCCCAAACACAGACTCCACGCTGGCCATCCACTGCCCTAGGGCTTCTGGGATAAGGAGGTATCAAGGCACACCAGTTCCTGCATGCCACCTGATGTGGCTTCTGCAGGAGCAAAAGGTAGTGTGTCCAGAAATGGAGGAGCCAGGAAAGAGGAAGCTACAGGCCCAGGAGCAGCCAGGGAAGTAGAGTGACTGTGTCATACCCAGTGTGGACACACCAGAGAGAGAAGGCCCACAAGTCACACTGCTGACACGAAGGGCGGCGACATGAACCTGTGGGCATGGGCAGGCCACACAGAGGCCAGGACAAAGGGTGAACCTGCATGAGAAGGCAGGGTAAGGGAGACAGAGACAGAGACAGGCAGAGACGGGAGAGATGGAGGGAAAGTAAGGGAGAGGGCCTGACTGCAGGACACAGTAAACCACAGGGCACCACAGCTGAGGACACAAGCTACACATCTAGTGTGACCAACCAGGCCTGGTGTTGCAACCACAGCCAGTGATGACATGAAAGTGTAGGAAAAGGGGCAGAGACCGCATTCTGTGGCAGGAAGGCAGCACAAATGTGAAGCTGAAACCCTGGGAAGGAGCTTGCACTGTTGAGGAGGGTAATGGGGGCACTGGGCAGCTTCTCACTGAACAAAGTGGACTCACTGTGGGCTCCAGCTGAGGCGCTGCTCAGGGTCTCCCTAGGTGAGCTGAATCTGCTTCCACACAGAACCCTGCGCATGAGTTTCTAGCAGCTTCTTCTGCCATTGCCCAAATTTAAGCAGCTAGGATACCTGCAGCAGGTGATCAACCCAGACCATGGAATATTATCCAGGGCTAAAAAGAAACAAGCTACGAAACCATGAGAAAGTAGGGAGGCTCCTTCTGTGCCCATCGCTGAGCTAAAAGCCTGTCTGAGCAGGCTGCAGATTGTGAATGCGACTCTGACATCTGGAGAAGGCAAATCTGCAGAGATCAGGGACAGCTCGGTGGTGACCAGGGGCCTAGAGGAGGGAGGGATAAGCAATGGGGTGCAGTGGAGGAAGGAACATGCCATTTGCCCCAGCTAACAGGATGTGAAACACGGAAGGTGAGCCCAAGGCAGACCAGGGCTCTGGGTTCAAGACCTGTTGCTGCAGGGCCAGCAGCTGTAGTGGGTGGACCCTGTGATGGAGCTGCTCATAATGGGGGAAGCCAAGGAAGGGTTAAGGGGAATGTAGAAGCTTTGCGATTTCTGTTCATTTCTCTACAGACCTAAAACTTCTCAGAAATAGTCTGTTAATTATGAATATAGGTTGAGTGTGGTCGTGTATGCCTATAATACCAGCACTTGGGAGGCTGAGGCAGGAGGATTGCTGTGAGTTCAAGGCCAGCCTGGATACATAGTTCAAGCCTGGCCTGAACTACATAGTGAGACTCTGTCGCCAAAAAAAAAAAAAAAAAAAAAAAAAAAAAAAAAAAAAAAAAAAAAAAAAAAAAAAAAAAAAAAAAAAAAAAAAAAAAAAAAAAAAGGAAAAAGAAAAAAAAAGAATATAAAAGGAAACAGCAAAAAAGCTAGGGCACTTGGGATGGACTCAACCCTGTTGTGAGATCTGAGGGGTGAGGATATACCTGTCCCTGGGGTCACAGGTAAGTCGCTTGGGGGTGAGGCAGGGCTGGATTCCTGACTCCCACCTCTCCTCCCCACTGTCTGTCTCTCTACCTCCCTTGCTCTCTTCTCCCCCGTCTCTCTGTCCTGCTTCCCTGACAAGCTGATCAATGGCTCATCACCACTGGCGGGAGGTTCTAACTCAAGTGTGGCATCTTAATCAGCGGGCGCTATCCCAGGTCCATCGACTGCCTGCCTGGCCGACAAATGAGGCCATTGACCACCCCCTGCCTCCCCCAGAGCTGCCTTGCCAGTTTGGACTCTGTGCGCCGTCTGGTGGCTATGGGGTGCAGCACAGCCTGAGGAGCCGGGGGGGGGGGGGGGGGAGGCGGGAGGTCCTGGCAGGCAGCCTGGAGGAGGCCCCAGAAGCTGGCCCGGTAGGCGCTCCGCCTGGTCCCTGACATTTTCCTCTCACACCTGAATGATCCTACTTCAAAAGATACCAAAATGCACGATTTCTAACCCTACATGCCCCACTCTATTTGCCAACTACAGCATA
Source organism: Hystrix cristata (assembly GCA_004026905.1). Lineage (NCBI taxonomy): Eukaryota > Metazoa > Chordata > Mammalia > Rodentia > Hystricidae > Hystrix > Hystrix cristata. Next base: position 41,619 of record PVJO010000289.1, on the reverse strand, counting down.
CCCCACAGAGCCCTGCTGAACGTTGTTCCCTCCCCCATCAAGCTGGAAAGTGCCTGCTTCTAGACCTCTGCCCTTGCAGGTCCCTGGCCTGGAGGCCTGGACACTCTCACTGCATCTGTAAGACGCAGCCTACCCCCAGCCAGCCCACATGCCTGGCCTGCACCACTCCCCAAGACTGGGGGTCTTTGTCTTAAGGCTCATGCTGTTCCTCAGTTCCAGGCACACGGTGAATGCCCGCTGTTGAAGGAATGGATGAGTGAACTAAAAGCTGAGAGGAGGGGCAGGAGCACTTAGTGGCTGTGCACCCAAGCTTGAGGTCAGCCCTGGTGTCCAGAGACTCCTGGCTGTACCTGTTGAGGTCCTGACTTTTTTTTTTTTTTTTTTTTTTCAGTGCTAGGGATGTACCTGTTGAGGTTATGAGAATCCAGGGGTTCCTGGGGCTGGGGTAGGGTCCCTACTTGAGTGGGGCTGTTGAGTGGGGCTGTTGAGTGGCAGGATTTCTACAGAAGGAGCACAGGATAGATCTCTGGGTTGGGGACAAGTTTGGCTATGAATGAACTCAGCCCTCTGACCTCAACTCCTTCCCTCCCTCCCTTGGCCAGGCTGTGGGGCGAGCTGATGGTGCAGGGTCCCCAAGGCCCATGTCTACTCCATCTTCTGGGTCCTCAGCACGCCTCTGGGCCCAGGCTGGCATAGTCAGGCGGCAGGTCCAGATGCTCCAGAGCCCTCGTGCACTCTCCATCTGCAGTCCCATGCTGACTCCCCCAGAGTGGCAGCTGGGCAGCCAAGGCAGGTATAGGTAAGTGCATGGACGCTGCCTTGGGCCTTATCTCCTCCATCTTCTAGATACCTCTGTTTGGGGTGAACAACATGGGTGTGGCTGCTTGGGGTGCCACAGAAGTGCTGGACTGCAGGGTGACCCACTTCCTCCCCTTCCTGCTCCCAGTCGAGACTGGCAGGCCCAAGGTCAGTGGTCTGGGTATCGACAATGTCTGTCCACCACAGGGCTGGCGGGGGAAGGAGGAGGCTGCTTGGCTCGATACATCCCGTCTTCTGAGACAATAAATTTGGCCATTGACCCAGCAAGCAGACGTCAATAAATGAATGGTTAATATAAACATTGTCCTTCCCAAATTAATCCAGGCTGTGGGGGCGGGGCACAGGGCAAGTGGAAAGTTGAAATACGGGAGGAGGTAGGTGAACCTCAGCTGGGGCAGGTAGCCTCTCCTGGGAGGCGGGTGGGAGAGGATGCCTTCTTCTCAGGGGGTGCCTAGGCAGGCATCCTCCCCTTCCCCTGGCTATGAGGACAGCCAGAGCCAGCAAATGGAACTCAAGGGGCACTGCTGCCTTTGGATTTCACACAGAAAATGGCAAAACCATTTCATTGTATGTCCCTGCATTATTTGGGATATACAGTACTTATGAGAAAAAGTATTCATTGCTTATCTGGAGTTTACAAGTACCTGAGTTGTTATCTGGAGACCCTAGCATGGAAGGACTGGGCCCCCCAGCCCTGGCACATCACCCTACTCTCCTGAGATGGAGCCAGCAGGCTCACAGGGATTTCTGGGGCAGGCCTGGGGCAGAGTGCTCAGCACAGACAGGCATCATGGCCCTTGGGTGGCTCTCACACCTGTGGCTCTCCCCCCGTGGCTCTGCTGGCCCACAAGAGGGGGTGGCTGGGGCATTACCCTGGCCCAGGGGCCCTTTGCCCTCTGCAGGGGGCTGGGCCCAGTAGCACCTCCCATTGAGGGCCCTATAAATAACTGAGCTGTGTCGTGTAAATAACCGCAGCCTGCTGGGAAGGTCTGACCCTGGGCAAAGCATAAGGGAGCCACAAACTTTCCTAAGAACTTGCAGGGAACTCCTGAACCCCAGAACCCCAGGGAGCCAGGCAGGGGATTGGAGTGACAGGCTCAGGGGAGGCTAGGGAGTTGCCAGCCCTCTCTCTACCCTGCCCAGCACACACAGGGCCAGCAGTCCTTAGCCCAAGAGGCCAGTGACTGGACCCTGCTCAGTGGCCTGGAATCTAGTAGCCTCTCATGCCCCATGTCCCAGGCTAGGGATAGGCTGTGAGGAGCCCAGGCACGTGCCAGGGGTGGACTGTGGTGGGTGCCGGGTGGGCCCTGTACGGGGGGATGCCTTCCTCATATCCCTGTAACCTGGCTTTCTCTGTATCTCCTTCCCGGATGAGCACGGGGTGGAGGGAGCTGCCCGCAGAGGCCCCCAGCCCAGATCATGATGGAGGGCCATGATTGATGGGCGCCTGGGGGCCTCATCCTTGCCCTGAACCAGGCAGATGGGAAGCAGCTGTCAGCACCTAATGGGCCTGTGACAAATGGGGTGGGGGCCTCTGATTGGTCCCTGTCTCCAGCAGGGCCCCCAGGGTAGGGCACTTCCGGCCCAGCACAGAGGGATCAGCACAGAAGTCTGGGGATCCACAGGGGACCCCAAGTTTTCTGGTGGTTCTGAAGCCCTGGCCAGAAGGGAGGCGATGGCGTGGGGATGAGGTCTCAGGTGGGCCGCTGGCTCATGGGGCGGGGTGCTGAGCTCAGCATTGGCTGACCAAACTCTTTAGGGACCATTAAAAACACTCTCCGCTGAGGCAGCCTGGAGGCATCAATCTGCTGTGAGACCAGACCTGGCTGCAGCTGCAATGCCCTCCCTGTGCTCCCCGCGAGCCCTCCTGGGGGGAGCTTCCCTGACCTGCCTGGTCCACTCCTCCTTCTGAGCCTCCAGGATATGTGCCATGGCATGGGCAACCTGGAGCACACACTGCAGATGCTAGCCACCAAAGGGCAAATGGGGTGCCCCACTGATGTAAGGCCCAGGAGGAGTCACATCCAGGAATAGAGGCTAAAGAATGGTGCCAGGAGCTGGGGGCTCATGCTTGGTGGGTACAGATGCTCAGCCTGGGAAGATAGAAAATTCTGGAGGCTGGTGGTGGGGAAGGCTCACAACATGGCATGTGCTTAATGCCATGGATGTGTGCATTCAAAAAGGCTAAAATGAGCTGGATAGAGTGGCACACACCTGTGATCCCAGCATTCTGGGAGGCTGAGACAGGAGGATCTCAAGTTTGAGTCCAGCCTGGGCAATTTAGAGACTTAATGAGACCCTGTCTCAAAAAAAAAAAAAAAAAATTAAAAAGGGCTGGGGCTGTAGCTCAGTGTGAAGGCCCTAGGTTTTAATACCCAGCATGGAGGAAAAAAGAAAACAGAGAAAAAAAAAAGTCAAAGATGGTATCTTTGATGTTATGTATCTTTTAAAAATCCAACTGTTTCATGTCCAAGCTGTTTAAGCCCAACTCTGGGGGCCATCTGGACGGGAGACAGGCAGTTGCCGACTAGGCTGAATGCACCTTGGACACTGACTCCTCCCAGCTGTCCCCACGCGAGCTCCCTCCACCCCATGCTCAGCTGGGGTAGGCAGGGGTCTCGGTCTTGGTAGGGCTGGGGGCTGAACTAAAGGAGCCCATCTCCTCCCTGCCCCTATCCCCTGTGTCCTTGGGCTCCTTGAGTAGGCAGCAGGGCTGCTGACCTGGCCAGGGGCAAAGCCAGGGGCGGAGGGAAGTTTGCCCTCAGGGACAGGTGGCCGCCAGCTGGAGAGGGTGGAGAGGGCAGTGTGTGCGCCATCATCGACCAGGAGCCTCTTCCGAGGTGTATAAAACTGCTTGTTCTCAGTTAGAAAAATGGCCATGTTCTGCGATAATTGATTGATCCTCCTCTTTAGGAATATTCATAAACACTGGTTCCAAGAACAGATGCGTCCAGTTCCCACACCAAGTCACTCTCTGGGGCAGGGAGCAGCAGGAGGTAGCCCCACAGCCTCCCTCCATGTTTGGGGCTGGTCAAACCCAGCTACCTGCCTGAAACAGGCTGGGAGGTGAGTGTCTAGGTCCCAGCAGGCTAGGTCTTCAAATGCTGTGTGACCCTGGACACATCTCTGAACCTCTCTGATGCTAAGACAGGAGGGCAAGTCAGCCTAGAGACCTTCAAGGATGCACTGTCCCAGGGCACCTTCCTGCTACCCTTCTGGCCCACTTGCCTGCAGTGGCCAGGCAACCTTCTGTCCAGTTCCAACCCTGCCAAAACCTCCCTGCAGCCTCCTGTGAACTGTTCACCTTACTTGCTCTCTCTCCTACCACTTCCCCTCACAATGACTTTAATCCTCTTCAGTCAGCCCAGGAAACTCCTATTCATTCCTCAATACCCTTTGTAATGACCTCTTCCTCTCTTTGGGTAGTTCCATCCTGGTGCCTGCGCACCAACTTCCTGATGCCGTAGTGGTCCTTGGGCAGACCCTGCTGTTCCTCATTCCGTGAGGATGAAGTGCCGGCCAGGTGGATGGCTGGGGCCCTGGCCCTCCACGATGAGCAGACCCAAACTGTCCTGAGTGGGCCGGTTAAGCTCAGAGTGTTCTCTTGTTTGCTAATTCAAGTCTTTACCTATCTGGGTGAATTTATAGATTATGTGTATTTGCATAAAGTACACGAAGAGGAGATACAGGTAGTATGGATCCAAGTTCTTAGACTTTCTCTGGGTGCCTGTGTACTGGAGTTTGCCCTGCTACTCTCCCTGGTCAGGAAGTAAAGGTCAGCTGTGCTTGGGCCTTTGGGGCTGAAGTAAGAGTGGCCTCCCAGACTCCTGGAAGTCTGTCTCCTTCCAGCATGGCCAGAGCCACAGCAGGAGGTGGGTGCTGGCTCTGCAGCTCAGGGACCTCCCACTGGCTTGGGTTCCTCCAACGCTTCCCAGCCTGCCCCTTCCCTGGGCAGCTGACCTCACCACTGCCCCACTGCCTGGCCATGAGCCTCCCTCAGGAGGGACAGATGTACGCTCGCCTCAGCCTTAGGGGGTCAGTAGCGCCAGAGAGCCTCACCTGGTCAGGCCTTGAACCTAGGCAACTCAAATGCCTCTCTGTCCCTTCTCTTGTTCCATGGTGTCCCCTGGTAACCTGATGGCTAAGGCTGTCCAGGGCAGAAGAGAAGGGTGGGCATACTGAGTGAGGAGCTCAGTCCCTCGGTAAGTAGTAGGGAACCTCAGGCCAGACTGTGCCATTTGGCTTCTTTGGGGACACCTGGGCTGGGCTTCTCCAAGGGCCAAGGTCCCTGGGTTCTCCAGACACAGATGTCCTCCCCACAGTCCTTCAGGGACTAGACACTGAGGCCAGGTGGCCCTTCCACTATGGCAAGTCCTCTGGGGTCTCATCGGTGTCCTTGGGAGGCCCACCCTGACAGGCTTGGGGTCCCTAAAGAGACGGGCATGGTTGCGAGGGGGCACGGTTGCCCCAGCCAACCACCTGGCTTCTCTCAGGGTGGCGCCCTGGTGTCCCTGCCATGGTTCCCCAAGGGGTTGAGGAGAGCGTGCCTCCGGATGATCCGCTATTGATGAGGCAGGGACGGATGGGCAGGCCTGGCCTGGGTCAGCAGATCTGCTCCAGGCTCAGGATGCGCCTGGCCATTGATCACAAAGATGCTGGCCTGGCTAGGCTCCGGTGGGTGGGGGTGTGTGACCTGTCTAGCAGTGACCACAGAGTGAGCTCCTCTGTGGGAAATGTCTCCTCCTCATCACATTGCTCATCCACTGCGGGACCCAAGGGTCTTTGATGCTGCCCTGACTGTGGGCAAAGCCGAGATTCCCACTGCCTCCGAGCCCACCATACATGCTGGCTGGTCCAGACCTGCCATGACCCCACTCATTGCTGCCTAGGCCTGGTCAGGGGCCAGTCAGCCATGAATGAGCTCCACTCTGGTCCCTGGTGGGGGGCGCTGTGACCCCCACACATGCAGGGAGCTGCAGCCTGGCCCCTCCTTCATGACTGGCTGGTCCTGGGACGTGGGTTGGTGACAGATGCCCCTAGCAGAGATCATGAGGGGAGGGTACTCAGCGCCAGAGACCCAGAGGCCAGCAGGGGAGACAGGTACAGGTCCAGAGAGAGAAAATGGAGACAGGGAGCCCCAAATGCTTTCCTGAGACCCAGAGTCAGAGATACCAGAGAACAAGAGACACCAAGACAGATGGAGACAGAGATGGCAAGAGGGGCAGGTGTGTGTGAGGGTTCCACCTGCAGAGAAGGACTGGGAAGTGAGGAACATGGCCATAACAGCTCACACCCCATGCTGGGCGTGGTGGTGCATGCCTGTAATCCCAGCACTCGGGAGGCTGGGGAAGGAGGATTGCTGCAAGATCGAGGCCAGCCTCGGTGACATAGTGATCTCAAGGCCAGCCCGAACTACATAGTGAGACCCTGTCTCAGCCACCCCACCCCCCAAAAAAACAGATCCCCATCGGCCTCGGGCAGGCCTCAGGGGCTGGCCCGGGCTCAGGTCACTCTGTGGCGGACGAACCCTGTCTTCTGTCTGAGTGGTGGCTGTTCATGTTGCCCACAGATCAATCATTGAAGCTGCTCTTCTTGGTGGGCTCAGGCAGCTGTGAGAGACAGCAGACAGGGAGTGGAGCTGCCCATACTCCTCCCGCCAACCGCCACCACTAATGAATTGGGATTTAATCCATGAGATCTTGCTGAGGCTGTCTGGCTCCAGTGGGGTGTGGTGGTGGGGTGACCAGGCAGCTGGAGGCAGGTAGCCAGAGCTGGGCAGCTGGAGACTTGCCCTGGAGGCCCCTGAACCAGCTGCCATACTGCCCCTCAAGCGCACAACCTCGGGTAGAGCCACCCTTTCCCAGCTGTGACTCTGCAGTCTGAGGCAGGAGGGAAGACTGCTGAGTGCTTCCTCCCTGCCCCACTGTCACCCCTCCATGGCCATGGCCACCAAGGGCCCCCCACAGGCAACCTCGTTCTATATATCTGTCCAGGCCAGGTGGACGAGGGTTGGGGCACAGGGTCTGCAGGGCTCCTCCAGTCCCAGCTCCCCTTGGCTCTGCCCTGTCTCAGGACCTGGCTTTCCAGAGCAACCTCTGTCCCCTCCACACCTTCCCCAAATCCATCCTTGGCTGCATCCCCACTGCCTGGCAGTATCCAGAATGTGAACTTTCTTGCAGAATGTGGTCTGGGCAGGGGCAGGTACACAGAGGCCACCATGCAGCCTTGGTCAGAGCAGGACCCTGGAGCCCCCCAAGGAGCTGCTGGTCCCACACCGCCTCAAGAGGCCCTGGGCACCAGGTGAGCTGCCTCGGGGGGTTCCCAGGAGTGTTGCCAGGCTGAGGCCAGGCCCCAGGGAGACCCCTGTATGCCTTTAAGGGGCCAGAAGGAGCAGGCCACAGATGGATGTGGTGGTCAGGACAGCAGGGAGAGTTTTAGGCAGGATTCCAGGAAGGAAGAAAAAGATTTTTGCCAATTTAATGAACAATTGCTTCAACTTTATAGTCTTGTGCCCTCTGATGTCAGGCACAGAGAGGTCTCAAACACCCATTTCCAGCCTGGCCAGCTCAAGGCACACATGAAAGGAAGAAGCCCCCTCTGCCAACCTGTTGCCAGACCTTCACAGACCCTCTTGCTGTCCCGGTCCTTGGCCCTTCGTCCTCCACAGTGACAGCTTTCCAGCCTCCGTCTGCTATAGCACTGGCTCTATCCGCCCAGTATGTGACCCCACGGGTGAGGGTGAATGTCCTCCAGCCGAGACCTTCGCACGGTCTTGGGTCCCAGGTGCCCTCCTGATGGTGGGAGGGAGGGACAGACAAGCTGCTGGCTTTCAGAGAGCCTTTTTCCAGGAGAAAGCTGCCTGCTTCCTCAGGGTGCCCGGCTATCCCGTGGTCACTCTGTGGATACACGTCCATATCCCTCAGTAGCTACTAGGCCTGTGACCGGTAGCTTCTCTCATCACCACCGTTTCTGTCTGCACAACACTGATACCCTCACCAGCACCACTGACCCAGTCACCTCACCCCATGGCTACCTTATCGCAGGGGTCACTTGCCCTCATAGTCACTCACCATGGGCACTTTGGGCCATCCTATCCAGCACCGCAGCCAGCCTTTTTGCTACCATGACGGAGATGCTAGAGTAGGTGGCTCCTATGGTCACTAGCGTCACCAGCAGCACATCTCCCAGTGTGTCTACGCCGCCCTCCAGGGAGGTCCACACACCCTCAGCCTGTAGCCTCCCTCTTCGGTGGGTCCCAGGCCAGCCATGTCTGACTGGGTGTGTGTCAGGGGACACTGACTCCCTCCCCAGGGAAGGATCCAGGGCTGGGGCCTCCCAGGGGCTCTGGGGACCGATGCCCTAGACAGCTAGGGCTGGATGTTGGGGGCAGTTGTCACTCTCAGAAGTAAACACCGACTGTAATGAATGGTGGGCAGCGGGGGAGCCACCGTGGTATTTAACAGCCGATATTGGATTGTGCGGCTCAGCCTGGAACTGGCGCATTATGAAGGCTAATGGATTTTTGAGGCCAGATTGATTTTTCATTAATTTGGTAAAAATCTTTTTCCTCTCCCCTATAATTCTGTCTTAAAATGCTCCCCCTGACAGCTCGATAAGTCACTCCCGCCTTAATGCATGTCTGGCTCTGTCTGGGGGCTGCGGGGGAGGGGAGTGGCAACCATGTGCTGCCAATCACCCGCCCCCCAGGTAAATACTGCATTATGCATGGCCATGGAGCCCAGCCACCCCGGGGTGGGTGCTCACTGCAGCCAGCAGGCCCAGGCTACTGCGGGGCCTTTTCTCTGGGATAGGCCTCGGCTCCAGGGTCCCTGTGGGTCACTGGTTCCCCGAGATGATAGCACAATCTTGGGCAGAGATCCCCTTCCCAAAATGGTGATCGAGGCTGGGTGAGACCTCTGACCCAGAGGAGCTACCCTGGATCAAGACCTGCCCAACCCTCTCCTCCAGCCCCTACCTGGGCTGGGCTAGGGCCATTGACCAGCAAGCTGCTGGGCTCCATCCTGCTGCCCTCAGCGGTGTTGGGCTGCCCTGGGTGGGGACAGAGCTGGTCACCCCTCCCTTTTCCCCTACTTATCTTCCTTGCCTCCTCTAGATTGTCCCTGGACTTCTCTCCTGGGTTCCAGACTGTTCTCCCCTCTGCCCCATCCCTGCCACCCTCCCCAGGGTCTTAGGTGAACCCCAGTCTCACTCTTCCTCCAGCTGCAGAGCATGCACTGGGCAGTTTCCTGGACACTGCAAGTCACCCACTGGCATCCCAGGACCAGTGGGTTCAGTTTGGGCTGACCCCACTGAAACCACCCCCCTGGAAGTCACAGCCCTTCCACTGCCCAGGCTTGGCCCTGGGATTTAGGAAGACTTCAGTGATGGGGTGATGTTGCTGACATGAGTGATGGTGGAGGTGGGGGTGGGCAAATTGGCTAGATAGTGAAGCGGATGTTAGTGAAGATGGGGATGGGGATATGGTGACGATGCTGAGGAGGAGGGAGAAGGAAGACAAGATAGAAGGTAAAGCCAGATGCAGTGGCATAAACCTATTATCCCAGCCTTCTGGAAGGCTGAGGCAATAGGATCACAAGTTCAAGGCCAGCCTGGACGACTTAGCAAGACCCCATCTCAAAGTGAAAAATAGACTGGGCATGATGGTGCACACCTGTAATCCCAGTACTCTGGGAGGATTCCAAGTTCAAGGCCAACCTGGGCAATTTAGCAACTTAGTGAGACCCTGCCTCAGAAACTAAAAAAAGGGCTGGGTAGAGGCCAGGGATTTAGCTCACTGGTTAGAGTGCTTGCTTTGCAAGCATAAGGCCCTGATTGGATCCCCAGCACAAAAAAAAAAAAAAAAAAAAAAAAAAAAAAAAAAAAAAAAATGGAGGGAAAGGAAGAGAGAAGAAGGGAGGGAAGTGAGGTTAGAGATGGATGCAAGGTTAGGGGGAGGGGAGAAGAGAGGTTTTTCAGCAGACAGAGCAGAGGTGGGAGGCCTAGGAGTGTAGGGTGCTACAGCAGCTGGGGGATATGGGGTACAGGCTCAGGAGTGGGGGTCCAGGGTCCAGGGTTGCCCTTGAGACTGCTCCTCCTCTTCCAGAACAATACAGTGAAGAGGCAGCACCTGTCCTGTAGTGTGCGGTCTGTTGGGACTTGGTCCTCCTCTCCTCAGACCCCAGGGAAGGCCTGTAGGGTGTGGAGCAGCCTGGAGGACCTTTTCTTTCTCTACCTCTCTCTGACAGAGTATAGTTTAGGCTGCTGTACAGTTTAGGCTGGTCTTGAATGGACTGTGTAGCCCAGGCTGGACTTGAATTTGCAGTGACCCTCCTGCTTCTGCCTCCCAAGTGCTGGAACTAGAGGTGTGTACCACCATGCCCAGCTCTGGAAGATCTTTTCTTGACCCCAGAGCAGAACCTCAGGTGGGCCTGGTTTGTGTCCTCTGCTCTCTGAGCTAGGACAAAGGCCCCACCAGGCTCCATGGCCCCTCTGCCCCTAGGAATTTCATTGCCCTACCCTGCAGAGGGGCTGGCCCCAAGGAGAGGGGGCCATGGAGCCTGGTGGGGCCTTTGTCCTAGCTCAGAGAGCAGGTGACAAGGGGCAGGTGTCAAGGGGGGCTCCTCTCAGGTCACTTCTCCCCCTGCTGAAGTGTCATTCAGAGGTCTGGTGGTAGCTTTGTGGCCAGGCCAATGGGGCCTGGCATTCCCCTTCTCCCCTGAGCCTGGAGCTAGACAGGCTGGTAGTGGGTGCCACCTCATTCACAGACTGCGCTGGGCCTTCTGCTCTCCTTCACCCACTGGGAAACTGAGGCAAAGCCTGAGCCTCATCTGCCCTCTGCCCATGTGTTCCCCCTCTGGGGAGGCCCCCCTCCCCTCTCTGCAGGGCCCTCAAAGTGCCCCATACCACCCACCCTGTCCAGCCAGGGTGCCCCTACTGCCAGCTGCCTCCAGGTCACCCAACAGGACAGACACACTCACTACTGACCCTAATTCCACTTTCTTACTAGAGTTTACTGGAGGACAACTATATGGGACTCACCTTCAGTGGGAGCTGGGTGGGCAGTGCACCAGGTGAACTCACAAATCCCTGACCACAGGTTGAAGGCAAAACAAAATACCAAGTTGAGTCAGCTAGAGGGTGTGTGGGTTCATGGTGGGCACTGGGCTAGCCTCAGACCTCAACATGCACACCCAGAGGTGCTGGGTTGGCAGCAACTCGGGTAGGGGGCTGAGGAGGGCTGGCAGAGGCCGATGGGGATAAGCGACAGTCAGTTGGGAAAGGGATTCCCCTGCCCAGTACTCTCCTCCCATGTGCCTTTGGCTCACCCACCCATCCCCAGTCACCCCCCCATTCCATCCCCCAACTCTGTTCCCACCTCCCCCCCACTTCCCGCTTCCCGCGTGCTCCCTCTCCCCACATTAATCTCTGCCCCTGCTCATTGCTGACCCAAGCTAAATGGAGTTTGCCTTTTCCCCTCTCGGCAGTTTTCTGTTGGCAAAGCAAAAAGGATCGCAGCACACACTCACCTCGACCTCCCGCCCAAGGAAGGCTCTGAAAACCCAGCATCCCCGCGCTGCGCGGCACGCAGCCGGTGCACATTCATCCCCCAGCCGGGCCAGCCTGTGTGTTTGTCCTCCTGTGCCTGCCCCTAGGTATGGCCTCTCCCTCCCTGGGGCACACATGTGTGACACACACATGCACGCACCTCCCACAGGTATTCGTGGCCCTTGTGGAAGAGCAGGTGTAGTCCTTATCTAGGGGTCCATGGGTCTATCTGTAACCCGAAGCGACAAACGGTGACGGTGACGTGGCTGGGTCAGAAAGAGGGAGCTAAAGCCTGGGATATGGGGTGTGGCCAGACACGCCCAAGAAGGAGCAGCAGGGACTGTGGGGCCCTCAGGGTGCACAGCCATCCCAGCTCAGGGGTGCTCACACGTTCCTGGCCCCTGCCTTTGCCCAGTGGGAAGCCCCACACACAGTGGGACCCCAGGGATTCCTGTGTGGCCCAAGGCTGGGCTGGCACCCACAAGACTCAACAGAGAATGGCCTGCGCCTCATTGCCAGGATGAAACTGCAAGTTCTGCTGGGCCAGTGCTGTGCCCTCGGCCTGTCTCTGAGGCCTCCCGGAGCTGGCTGGCAACGCCAGTGCTGCCAAGTCAACCTTCTGGGTGGACTGGAGATGTCTGGGAGGCTTAGCAGGGTGTTCCACCCATTTGCCCAGGGGCAAGGGTATGGTCAGTACCTCCCAGAGCCCATAGTCTGGGGGAGTTTGTCTGGAAGAATTTGTTGCTATCTGAAGGCAAGCAGCCCTAGGAGGACAGGTTGAGGGTGTGACCCTCCTGGGCCAGCCCTGCCTGGCTACAACTCTTCACCCAGGACCTGCCCAGCAGCCCCTTCCCCCATAGCTGGGCCTCAGGGACCACCCTGGGATCCCTGTGAGAACACTGTGAGAACCACCTTGTGCAACTGAGGGGAGAGAGCTGCTGAGCTGGGAGGAGGGCCCTTTGCCTGATAGCAAAGGCAGCCCCAAGGGGACCTCAGAGATCATGAGGCATTTGAACTGGAGACAAGTGTCCTAAGATGTGGAGGGCAGTCTCCAGGGGCTCAGGAGCAAAGGCCCAGGCTTGGTAAGAGGCCAGAGACTGGCAGATGGGGAGGGTGTGCTTGTGCAAGGGGCAAATCCCATGTCCCCCTAGGCTACTGTCCCCTCCTCAGGTGTGGACCAGCTGCAAGACACGGGGGATGCAATGTCCTTCCTCCCAGACAGGGCCTGCCAAGCCTGTCGTGCCCGATTATCACGTAATGGCCTCCTTGATGCACAGTTTTATTAATCAAATTAATAAGCGCTGAGGAGACCCGCCTGACCTTGGCCCATTCTGCTGAGCTGGGGATTCTCCCAGGAGGGCCAAGGGAGGTTGGTGCACCTGGGCCCCCATGCCCAGGCTGGCAGGGCCCTTCTTACCCCCACACCCCATACTCACCTCTACACTCAGCCCACACACTCCACTCTCACCCCACATTCCCAAACCCTTGGGACCCGCAGAAGCGGGCAGGGGGTAATGGATGGCAGGGCCTGGACCATGGAACCAGAGCCAGAGCATGGAACTGGCTGCTCCCATGTGGAGGCAGGTAGCCCTCAGCAGAGACTTGACAAAAGGGGGGGGTCTCTGACTAGGAAGGGGAGGTGCCTTGTTTTCCTGGGTCTGTTCCCCAGATCTAAGGTTGGTAGATCTGCAGCCTCCTTTGGGTGTGTGAATGGACAGTGACTGCCCCCTGGTGGCCAGAGGGACAATACGTGGCCAGCAGTCTCTATCCTCAGCCCACTGGAGAGGCCCTCCTATGGCTCCCACCCTGTGCAGCTCAGGACTGACTTCAAGGTGGCCCTTTTCCTTGCTCTCTTTGGAGCCTGGGTCCCTAGTCCATCCCTCCAAGGGACCTGGGGACAGAGCTCTTGCCGATGGCCTTGGGGGCCATGCTCATGTCAGGACTGCAAGCGCAGGAGACCCAGGTCTTCAGTGCTGGGGTCTTCTAGGCAGAAGGTAGGACAGAAACAGCACAGAGGGGAAAATAAGGTGTTGCAGGGGGTAGGTCTTGGCCAGGACCCTGTGCAGAGGGGCTGGCCAGCAAGGGAGCTGAGCCTTGTCTGGTCAGGGCTGGGGCAGTAGAGGGGCTGCCAGGAGCACTGTGCAGCAAGCAGAAGCTCAACCCTTGCAGAGTGGGCCCTGAGGTAGGGTGTGGAAGGGACACAGCATCGGGGGCTGAGAGGGCCTGCTGTAGGGGGGCAGCATCTTGCAGAGAAGTGGCCTGAGTGAGCATTGTGCCCAGAGGGTACTGGGACACTTCTGGGTGTGGGTGACGCGGCCACTGACCCCACCACTGGGGTCAGACCCACCTTGTCTGACCATAATCTTTAATGAGCATCTCAGCCTTGAGCAGAGATGAAGGTCACCCAAGGTGGGGGACAGAATGCCCAGGCCATTCCAGGCTGCTGGGACCATGTGGGCACTGCCCCTCATGGCCCCCTGGCTGCTTGGAGGGCACACAGCACACCTGGCTCAGAGGCAGATGCCAGAGTTCCCGCCAGTGCTGGGCTGGGGACGCCCCCCAGTCTTGCCCCACTTGGCCTTGCGGCTCCAGCCAAGGAAGGGCAGGGGACTTGCATGCACAGGGGCTGGTGGCTCAGAACCACACTCTCTCTGGCTCTTCAGAAGACCCCCTGGGCCCAGCAGAGCCGGCCGGCGGTCCCCCTGCAGTCAAGACAGAGATGGCCATGGTCACCCCCAAGGCCTGCCCCCACAGTGGTCAAGCTGGGGGAGGCAAAGCTGTCTTGGAAGTGGCAGGCTTGCTGTGGGTGTGTCCAGGGTTCTGTTGGTGTGACCACATGTCACGCAACCCTGTGGGTGACTGATTTCTGGGATGAGCCCAGGCCGGGAGGCCTCAAATTCAGGGACAAAGTCCCACTGAGTGGGCAGTGACTGCCCTCTGTCCACTGAGGTAGACAAGGGCTTTCTTGGGCACAGGGAAGTGACTTCCAGGTGTGACAGCAGCACAGGTAGCCACAGCTGGGCAACCCCCAGTGAAGGCCCCCATCCTGCCACTTTCTCTCTTGGAGGTCTCTGCAGTATTCAGGTGAAGGAGCAAGGCTTGGGTGCAACAAGGAGGTCAGGGACCCTGAGGGCTCACCGTGCCACGTGGCTCAGGACTGGGCAGCAGGGATACCACCTGCAGGCTCACGCCCACCTCGCCCATGGCCCTCAGCTGTGCCACAACCTCTGCATGCTTCCACCACTTGCACGGCTGCCCATTCACTGACACGATGTAGTCCCCCTCCTTCAGGCCAGCTGCCTGCAAGGAACACAGAGCAGTGAGGTGGCAGGATAGCATGCCAGGATACAGCCCAGGCCTCAGCCTCAGGCTGGGAGCCCTTACCGCAGCCTGGCCCCCAGGAACCACAGCAGCGATGAGGACAGGTGAGTCTCCCCGGAGTGTGAAACCGAAGCCGTCCTCTCCTCGGGTCATGTGGACGGGTCCCACCAGCTGCCATCGGTTCTTGGTTGAGAATATGGACAGGGGCCCCTGGAAGAGAAGGGGGTCAGAGTTTGGGTGGGCTGCACTCCAAGGGCTTCGAGCATCCCACTTTCACCTGGACACCTCAGAACAGAACTGGGGAGGTGAGTACCAGGGCAGGTGGGGCAAGGCAGGCTACCACAGAAG
This sequence comes from Hystrix cristata, assembly GCA_004026905.1. NCBI lineage: Eukaryota > Metazoa > Chordata > Mammalia > Rodentia > Hystricidae > Hystrix > Hystrix cristata. The sequence goes on along the minus strand of PVJO010000289.1, from coordinate 26,586 downwards.
AATAATAGGGGCCTGTCTGCACTCCAGTGCTGGGAACACAGCCTGGCTATGCAAGGAGGGGTGGTGGAAGCTGGGTGCTCACCAGCCGGTGGAAGATGTCAGCCATTTTCATCTGTGACAGGCTAGATGGCCTGACCTCTAGCTTCTGATGGGTCTTAGCTGACAGGGTGGGAGAAAAATGAGAAATAGAGGTAAGCCTAAGGCTCACGGGCCCCAGACCCCTGAATTCTGCCCCAAGGGAGGGGGTGTGACCCCAGTGCCTACTGCTCCTTCCTGGGACCTCTGGTCTCCTGCCCTGCTGTCCCAGGGACCCTCCCTGAGGCCTGGTGGGGTTGTCCCTGTCTGCGGACTCCCCAGAGCAGGAGCCAAATGGGGGAGGAGTGCATGGGTCTCTGGCAGACATGATTCCCAGCTGAGTTGGAGCTCCCACCCCTCCCAGGCCCTCCTGAGGCTGGTGAGACATGGCCTTGGTTACTGCATCTTTCCCCCACCCCCGTACTGAGAATCTAATCTACACACTGAACTACACCCCAGCACTTTCAAAAATTTTTTGGAGACAGTCGTGCTTAAATTGCCCAGACTGGCCTCAAACTTGTGATCTTCTTGCCTTGGCCGGCTAAGTTGCTGGGATCACAGGCATGCACCACTGTACCTGACTGGCGACCGCATCTTTAACTGGCTGCAGGGGTTTGGCCCACCTCTCTTGGCCAGGACTGAGGCCTCACCCTGGGGGTGCTACCCACCCTGCCGGGCCCTGGCTGCTCACGCTGGATGTCGGGGGCTTCAGCAGCCTCAAAGAAGTCATCCTCACGCTCAAGGTCCGAGTACTTGGCTAGTGAGTGTTGCAGTGCCTGGGCCACCGCGGCCTGTAGCAGGTCCACTGTGCGCAGGACACGGCACAAAGCATGTAGCCGCAGCGCCTCTTCCTGGCCCAGTATGGCACGCTTCAGGTGGGCCTTGGCTGTACACGGGGCACAGTGCCATCACACGCAGCCAATCCAAGCCCCGCCCCTGGGATGCAGCCAGTGTGGGGTACGGGCCACAGGGGCAGCTGGGGAGCTGGGCAGACCAGGAGGGCTTGGCCAGCCAGGTAAGAGCTGCCCCCAGTGTGCCTCCACCTGCTCAGGCAACACAGCGATAACAGGGGCCAAGTGACAGCAGAGGCCCCCGGTACCCTCCACCAGCGAATGCCTCACCGAGCTTCCTACGGTCTTCTGGCTGTTCTGGCAGTGGGGGGCCTTGGGACTCAGGGGAGTGCAGGGGCTGGAAGACCTGCTCATGTGTGGGGAGCTCGCCTTCAGCTGCAGCTGCAGGTCAGAGAGGCCATGAGTGCTGAGCACAGGGCCTAAGCCTGCACCACAGACACACAGAGTGGGCACACTCACGGGAGCTGTCACAGAGGGCCACTGCGGCGTGGTAGTGAGCCAGTGCGCGGAAGTGCTCAGCCTTGACATGCACCAGGGTGGTCCAGGATGGGGGCACATAGTCTTGGACAGGCAGCTGGACCATGGCCCGGTGCACAAGCCTGTACTCAGCTGCCACCTGCCAGCAGGCACGTGGGCACTTTGGGGCCTCCCGCTCTCCCTGAGGAGCCCTTGCCTTGTCACATCCTGTCAGCCCCTGCCTCTGTCTACCCCAACCCAAGTTCCTGTGCCTCAAACTGAACCTGACCCCCAGTGCCCAGGGACTGAAGTTTCTGCTCTGATTTGCGCTGTCTCCCCAAGGCAGGGACTCACAATCCCATGAGCCAGGATAGGTTCTGGCTTTGGGAATCGATACAGAGCAGAACTAGTCCAGGTCTGACCTGGCTCCCCCGACTCAGCTCTGCCCCCATCCTGCTGACCTCTCACTCTGCTGGGTCCTGACTCAGGCCCTCTGCCCAAAAGTGACTACAGAGCAGCCATATTGTTGAGGGTTCTGGGCAGGTCTTGTTGGTCTCACCTGGGCAGCCTCCTGGGCCAGGCAGTTGTGGGGGGTGGCGGGGGCTGGCAGTGAGAGGCCCTCAAAGATGCACTCCTGGGCCTGGGCAGCCATGAGCTGTTCCAGTGTGGAGAGAGAGGCAGTACTCATGTCTGGGCTCGGGGCATGGGAAAAGTTCTCCCTCAAGAGACTGAAGGCCCCTGCGGATGAAGTGGGTGCTCACAGTGGCGGGGCCTCCCCATGCCCACCAGGGCCACCTCAGGGACCCCCAGGAAGAGCCTGTGTGTGCCAAGCTCCTCATGATGGGGGCCGGCCCACCCACCCCAGCTCCTGCCCCAGCAAAGGAGGAAAGGTGGCCCCACTGTGGATCTGGGCTGCTCTTACCAGCAGCCCTTTGGAAGGCCTGGGCAGCGTGGTGGGCACCTTCCGGGCAGGAGCGGTCCTGGCATGCCCCGATCTGTGTGTGGAGAGCGCCGATGTTGAATAGCACACTGCCCTTCTCGAAGGCCAGGGCCCGCTGCTGCGCTGGGACCCCCGTGAGCGAGTCATACCTGTGAGGGGCTCAGGCTGGGAGCAAGTCTCTGGAACCTAGGCCTCCTATCCCCAGGGCTCCCCCACCCCAGCTCCTACCACTGGAAGAGCAGCCCAGGGCTCCGAGCAGGACTGAAGAAGCGCATGTCCAGGAAGCAGAGCTGGTTGTAGTAGGCCTCGAGCAGCTGCAGGCCTGCTTCGTCCCGGCTGGGGGTTCGCATGGCCTGTGGGACAGGAGTGGCTGGGCACCACTGCCCAGACCCCCCACTCACACACACCGCCTGGGACACCCCCTGGACATGAGGGCGAGGGTAGCCTGGGGTGAGAGGCACAAGATGTGACCTGCATGCCCTGCACAGAAACCTCTGTGGGCCCCAGGCCCCTCCATGCACACTGGTGTGGCAGTCTTCCTGATGCCTTCCCCAGATGTGAGGATTTCTGCCAGGTAACCATCTACCCTGAGCTTCACTGCCCCGAGTCGCGGTTTCCCTGTTTGCCTCTGGGGCTACAGAAGGGCAGAGTGGGGCCGGAAGCAGCCCACCCACCTGCCGTAGGCCCTCCAGCTCCATGATCTCTGCCTCGTAGGCAGCACTGTCCTCTCCAAAGTGCCCCGAAATCAGCTCCTGCAGAAGAACTGTGCTGGCCTCTGGAGCACCCAGTGCCTGGCAGTTTGCCCTATGGAAGAAAGGTCTAGGCGCAGAGCAAGCTCACTGCCACACAGAGCTGGAAGGGCTGAGGGCCTGGGTGTGTGGAGTGGCTTGGTGGCATTGGGACAGGTGTTGGGGTGGGTCTACCCCTTGGTTCTGGGCCCTCTGCCCCCACAGGACCAGGGTTAGGATTCTTGCTGGTGCTATCTTTATATTCATTCTTTTATGAATCCCATGGCAATCCCAAGAGGCAGGTGCCATCTGTCAGCACAAGGTCAAGTCCCCTTCCATGAGACCCTGTGGCAATGGCAGACAGAATAGGGCCCTGCCTGGGGTCTGAGCCCTCCCAGTATACTTGGGAGGCTATAGGTTTCACAGCATAGGCTCCAACTAGGTGTCCCTGAGCCAGCAGGATCCTCAGCAGGAGTGCCCAGGACCCTGCAGTCATCCTGGGGCTTCCAGCAGGATGTCCAGGTCCTGTCATACCCATCCGAGGGCAAGGCCCAAATCCAGGCCCACCCACCAAGTCTACAGCCAGGGCGCGGGAACTGAGTGCAGCAGAGGAAGGAGGCTTGCCTGGGGCAGGACACCAGGTCCCCAGCCACTTCTGCCACGTTTCTGGGAAGCCCTGGGTGATCCCTTCCTCCCTCTGGGCCTCAGTTTCCTCATCTGTTCAATGAGCTGGCTGGACCAGGAAGTCTCCACATTCTTCCTGGGCCCCGCAGCAGGGCAGTGTCCCTCAGTGCTCACAGGCCGGTGTGTACCTTCAGGGGTGTGGCCCAGTCCAGCTCCTTGGTCTCCTTCAGGCCCAGAGGGATCATGGGGACAGTGACACCTACACTAGAACCAGAAGCATCAGCTCTGGGCGTGCTCCCACACTGGCCTAGAGTGTACTCCCTGCCCCTCCCACGACCCAGACCCAGGATGCTTCCCCCGATCTGCACAGGCATGCACCCCAGCTCAAGTGCTTACCCCTCAGACTGCTCCACATCCACCATGTTGCTGAGTCCCTCCAGCTCCTCCTTCAGTAGCTGTAGGTTGGAGTTGACATAGCTCAGCTCCAGGGCAACTGTCTCTCGGACCTGGTTGTTGCTGGTTGCTCTGGGGGAGGTCAGAGGCAGTCAGAAGCCCTGGCCCACAGCAGATCTCATGACCCATGCACACTGAGGCCCTTCTGCCCTGAGAGCTCCAGAGCCTGCCTCCCAGAGGATGCGTGCTGTGGGTGGGCACAGCACGCTGCAGGCCCACAGTCGCCCTCCTGCTTCTCTGAGTCTTCCCCCTACAACTCTTGGCTTGTGTAGTGTGGCTGGGGCCCCTGCTTCAGGCATGGGCTACTCTTGGCTGACATGCCCTCCAGGGAAACTCCCACACAACTTTGCTGGATCAGAGGCCACTAGACACTTCTCTGTGTCTTACAGAGGAACCAGGGGGTTCCTGACAACAGTGGGGTGCAGGCAGAGGGTGCTGAGGAAAGTGGAGTCCTGGGCTCAACCGCAGCACAGGCTGCTGTGGTCGGTGTGCTCTGAGAAAGAAGTGGCTCCCCTGAGCCAGAAGACTCTTAGTTCCCCAGCCCTGGGCTGCCTGGTCATGTGCCCCAGTGTGGCCTCTTTCCTCCACACTGGTTGCCAAATGCACTGCTCGAGCCTCCCAAAGGGGATTCCAGTTTTGGGGCCTTGGGCCTAACATACAAGGCCAGCACAGCAGGGCTTGGTTTGTCTCGGTTTCTGCTGAGTGATAAGTGTATTGCAAGGCTGCTGGGACCTGGGTGGGAGCTTGCACCATGGCCACCTTCTCATGTGTCCTTCTGGGCCAACCACCACCAAGTGCCTGCCTGGTTCACCAGCTTGGCCCTGTCACCCATGTGGGCCATGCCTACCCCTGGGCTTGAGTGGCCGCAGGTGCTTACCTGTAGAGGTTCTCGGCACCTGTCCGCATCCGCAGCTCCATGCTGATCTGCTGGCGGATCCGGGTTCTGCGGCTCTGCAGCCAGCTGTGCTGAGTCTGTGGCAGGGGGTCACAGCCCTGCAAGGAGGCCACAGGAGGTCACACCCACCCCTGAGCCTGACCAGGCTGCCCTAAGGGAAGAGGACTGAAGCCTGTAAGGTGGGCCTGGCTAGAGACATAGATGCCTAGTCAGCACAGGAACTCTTCTGTCAACACTTCACAGATGTCACAGACTCACCTTCATCCCAGCCAGCTAAAAGGCCCTTGTGTCAAGTATCTTCCCTGCATAGCTTATCTTCCTCTAACCAAGTACCCTCATAGAGCACCTTACCCAGACTGATCTTAAACTTCTGGGCTCAAGCAGTCCTCCTGCCTCAGCCTTCCAAGTAACTGGTAATAACAAGTGCATGCCACAGCAACTGGCTCTTAAAACGCAGGTGATGATGAATTTTTATTTATGGTGCTGTGGACAGATACCCAGGCCTTGAGAATGCTAGGCAAGTGCTTTTCCACCAAAATGAGCCCCTCCCATGGCCCACTTTTCAAGGCAAGGTGTGAATCTCTACCAGATAACCCTCTCTAACTTAGTTTTGCTGGACCTCGTCTCTCACTCTCTAGAGACCCTAGCCCATTCATGCAGGAAGCAGAGCCTGCCTCCAGGAGCTGGGCCACTTTTCTAGTGAGCCTATCACTAAGGTCCAGGGTGGGGCCTGTCAATAACAGCTTGGGTCCCATAGCATGGAGGCCTGGCTGGGCCCGGCTCCAGGGCTCTACCCACAAGGGTTTTGGGGGCAGTGATCTTAGGCACCAGGTAGCACAGGCACTACAGGTGGCTGCATGGCTTGGGGAGTAGGCAGACAGCCCTGTGAGGTAGAGAGTAAGGTGCTTGGTCCCACTGTCCCTTTGCTGGCCCTGGTGGAATCCAAGTTCCTCCTGGATGACATGAGAGAGGTGACCTGGATTATTGCTGCCCCTACGCCCAGCCATGGGCCCAGTCACAACCTGAAGCTTCCTCCCAGCAATGCCAGGCAGTAGGGGTACAGGGGCATAGAGCAGCCTGAGGTCACCGAGCCTCCCCCGAAACCATTCAGGGCCTTGACAGATCTGGGTCACTTGCTAGCTCAGGAGATGCCAAGAAGGACTTCTTAGAGGGTTCCTTCCCTGTGTAATGTGCTCACAGGCAGTTTTGAGCCCCTAAACAATGCCTCAAAGGACTCTGTTGTGATGGCACGGGCAGAGGGCTTAATTTGTGCGGTGCTGCAGTCTCAACCCCGTGACCCTGGCTCATCCCAGCCCCTCACTGCACTCTAAGGAGGACCTTACACTTCAGTGAGAGGGAGTTCCTGGCCCAGGGCCACCTTGATTAGGGCCCCAGATCCCCTTTCCATGCTACTTTTCCAAAAGGGGCAGATCAATCAGTGAAGACTTCCCATAGAAGGGGGCACAAGGGTTGGGATGGGAAGGCAGGAGGCCTCTAAGTGGTCCTTGAGAACCAAGAAGAGGGGACTCACCCTGAACAAACAAGGGCAGAAAAGCAGTGGGCTGGACTGCCTCCTATAGAGACCTGGGCCCAGTGATGGAAGAGGGGCAGAGCAGAACTGAGCCTTGCCCCCTCAGCTGCCCCAGGAGCTGTCCTCCAGGACCTGTGCCTCTTTTCCGCAGCACCCCATGCCCGCTGCACAAGAGGGATAAGATGAGGCCACAAGGCCATGTGGTCTCCCCTCCATGGGGCTGAGGATCTGGGAAGGGAGGATGGTCTACCACCAGAAGCTAAACACTCCTTCCTTCTAAAGGTCCCTTCTAAAGGTTCTAAGGGCTCTGGTAAGTGGCTAGAACAAGGCCAAGTTCCGTGTAGCCTCCTAACCTATGTGGGGAGTGGGTGGGGGACAAGCATACCAGAGCTGGACCTGTGGGGCTGATTGGAGTCTAGAAGCTGATGGCCCATGGCCAATCTTCCACACTGGGCAGAAGGACATGCCCATCAGGAAGGGACATCGATGACGGGGAACCAGCTCACTCCTGGGACAACCACCCCACCCTCTGGAAACAAGGGCTATGGAGCCCCTCCCTTGTGCTGTCAACTGCACTGTGACTATTCTTGTCTCACTCTACAGGAAAGGGTGAATCTGTTATGGTCTCTGGTGTTCCAACAGGGGTGTACCACCCAGGGGCAGGACCTGGTCATAGCCTGGGTGGAAAAGGATGGAGAATAGAGAAACAAACACCCCTACCCCTACCCAAGCATCCAGGGCCCTGGTGTAGGCAGTGGCTAGAACTGTCCCTGGGACTAGCAAAAGGGAGGAGATAGTTAACCTAGAACAGGCCTGGGAATGGCAAAACAGAGCAGGGCACCCTTATGTCTCCCAAATTCCCCCCAGCTGGGGTAACTCCCTGGGAGAAGACCCCATGCTGACAAACAAGCTTCCTCCTCCCAGTGCCAGGGACCCTGCCTGCCTGCCAACGGGCACCCTGCCTGCCTCTAGGGGCCCTGCCTGTTCGCCTCTATGGTTTTACTTGAGCACGGAGGACCTGGAGGCTCCATGAGGGTGGAAGCCCAGTACCCACCCACCAGCCACCTCTGTCTCCTAAGCAGTGTTTGGGGAATAGGGTCTAACAGGCATTGTTGCAGGGAGTCTCTCAGAACACAGAGGCCAAAAGGCACATACACGTGAGATGGACCACAGATTGGCATTCACACTAGCCACAGGTTAGGGCAGGTATCCTCAGGACCTGGCTCCTTTCATGCTCACCTGCATACCTGGGCACTGCCCCACTCCAAGTGCCCAACCTACTACGGCCAGGCCCAGGAACGTGGGTTTGTAATGGTGGCGAACCTATGGCAATGTGCTGCAGCAGACTGTTTGCTATCATTGAAAGCTCTAAAAGGTTTGCCATTACTGACTCAGAGCATGCCGGTGTCCCTCCAGGCAGAAGACTCTTGAGCTGACCTGTCTGCTGTACTGGAGAGCAGATGAGAGGCATAGCACCTCCCTCCCTGCTGCTCTGTCTTTGGTTTTCTCCCACTGGCCCTCCTGACCCCTTAACCCCTTGATCTCTCCAGGAGATGGTGGGACCCAGCCAAGGCTGTACTTCCCCATAACCTGGCCTGGCCTGGGGTCCTCACAAGAGGTTGGTGCCCAAGGCTGGGGGCTTCTGAGGCACGGCAGTCCTTGGGGGAGGGAACCAGTGAGGTCAACTAATTTGAGGTTATGACCAGGCTCCTTCATGTACCTGGTGAGCAATCTAGGCCACTTCCTCAACCGATTCTTCAGATAGAAAAATGGAAGCCCAAGGCCAGCAGGGTGCTCACATGGCATGCTGGCCGGAGGATGAGCACTAAGTGTTCACTAGGCCCAGGACCAGACAGACACTCACTGAATCCCAGTGCCCCCTCCTGCTGTGCACAGGGATTGCAGACCCAGGGATGGCCTTTACATAAATAGCTAACCAGTCCTGTCCCACCCAACTCGGACCAGAATGGCGGGTTTAAAGGCCTACTGGGGGTTTATGGTCTTGCTCCAGCCTAGCATTGAGCATCAAGGAAGACTTGCCAGGTGTAGAGCCTGTCAGGCTGTGTGGTATAACTTAGGACCAGCCTAACTAAGCGGGACTGGGGGCCCAAGGCTGCCTCCTACAGGTCCCTTAAGAACCCTGATTGTTTCTGGGTCATCCTGGGACAGTGCATGCAAACAGATGCAATACCCCAGAGAGACCATAGGAGATGTGGCCAAGGGAGGGCAAATAAAGAGCCTGGTCACAGCCCAAGGCATGAAAAGTGGGCCCTCAGAAACTTCTGATATATTTTGTTTGTGCAACCTCTCAAATAGTATTCTTTCTTTTTTTTTTGTGGTGCCGGGGATCGAACTCAGGGCCTTGTGCTTGCAAGGCAAGCACTCTAATCACTGAGCTAAATCCTCAGCCCTCAAATAGTATTCTTTCTACCCATGCAACATGTAGTCACTCCAAAGGCCACCTTCAGGCATAGCCACCCTGTGAGGGAGCGTTCACAGAGGGCAAAGGACAGGCTGTTCCCCTCTCTCCAGGGCCTACTAATTGCTATGGCATCTGGCACGCTGGGAGGTGGGCAGGGAGAGAGCCTCTGGTCCACATCACCTGGCTAGATTCTTGCAGCCCAAATTCAGGCTGATGCCTCTTTCTTCTCCTCCCCGGGAGACCTGAGCCCCAGACACACAAAAGCTGAACAGAATCAGTGAGGTACAATGCGTAGTCCAACACCTCAAAGGAAGGAGGGCAAAGTGCCATGGCAGATGCCTGGGCCTAGCAACAGGAGTCATTCTGCTTAGCAGACCTGTAGGGAGGGGGACCAACACTGGGGAACCTCTCACGGACCCCCGACACTCAGGCTTGGGCTGCAGAGAAGGCCTTATTAGGCACAGACTGAACCGAATGTGCCTCCAAACCCCACCGTCATTTCTCCAGTGCTCCTGGAAACCAGGTTACAGTCAAGTTGGGGGATAGGGACTGCAGAGGGGGAGAAGTTGAGGAAAATGCCACGAAGACACTGCCTAGAGGTGACGTCTAGGAGGCTTAAGCTACCGCTGCTACAAGTGGAGACCCAGTTCTGGAGCAGGAACACAGGACAAAGGTAGAAAGGAAGCTTTACAGGTGTCGGAAACAAATCCGAGCTTACACGAAGGAGCTGTCACTGACCAGAACCCATATCTAGTCCCAAGCTTCAGGGAAATGATGGCTCAGATCTCGGTTCCCACAGATTCCTGGAAGTTTCCTCGTTCCCAGACTGGGACCCCTATAGAGAGTGGGGGGAAGCCCAGAGAAGGGACACAGGCTCTGGAGTCCCCTTGGGGCCTCTGTCTCCCCAATTATGGCCTGCAGGATCGAGTAGGGCACAGCAGGGAGCAGCCAGGAAGGCCGCGCGCCGGGACGCGCCTTCGAGCACAGGGCAGGAGGCCGGGGGCCTGCACCCCTCTCTCCTCGGCGACCCACCTTTCGGACGCCGCTGGCCGCCTGCAGCCGCGCACTGTCTTCGCCGTCGCCCTGGCCGTCTGGCTTCTCCTCGAGGATCATTGTGGCCCTCCTGAAAGCTGGCCCCGAGAGCCTACCTGAGTCAAGTCCCTCGCACGCCCAGGAGGGAAGCCAGCCACCGTAACCCGGGCTCTGCGGTCTGCACTGGTCGCAGACTCGTAGCTCCTAGTGGGAGGGGTGGCCCGGCACGATTGGGCGGGGCGCGGGTCCCACTAAGAAACTGGCCACTATTCAATCGGCGGCGGTAGCCGCCCCGACGGACAACGATGCCTACCAATCAGAATCCAAAGAAGGCGGGCTCCGGAAAGATAGCCCTGCCCCACACTGGCGTTGGGATCCAGTAACCCCTGGCAACCGTGGCCCCGCGCGCCGAGCGCAGTGCGCATGTGCAGCGGCGGCAGCTAGGCTTGTAGGAAAGTAAGAGAACACTTCGTGGGGACCCGGGCGGCGATCCCGGCTTGATCACAGCCCTGCAGGGACGCGGGAGCTTTATCCCGTTACCCCGGCAGCAGGTCTTTCCGAGAGGACAGCACTAAAAACATTTACAATGGGGTTTTTAAACGATTAGAGACCAGTGCTGTGGGAGTTCTTAAACAATGCCTGCTTTCTTCCCTGCCCGACAGAGCCGGGCTGTGCTGGGGCACATGTCCGAGGGCCGCGGCTTCCAGGACCTATGTATAGCACTTGGTTCCAGAGCCTGATTCCTAGAGTGTTTTCAGAACACACTTTCAGAACCGGCTTGCCTCCAGGACCCGCCGTGCACACTGTCTCTGCCGGCACTTTCATCAGTTTTCAGGTTCTGGCGACTCTGGCCACTCAGTTTTCATGTAGGTTCGCTTATCTACGAACATACCCTTTGCAGGCAGGAAGATGGGGTGCAGGCAATGACCGCAGACCTCTTCTTCGAGGTCCTCTAAAGTTAGTGTCTTCCAGTCCAGTTGCACCCCGGTCACCGTCGGCCTTTGCTGAGCTGGGGGTTTAATCTGCAACCCCACCCCCACATACACCTTGGCCTTGTCATCTTCAGATCTAAATCCTGTAAGCTAAGCTCCTTGGCCTGCCCCAGCCATCTGCAGTGGACCCCCAACAACATTCCTTGCATGCCCTGTCAGCCACTCCAAATCTGACCAGGACTTGGTTATTCCCTGGTGGCCTTTTTGGGCCCTCAGGCATCTGCTGCCCTGCATCTGTGCCTGGTGAATCCCCACCTGTTCTCACTTCCCTCTGTCACTGCTAGCTCGATGGCCCGTGCTCTTTCCAGCTAGAGGCTATTGTCCATCCTTCCTATGGGCTCTGAGCCTGGGCAAAGGCTCATAAGTTCACAGTGAGTGTGCAAGTGTGAGGACCTAAGCACAGGTTATTTGGCTCACCAGCCACCAAACACTGAGAGGACCCAAACCCTCTTAGTGTTTCAAACTGTCCTGTGTATACAGAAGCCCTCAGTAATGTACTCCAGCAAGCACATTTGACTAAAATAGTATCCAGGGTTTAAATACTCAGCAGTTCTTCAGGGTTTCTTGGTTCAGCAGGCAGGAGCTACTGGAAGATGGGAAATTCTAGACTCAGGTAAAAATCAGGTTGGAGCATAGAATAAGGCCATTTTCAGTTATGGGCTGCAGGTCAGAAATGTCCACGACGGTAAACTGGGAGATTACCTGGGTGTCTGCACTGAGAGATATCCTCAGTCAACAGAGAGCCTGGGGTTGAACTGATAAAAAGTAAATACAAAACAATGCAATAATGACAGTTGTGAGTTCCAGGGAAAATGAAATGCTGTGAAGGAAATAGAAAGTAGCCAGGTGTGGCTTAGGTGTAATTTAGGTGTATGGCTGTTGCCCAGCCTACACCAGATCCCAGGTTTGATCTCAGGACTGAGTCAGCTGTATACTATATTTCTTTCTTTCTTCTGCTTCTTCTTTTTTTTGAGACAGGATCTCGATATGTAGTTCAGGCTTTGAGGCCAGCCTTGAACTCACTGTGTACCCCAGGCTGGTCTTGAACTCATGGTGATCCTCCTGCTCAGCCTCCCTGGTGCTGGGCTCACAAGCATGTGACACCATTCCTGGCAACTGTGTGTTTCTTTTCCCTCATCACTGTAACATAAACACTGAATATTGATATCTGAACAGTTACAACACAATTCTGTTAGGAGTGGAGAGAAAGAGGACATGGAGTCTCAGCCTCCCAGTGTGTATCACTAGGTAACCCCTAAATTAGAAAAAAAAGTTCCAGGGCTGCGATGTGGTTTAGTGTAGAGTACTTGCCTATTGTGTGAGAACTCCAGGCTCTGGGTTTAATACCCAGCATTGAAACAAAACAAAACAAAGCAAAACAAAACATTTTAGAAGCAGGAAGAGAAGCAAGGTGAGTAGAGCTCTAGAATTAAATACCAGTGATCAGCTTGAAGAATTAGAAGGGACCCTGTCTGGGGAGGGCCAGTGAGCCATGGAATGGGTGATATTTGCTAAGCAAGTCCTGTAGAATTACTTGGCTTATCAAACTGTATTAGTCTAATAACAGTAAGGTTACCAGCTATTTTTTGTTGTTTTTATTGTTTGTTTTGTTTTATTGTTTTGTTTTTGATTTATATAGGAGGGTCTCACTATATAATTCAGGCTGTCCTTGAACACATTATGTAGCCCAGGCTGCCCTTGGAAATCCTCCTGCCTCAGCCTCTAGAGTGCTGGGATTATAGGTGTGCACTACCACACCCAGCAGTCAGTTTGTTTCTTATTTTGTTTTTTTTTGAGACAGGGTTTCACTACCTAGTTCAGGTTGGCCTTGAGCTCACAATGTAGCCCAGGCTGGCCTCAGTGAGCCTCCAGAGTGCTGGGATTATAGGCATGAGCCACCACGCCTGGCAGTCAGTTTGGTTTTTTTTGTTGTTGTTGTTTGTTTTTTGGGGAGGCTGCTGGAGATCAAACTCAGGGCTTTGTGCTTGCCAGGCAAGCACTGTACCACTTGAGCTAAATCTCCAACTCCTTTTTATTTATTATTCATTTATTTGAGACAGGCTCTCACTTCATAGTTCAGGCTGGCCTTGATTTCACTAAGTATGGAAATACTCCTGCCTCAACCTTCCAGGTGCTGTAATTACAAGTGTGAGCCACCACGCCTGACTCAGTTTGTTTTTTAGAGTATATATCTAGAAATTGACAATTTAAAAGCCAAAATGGTTGGGTGTGGTGGCACACCCCTGTAATCTCAGCACTGGGGGAGATTGAGGAAGGAAGATCTCAAATTCAAGGCTCGCCTGGTCAATTTAGCAAGACCTTGTCTCAAAAAATAAAGAGCAGTAGGCATGTAATAAAAAATAAAGAGGAGCAGAGATGTAGCTCAGTGGTGAATTGCTTGAGTGTTATAGATACTATATTAGTAATTTCAAATTGGAATGCAATAAAAGAATTTGTGACTACTGTGGTCCTGATACCAAGTGAAATCTGGAGTGAGTCAGAGCTGATGAAATTGACATGGCTTGTGAATTTATTGTAATTTATTGTTGATCATTGAAGAAAGACACAAATGTGTCCAGTCTATGTTAATGGTGGAGCTCATTCATGAAATTAATCAAATCAAAAGAAAGCAGGATGAGTAAATGACTGAAGATTGAGTCTCCTGGAGTGGGTTGAGCCAGTCAAATTTGACAAAGAGGTACCAAATATGTGTAAAACTGTTTACACATTGAAATTTTAAACCATCCCTGATGGTTCAGGGAGGCGATATGGATGCCCTATTACCACTTTTCCTCAAAGTTATTTTTCATCTCCTAGTTAACACATGAAACTAAATACTGGGAGGAGGGAGGTAACGTCTTTATATGCAGATGATGTGACTGTGTAGTCTGAAATCCCAAGAAATTTAAACAGAAAACTGTGAGGCGAGAGTGCAACATCCCACTTCCAGGCACACAGGCCACATCATTTTTGAGAGATAAAAACCAATTTAGGAAAGTAGAATTTAACTCACCCTTTACTGAGTGACACCGTTTCAGAAAAATAAACATTTAACTTTGGAAAATAAAATTTAGCTCAACTTATCAGGTGACCTTGCTTTGTCCTTTTCTGCCCAATCACCCTTACTTGTGTCTCCTGAACCCAGAGGCCTGTATATAGCCCCAAACACCCTTGACTCAGGGTTAACTCTTGGATTAATGACCAGGGGTACAGTCACTGGAGGCAAAAAAACTTTCACTTTAAATTTTCTAAGAGCTGGTCATCTTGTTGGTTTCACTAAGGGTCTTCTTTGACCCAACAAAAGCTATCAAAAATGGAGAATCTTGTAACATGGCTACTTTTGAGCTGTTTTCCACCAAATGTTTATGTCCAGCCCAATTCAACATATTGGGTCCCTAATCCCACAATGGGTTGCTATTTGGACTGGGCCTTTGGGCGTCAATGAGGGTTAGAGGAGGGGCTTAATAGTGCCACAAAGACATCAGAGTACACTCTCCCCCATCACAGGAGGCCACTGTCAGGAGGTCACCATCTGCAAATCAAAGAGGACCCTCACTAGAAGCTGAATCTGCCAGCACCTCCAGAACTTTCAGCTTCCAGAACTTTGAGAAAATAAATTTTTTTACACCACCCAGTCTGTGACACTGGCTATGGCAGCCTGGGCTAACTGACACTACATAAAGTTCAACTGCATAGAAACAGGGCTGGGGATTTAGCTCAGTGGTTAGAGTGCTCGCCTAACAAGCGCAAGGCCCTGAGATTGATCCCTGGCACCAAAACAAACAAACAAAAAACCAAACAAAAAAAACTGCTTAGAAACCAACAAACACTAGAAATGGAAATCCAGACATTTTCATTCACAAATGTGACAAGGAAGCCATCGAATAAAATATATACATGATCTATAAGATGGATATAATTTTTTTTTTTAGGGGAAGAAAGGTTATTTAACTCACAGTTTGCAGAAGTGTCAGTCCACGATCAGCTGGGTCCAAGGCAGGGTGGCATGGTAGACAGGCAGAAGGCAGCAAGCTAAGCAAGGGGGTAAGCAAGGGCAAGATGGATATAATTTTATGGAACAATTTAAAACCAGATTTGAATGATTTGACTGACCATGTATCTTGAACATATGTAATTCTATAAAAATGCTTGCCCTCCCTAAAGGTGTCTTTTTTTTCCCTAAAGGTGTTTTAAATATTTCCATATAAAAAATAAATTACTAAAAATATTAGAAAAAATAGGAGATAATTTTTATAAATTCAGGGTTGAAAGAGTATCATGTATCAAAACTGGAAATCCAGATACCATAAAGGAAAAAAGTTAAAGATTTTACTACATAAAATTTTAATATTTCTGGCACCTAGTCAGCAATGCTAGGTATATAAGTGACTTCACTGGGTGGTAGAAATGATGGTGGTCTCCACAGAAAAATCGTGAAAACAGAATGTATAGCCTGAAAGTGGAATGTGGCCCTAAATATCCAGAAGCTCCTCCACCAGTCAGATTTGTAACAAAATTAATATGAATGGAATAAATACTTCCAGTGGAGTGGTAGATGCACGGAGGAGATCAATGTTAGCAAAATAGCAAAATTTATATAGCATTAAAGGGCTAAAAAAAATAAAGTGGTACTTCAAGAGCTAAGATGTATAATGATGGCCAAAGAGAGTAAAAGGCTTCCATAACCACCAAGACAAACATACAATTAACTTTAGTGAATCTCAAACTTGTTTTAAACCAGGCATGGTGGCATATGCCTGTAATGCCAGCATTTGGGAGGCTGAGGCAGGAGGATCACCATGAGTTTGAGGCCAGCCTGGGCTACATAGTGAGTTCAAGGACAGTCTGAACTACGTAGTGAGACCCTGTCTCAAAAAACAAAATAAAACAAGACAAAAAAACAAAATGAAAGTCTGGGGATGAAGGCTCTGTGTTTAATCCCTACTGCCACAAAACACAAAAACAAATTAATCAGAATAACGCACATGTGAGGAAAATTTCCTGTTGGTGTATTAAAAAAAAAAAAAAAAAGGAAAGACGTGGTGGGGGTGTGTGTTGGGGATTTAGCTCAGTGGTAGAGGACTTGGCTAGTAAGTGCAAGGCCCTGAGTTCAATCCCCAGCACCCTCCCCCGCCCAAAAAATGAAATTAAAAAAAAGGAAGACAAAGAAGAAAACTCTAGTGTTCCTGTGCATCTTGACAGCACAGATGAGTGTGTTGAGGTCTGTCCCTGTCATCTGTGATTCCTCAGGTGGGGTGGGGGATCACTGACTGTCTTTTACATACTTCTGTATTATTGGGCTTGGCACAGCAAGAATGCTTTACTTGCTTTTTTTCCCTGCACCAGGGATTGAACCTAGGGGAGCTCTACAGCCCAGATATATACTCACTCCTTTTTTATTTTTCATTTTGAGATAGAGTCTCTATAAGCTGCCCCAGCTGGGCTCGAACTTTTGATCCTCCTACCTCGCCCTCCCTAAGAGCTGGAATTGTAATGGTGTGCTATCACACATGGCTGACATTACTATACTTCTGAAGGTAAAACAATTTAAAAGGAAATTGTGAAGGAAAGGGTGGTGAAACCTGGCTTTGCACAAGGTCTTCTCACAGTGGGAGATGGTAATGATAGCTGGGGCTGCCTTATGCTCCTGTGCAGACTGCCTCAGGCCAGGGCCAGCCAGTAGACTCTTGAAGCCACCCTGAACATGCAGAATTTCAAGTTGGGAGTTCAGCCCCTGCATGTGCCAGGTGAAGACCCAGAGGTCCAGACAGACTTACTGATTTGCCCAAGGTGAACCAGCCCAGTAGTGAGATTGGAGCCAGGACTCCTAGCAGTGTCCAGTTCTTTCACACATTCTAGCCCATGTCCCAGATTGGGTCAACCTCAGCGATGCTACCACAGAACACACACACAGTCAGGAGGAGGTGGCCCAGATACAGCAATCTGGAGAAAGCAACTGATTCTAGAAAATCCCTGCTTGGCCTGGATCAAGCCACTTCGGCCACTGCCCCTTCCCCAGTGCATGCTGAAGAATTTGAATCTGGGGTTGTTTGGTTCAACCCTGATGTGGTTTAGGTATGAAATATCACCTCAGAGCTCATATATTCAAGGCTCGGTTGCCAGCTCATGGTGCTATTGGGAGTGGTGAGACCTTTAAGAGGTAGGGCCTCCTTAGAGGAAATTAGGTCATGAGGGCTGCCCTCGAAGAAGGTATCAGGACTCAGGTTCCTCCCTTCTCTGTACTTCCTGCTACCATGAGGTAAGCAGTTTCCTCCCCCACATACTTTCATCCTTATGTGCTGTCTTGTCACAGGTTCAAAAGCAACAGGGACAATTGACCACGAACTGAAAACTCAGAACCACAAGCCAAAATAAACCTTGCCTCCTTATAAGTTATCTCAGGTATTTTGTCATAGTAATGGAAAGCTAACTGACACAGACCTTAAATCAGAGGACTTGATGCAGAGTGGTGGTTCTTATGTCAACCTTGCTCCTGGCTCCAAATCTCAATTACTCGACATTGCTGATGCTGCATATTTACACTTGCATTTTTTTCAGAATGAGGAGCAGAGGAGGTAGGCTTTGGAGCACAAGATTAGCTAAAGCTAAAGAATTTAATTAGTCCACTTATTTGTCCATGGTTGTGGCATATTGAGATTCTGGAGTTGTGGTACCTGTATTCAGAGAGTACACTAAACAATGTAACTAAGGAATAAAAGGCTGTGAAGCATGGGGAGAGCATGATACACTGCTGTGTGTGAGCCATTTGTCTGTGATGAATGGAGTGACGGGTAGCACAGGACAACAAGGAAGCCTTAATCAATGGTGTAATAGCCGCCAATGCATCATCTGTGGAGCAGTCTGAGAATGCTGGGGCAGGATCAACAGAATGTGAAAAATGAATTGTTTGCAAACACAATCAACAATTTTGTGTTTGTGAGAAAGCCATTCATCATTTGGAAACCACCTTTAGTAAAAGATGCATCTGGCTTCCTGGTGAGACAGGCCATCAATTCCTCCCAAGACATGGACCAGTGTAAGGCTTTCAGGATCTCAGAGAACAGACACACGTATTTATTTCTATTTGAAGACAAGTTGAGAGTCACTTTAAAAACAAAAAGCAGCACTCAGAGAGAAAACTTGCAGTAGGCACAGGGAAGAGGCTCTCAGAGTCCCTCTTCTGGGGTGACCTGCCCAGGTGCCTGCAGAGAGGGACACTGTGGAAGGGGGATGGCACTGTACTCTGGGGCCTCCCAAGGCCCTGTGTGCCCTCAGGGAGGGAAAGAGGGATGGAGAAATTCAGCTTGGGCAGGAGGGTGGCTTGCCCGTAGCCTTCTGGTGGTGGCATTTTTCTGGCAAATAAAGAGGAAAGGACATGAGGAGGGAGGAAAATGATTGCCCTTGTAAGTTGAGCCAGAGGGGTTTGTGATGGGCACTTTTCATCCTCAGAACTTTGCCTTGGTGAGGAGGCCTGGCGGGCCAGGCACTGACCGTGTTAGGCAGCCTGAAGCAGTCACATGCTCCAAACACTGATGCCATCCCTCAGTCCTCTGCCGTCCATCCCAGCCCCCAAGGACCCTATGGGCAGCCTATATGGGCACGAGGTAGGGGAGCAGTGAGGCTGGGACATTTAGAGGTTTGCTGGCGGATTCAATTTGGGCTGCAAGGGGTTGGGGATTTAGCTCGAGTGGCAGAGCGCTTGCCTGACAAGTGCAAGGCTCTGAGTTCAATCCCCAGCACCCCACCCCACCCCCAATTTGGGCTGCAGGAGGAAGAATTAAGCCACAATTTTGGTGGTGTGACCATCAGACGGGTACAGCTGAGTTTGGGATGCTGAGCTGGAGTTGTTGTCTGGTGGCCCCAAGAGGAGGCCAGTAGGTGTTGAGGCTAAAGTTCAGGGGCCAGATTGGGTCAAAGGTGCATATTTTGGTCATTTCCTCCTGTACAGTTCCTGGGGACAAAGTGTCAGACAGTTCATGGTAGTGGTTGGAAGGGAGGGGCAATCTGGAGCAATAAGAATGGGGACAGGTGGCACCCACAAGCACAGGGAAGGACAATTCCAAGCAGTCAGTGACTGATGTGTCATCCAGCACTGCCTGTGGTCAGCAGGAGGAGCCTGGGGATGCTGAAGAGGTGGAGAGCCCACCGGACACAGTCTCAGTGGTGCATAGGAACAAGGTGGCTTTAATGGGGACCAAGCGAGGCAGAGAGGGGAAGATAACTCTTGAGAACTGGTACCATACCTGCTTGTGAAGTCAGGGGAAGGATGGCCAGCTTTTAACAGAAGCATGAGTAGTGCAGCCAGAGTGGCAGGAGAGAAGGCAAGGAATGAGGTCATGATAGGAGAGCCCTGGTGTTGGAGGGGTGTGGGTGCCTTTGTAGCTTCTAGGGAGTAAGGTTCTTGCTGAATGGCTGGAGAGGAGGTGCTGGAGGTCAGAGTAGAGGTGGGGAGGAGGATAGGCTGGGCCCAGCTGGTGTGCTTAAAGGCAGAGGGAGGGAGAGAAAGGCAAGAGCCAGCCACATGATGCCTTGGGAGACAGCTGTGCCTAGATCCTGTGATACCTAGAAGGGAAACTCCTAGGTCTTGGATCTAGCTCAGTATCAGAACACTTGCCTAGCATACACCAGGCCCTGGATTTGATCCCTAGCACCCCCATACACAGTCCTAATTCCAAAGATGTGCATTCATTCATGGCTTAAACGAAAAAGAAAAATTCTGTCCGGGTGGAGGTAACTCGGATGTCACTACTGAGGACCTGTGCTCAGACATTTTTAGGTATGATTTATAAATCATTTTGATACTTGTCTATTCAGTCAATTAACAACAAGGCTTTAACCCTAAATCTGAGACCACCTAGACACCACTGTCCTGGAAAATATTTGTCATCAGGAAATATGTATCATTTATTTACCAACCCAAAGAGGGGCCATTATTCAGTGGAACCAAAGCCTCCTTCTCCCTGAAAACCTGTTTCTATTTTCCACGTATGACTAATTTTTAATCTCAATGACTGAGTGGTAATGCTGTTGTCAGTGATGCTGACAATGGTTTTTAAGAAGTGTATGATGGATGCTGCCTTCATGGGATCCTTTTTTGTGATCATTCCTATGGTGTTCTGACTAAAACAAGTTCAGCCTCCATGTGGCTCTAGCAAATGCAGGCACAATAGATGCCATTTTTATACAGAGGCTCTGCAGTGCATAGCAACTGGCACGGTGGGGCTATCTGTACTGTAGAAGGTGTAGTATGGTCACCATCATTCACCAACACAGGAAAACAGCTATTTGCTTAATGCCCATTTGTTAGGAAGGCAGAAAGATGGCATCATTAATAATCTTGAACACAGGCACTACAATTTATGAAACAAGTGCACCCTAAAAGGAGTGAGCGTGTCTGCCATAGTCTCTACCTCAGCGTCAATTTTTTCAGACAGCAGTCCTGCGGTGGGGTTTAGGGCCAGCAGATGGCATCCACCAGCCAGCCAAGCCACCTGGAACCATGGGTACCATCCTCACTTGCCCCCTTCTCACTTCCACCTGTGCTTAATGATCAAACAGCTCCTTACTTCCTTAGCCCACCTGTGGTTAAGGCTCCTTCTCTCTCCCTGCCAAATAGAGCACAGCTCCCTAAGGCCATCCTGCCTGAAAGGCATCTGCTTGCTGAAGTCAAGTCATCCTCTGAAACACAGGCAGGAATATGTCATAAAGCTCCCCCGCCGCAACCCCGGCACATATACCGTGTGCTGATACCCTCAGCACCTGCCCATCCTCCCTTGCCGCCAGTCCCTCCTGTGATTTCCCCCTGAGGGCTCATCTCAATGTCCAGGTGTGCTGGAAGTGCTGGGCTTCAATGTGTGAGGGTGACCCACAGGTGCTGGATGGAGACCAGAGCAAGTCATCTGGAAGTGTGTTCCCAAAGGCCCCTGGGGGATCAAGCCCTGGAGCTATGACACCAACCTGCTCTTCCACACACCTGGAACTGGTTTCACCTCCTGCTCTCTCACCCAAGCTCTGTGAACCCCCCTATCAACTACAATATGTAGAGCAAGGCTCTGCTTGGGAGGGACCCAACATTAGATGCTGGCACATTCGTGTGCTGTGCTCCAGCCACTGGCCACGCCCTCCCTCTAAATACTGTACAAGGTCCTCTGCCCACTGCATTGACCTGACCACCTCCACTTGACTGTCCAGGCGGGCTCAAGGATTGCCTCTCTGACCTCAGCCATTTTGCTGGCCAGCGATGTGCCCAAGTGGTGTGCCTGAGACACAAGCTCTTCTGACACTGCTCCTGCTGGTCTTTAGGACAGTGGAAGAGGCGTTCTGTGCATTTGTAACTGCCAGGCAGGAACTGAAGCCACCATGAAGGCCCAGCGCCCAGTGTGGTGCTGGCCTGCTGGTCTGCTTGCCCCCGCCTGTGGGGCACCCCACACCTTGGCCTGCGCAATGCATTGCTGGCCACTTGGCTGTGCCTCCATAGACACCAAGCTCCTGCTTTCCAGGGACCCCATTCGGCTTTCCTGTGGTACATTGAGGCGCTGCACGCTGTTGAGGCGTGATGTGCCAGCGGGAAGTGTCATGTGGTGGCTAGCGTTTCCTTGCTCTTACTTACCGCCACCTGTCTGTCCAAGCCATACAGGCGTTCATGCTGTACCCTCAAAGAGCCGCAGAGGGGGCGGGGCACAGACTGAGCAGGCAGGGTCAGTGTTGGGGCAGGAGTGCTGGTGCCTCAGTGGTCTTCTTCCCCAGGACAGGTCTGTTCTTAATGTCCCCCTTCCCTTGGTTCTTCCTCCCTGTGGTGTTCCCTTCCTCCCTGTGTCCCTCTCTCCTTGTCTCACTTCTCTGTGCACTGGGCCCCTAACTGTTGCACCCCTGTGGCTGCCTAGGACAAGGGCAGAACACTGATAAAAATTCCGCTGTGCCCTGAGCCTGGTGGCTGCTGTGGCTGCACCTGCCCCTTGACCCTTCCTCCTGTGCCAAATGGCTTCCTGTCAGGACCTGAAATTTCTCCTCCCGTTAGTCATAGGTAATGAGCAATGTGTGCTCTAGGGCTGGTATTTCCTGTGCCCTCTTCATTTCCTGATGGTCTGACCTGCCCCCTCCTCTTTCATCTCTCTGCCACCTTGTAATGCTTCCGGTCACACCTGTTTTTGTTTTGATTTGGTCTGACACATCTAAAGCTAAAAGTACTAAGCTAAAATTGGCAAAGTAGTTATTTTCAGTGGAGTTTATACATCCATTCAAAATGCTTGATATTAAAAATATTAACACGATGATGAAAACCCAGGAAAATGCTCAGGACCAGTTCTCTGAAACTTGCTCTTGAAAGACTAGTTTACAGGCTGGGGATTTAGCTCAGCAGTTAAAGTACTTGCCTCACAAGTATAAGGCCCTGAGTTTGATCCCCAAGCAAAAAAAAAAAAAAAAAAAAAAAGACTCGTTACAGAGAATTGAAGTCAATAAACACCATCCATGGCCTGTCAGAACCAGGAGACTTCATGCACAGGGGCCTTTGCTGTTCTCTAGTTGTGGCGAGACAGGAAGTAGGCTGTGGCAAAGCTGGCCGGGGAAGTAAGCCGGACTTGTCAACTACAGATCCCAGGACAGAACCAAATAATTCCCAGGACCCCACATGTGGAACTTCTCTTGGGATCCCATGAGATGTGGGGAGCCTGCTTTCCTGACTCTTCATGGTAGCCCACCCTGTGTCTTCTAGACCAGGCAGTACTTTTACTTTTGCTCTTTTTCTCCTTTCCTCTTTTGTTCAGCCCAAATTATCTCTGCAGAGCCAGTTTTTCCCCTTACCCCTTCACCCCTCACTTTCTAAATAAATTTTTGACACCATTGTTTGGCGTGTCTTGTCCAATTCTTTGCTCCAGTCAAGAAGGACCTGGAATATGTTTAATTGGTGAGCCATTTCTAAAGGAACTACTCGACAACAGTGGCTGATGTGAGTCAGCACAGCAAGCCTAGGATGCCCCTACAGTAGATTCTAGGCTCGCCTCCCTCAGAACCATCCTGCTCAGGCCCCGAGTGCCTCTGTGACGCCTCCTAGCCCATCTGCTCTCTTACAGCTGGGGACACACAGAGAAGACTGATGGGAGCTGGTCAGGGGCCTGATGTGAAGCAGTTCTTAGTGAAAAATGAGGCTGCTCCTGCCATGTAACAGCAGTTTGGGGAGGAAATGGCCTTTGCTGGCTTGTGAATCATGGTTTTTGCTAATGGGGGCTCTTTGCCTGCTGGCTCAGCTATTTTTGATGATGATGATGATGATGATGATGATGATGATGATGATGATGATGATGATTTTTTTGGTTCTGGGGGTTGAAGAGGGCATTCCCACTGAGCTATATCCCCAGCTGCCCTCCCCTTTTCTTTTTCTTTTGAGACACAGTCTCACTGAGTCACCAAGTTGCTCTAGCTGGGCTGGCATTTGAAATCCTCCTACTTCAGCCTCCCACAGTGCTGGGATTACAGGTGTGTACAGCCATGAGGATAATTTTGTCTCTGCAGTAGAGAGTGGGGTAGGGTGGCCCTGGGCCTTGTGTCCCAAAGTACAGAGAGGCCTCAGGGCTGGGAATCAGTCAAACTGGGTCAGGAGAAAGTGGAGTTATGACTGCCTGTTTAGCATATCTTTTTTCCCTCCATCAAAGGCTTTATTGTGATAGTGTATCTCCCCCCCCATCAAAGGCTTTATGGTGATAGTGGCTTTGTGGCTTCTCCCTCTGAGTCACAGTAACATGCTTTTGTTTGTTTGTTTTTTGGGGGGTCAGAAAATTGAACTCAGGGCTTTGTGCTTGCTAGGCAAGTGCTCTACCACTTGAGCTAAATCCCAACCCCAACATATTTTTGTTTAAAGAAAAAGAATTCTGAGCACATGAAGCTAGAAACTGCAAAGAAACAGAAAATGAGAGAGCCAAACTGAAGACATCAGGAATGGCAGGAAGAAAAGCAGGTACAAACCTTGTGTTCCTTGCTAATGTTTTGCTTTCAAACTCAATCTTTAATATGTTGCCTCCTTCATTTTTTCCTCTCATGAACTTTTGAAATGAATATGAAAAGATTGTCATAATTTTGATAACGATAATTACTTTGTGTTCACATAGAGTAAGTTTATTTCACATCTTAGAGGGCTGAGTCTACTGTCAGCTTGCTGCTTTCGTGTTATGCATGGTGTGTGTAGTGACTGACGTGCGCTGGCATCAGCAGCCCTCTTCTGTCCAAGAAGGGCTTTGGCATTTGCAGCATGGAATCCTTTAATGAGGTTGCCAGATGTCTACTTGGGTCCTACGAGTCCCTTCGGTTTCTTGTGGACATCTGGGTGGCCTTCCTTGTGTTTTCACAGGAGGCCCCACTCTTCACTGTGACACGGAAATGCCTGCAGTATAACTCTATTATCCTGTGACTTGTAGCCATGCTTGAACAGAGAAAGCAGATTTTCCATTTCCAAAGAAGCCTGTGGCCAGGATAATACTGTCACCAGGTAGGGTTTGCGCTCGTGTCCTTTTCCTGTGTACAGTAAGGTACACGGAGGTAGTGCCAAGCCAGGGGAGCGGGGTCCAGGGAAGCAGGGTGGGTGAGTGAAACTGCCTTTTGTCCTGTGCTCCTCGTTTTTGTTCTAGTTTTTGGTTTCATTTGAGCAGGAGCTAAAAATCCACAGAGGGTAGAACAGGTTGGTAATGTGAGCTGTTGTCTGATGGGCAGGAAAGCCAGCTCTCGAACTTGTGTGTGAGAGCCCTAAGGGAACTAGCTGGTCTTTCCCTCTTGTGCATGGGCCCTTCGTGTGTGTTTGGTTTTGTTTTAAATAAATGACCTGTCAGAAATAATTGTACACTTGGTAACAGCCCATGTAGCCATGTCCTGCCCAGGAGCAGAGCTAGCAGCAGTTGGAAAGCAGTAGGCTCAACACTTCTCCCGACCTTTCTCCATCTAGTCTATTTTACACTACTGGCTTGTTTCAGATAAGCATGTAAATAGCTGCCTTTGTCCAGCAGAACAAAGACACAAGCCTGATGGAAAAACAACTGTTAGGTTTCTTTTTTTTTTTTTTGGTGCTGGGGATTGAATTTAGGGCCTTGTGCTTGCTAGGTAAGTGCTTTACCACTTGAGCTAAATCCCTAATCCCTAGGTTTCACTTTCGAAAAGTCCATGCTGTAGACCAACTCATGGCTTGATGACAGCATTCTTATGTCAATTCATGATACACAGAATTGAGTTAGAATCAGTTTGAACTAGCTGTTGTTTTGTTGTTGTTGGTTTTTTTTTTTTTTTTTTTTTTTTTGGTGCTGGGAATCGAACTCAGGGCCTTGTGCTTGTGAGACAAGCACTCTAACCACTGAGCTAAATCTCCAGTCCTAGAACTAGCTGTTGTTTTAAATAGGATTTCTGTTTGTGAACTATGTACTTGGTCTTGGAATACAGAAGTTGTTTAATTTGATGTTTTATCTTTGTCACATCAAATCATGTTTGTCAATTTACCACTAAGGATATGGGCCATTCCCTTTTACGTCTGCCACTTGCTGCTTCAGCAGACTTACTGCCGTCCCCAGCCCATAGCCCTGCTGTGAGTTATATGTTCACTGCTAGGTAGGCATGTGGGTGCACAGGCCCACTTTCGAGGTGGCTAATTTGTTTAAGTGAAGGCAGAGATAGGGATTTCTTTTTTGAGACAAGGTCTCGCTATATAGTTTAGGCTGGTTTTGAACTCACCATGTAGCCCACGCTGGCCTCGAATTTGGGACGATCCTCCTGCCTCAGCCCCCTGAGTACTGGGATTACAGGCATGTGCCACCACACCCAACTAGAAATGGGGATTTTTTTTGTTTGTTTTAGAAATGGAGATTTTACAGGCTGGGGATTTAGCTCAGTGGTTAGTGTGCTTGCCTCGTCAGCACAAGGCCCTGAGTTCGATCCCCAACACCAGAAAAAAAAAGAAAAAAAAAAGAAATGGGGATTTTAATGGTAAAATATCCCAAGTGCTAAACACTGGTGCAATTTTATAAAAATACTTGGCCAGCCAAACAAAAATGTGTGTGGCCAGAGCTAGCTAGCTCATAGGCCGAGGTCTGCAGCCTCTATGCTGTGGACACAAGCACAGTTTGTTCTGTGCCTGATGCTCTGTGCTGACTCTTCTTTTTCTCTTGTGGAAAATGTTATGGAAATGTTATGGAAACTTTATAAAACTTCTTATTATAATCATTTTAAAGTGTACGAGGGAGTTGGGGATTTAATTCAGTGATAGAGCCCTTGCCTAGCAAGCACAAGCCCTGGAGTTCGTCCCCCAGAATCACCCTCCCCCCAAAAATATGTACAGTTCAGTGTTGCTGAGGCATATCCATGTGCATCTCTCACTGCTCTTCAGTGCCAGAACTCTTTCACTGCCCCGGAAGTGATCCCACAGTTTTAGGCAGTTAACTTCCCAGTCCTCCGCCCTTCAGCACCTGGCAACTGCTAGTCTGCTGTCTGTGGATTTGCTGACTCTGGATATTTCATCTGAACAGACTCTATCATTTTACATTCTCACCAGCATTTTCATTTGCATTTTCCTAGTAATTAGTAATACTGAGCATCTTTTCATGTTTTTTTTTTTT